>NW_026844081.1:449920-473617 GCF_029531705.1 Pantherophis guttatus
GCTATAGTTGGATCTAAAATCGACTGTAGTTGGATCTAAATCGACCCCGTTTCAAAGTCCCCCCCACCCCCACCCCCGTGACCTGAACCCAGCCTTCCAAGCCACCCCTCCGGACAGGAATGACCCCTGCGTATGGGATACCTTTTGGAGGTGCAGAAGGGTTGCTGAAAAGACCCCCACCTTCACCCCACCCCACCCTGCGCTTAGCTTCAGAGCATCCATTGATGCTATCCCTGGACTGATGGGGGGGGGGCGTGAGGACACCTCCTTTCATCTCCATTTGGTGAGAGAGAGGAGGGGGGCTTCCTTTACTTCCCCTGCAGGCTGCCCCTCTCCCCCCCTGAATTCCTAGCCATAAGTCCTTTCTCACGATCTCGGGGATATTTTTTCCTTAGCTAGCAAGGAGCAAGCCTCATCCCTTCATTCCTGTGACATTCACACACACACACATATTTTTGTGCCTTTTTTTCTTCTTTTGGACCCAACCCCCTGGTTCCTTCAAAGCTTCAAAGAGTCATGCACCCACCCCCCTCATCGCCCTCGCTACCCCACCCCACCGCACTCCGGAAAGCCTCCATTCGCCTCCATCTCCTCCTGCTGCATCTGGGGGTGGAGGTGCTTGACTCATATACATATATACAGGGTTGTGTATTGTATATTTGCTTTCCCCCAGAATGCCCGTGGACTTCCCTCTGTGGCGTGGCGGCTCCCTCTGTGGCAGCTCCCTCTGTGGCGTGGCAGGTTGAGGGGACCTCTTCCCCACCCGTTTAGCTGATGAAGGAATGGATAGGATGAGAAGGAGGGAGGGAGGGAGGAAAGAAAAGAAGATTGGTAGGAGGGAAGGAAAGGAAAGGAAGATAAAGGAAGGGGAAGGGAGGGAGCAAGGAGAGGAGAGGAGGAAAGGAAGATGAAGGAAAGGGAAAAAAGATAGAGGAAAGGAAAGGAAGATAGAAGAAAGAAGAGGAATATAGAAGAAGAACAGGAAAGGAGAAAGGAAAAGATAGGGAAGGGAAAGGAAGGAAGGGGAAGGGGGAGGGAGGGAGCAAGGAAAGGAGAGGAGAGGAGGAAAGGAAGATAGAGGAAAAGAAAGGAAGATAGAAGAAGGAAAGGAAGATAGAGGAAAGGAAAGAAAATAGAAGAAGAAAAGGGAAGGAGAAAGAAAAGGGGAGGGGAGGAGAGGAGAGGAGTGGAATGGTAGGACATAGCTGCCTCCCCATAACCAGCTGGCCCCACCCGATAGTCTGGGATGGTCGGTGGGGCCCGCCGCAGATTTCATCCGCCAGCCCGCTTCACCCCCTATTTCCCCTCTCCTCTCCTCCTTCCCCCCCACCCTCATTTTCTCTCCTTGGTTTGGACTCCTTGGCTTCTCCCTGGCTTGATTTTATTTTTTCTCCCCCTCCCCGCCAGCCTAACCACTCCGGGCTCCAGGGCCTCTACCGCCTCCGCTTCCGCCGCCGTGAGCTCCGCGCGCCCGCGCCAGCACCAGAAATCCATGTCCGCCTCGGTGCACCCCTCCAAGCCCACGCTGCCCCCCACCGACAATCACTGCGAGGCCCAGCGACCTAGGCAAGTGGGCAGCTGCGTGCGCCTGGGGGTGTTTCCTTCCTTCCTTCCTTCCTTCCTTCCCTCCCTCCAGGTCTCTCCAGCTGCCCCCCCTTGGCTTCATTGTTCTGTGTCCCGTCCTGGCCCCAGAGCCGTGACCCTCGCACGGGGGGCTGCCTTAGAGGAGATCGGGGCAGAACAACTGAGAGGTTTGGGGGTTCTGTCCTGAAACCTGGGAGGGGGGACCCCCCAGACGGAGTCATGCTCTGGGTACCACACAGCATCAGGCAGAGTCACAAGGGCGCCCAGGATGTTGCTCGTCCTGTTGGGTGGGTCCCCCCTATTTTTTTAGGGGACCTTAGCAGCTGTGGAAGGCAGCCCTCGTTCTTCTATGGGGCAGGCGCAGAAAAAGGAAACCCCCGGCTGCCCCACAAAAGAACGAGGGCGGCCTTCCACCTCTGCCCAGATGCTCCTTCCTACCAACTAGCAGAACTTGGAAAAACTGGCCCTGGATTCTCACGTCGCTTTAAGCCAGGAATCTTGCCTCGTGGAGGAAATCCATCAGGAATGAGATGTGGGTGCTCTTTTTTTCTAAGAGCATCAAAGATCATTTGGCCTAAAGGCTGGAAGGTGGGGGGGGGGGGGGACATGGTATCACGGCATCCTTCCTCAAATGCCCTCAAACGCTTCAGAGCCCTGGTTTCCGATTTGGCTTACGATCCTGGCTTGTTTGGGACCCCCATCGGCCAGGACGAGGTCGCTGATTCCCTACTGGGTTTCCCTTCCCCTCTCCATGCCGGGGACGAAGGGAATCAGTTTTATAGGGAGTCCTCTACTTGTGAAGACGAGTGGGACCAGAACGTCTTCCGTCACTAACAGCAATGCAGTCGTTAAGGCACCTGACCGCTCCTGATTTCACAATCTTTTTGGCCTCAGTCGTTAAGTGAATCTAGCTTCCCCACCATCACTATCGAAGCCTCCTCCATCTTCACCCTTGGGGGAGAGCCCCTTGAGATACCACCTAAAATGGCCTCCCAACCTTACCCAACGGATCTGCTATCTGCTCGTCCCTCCCCAGGAATCCCAAACCAGCATTCATGGGTAGAACGTGGCTTCTCTCTCTCTCTTTCCCTTCGCTGACCTCCCCCCCCCCAAGGCAGCGGGGTGGAGGGTCTCTCGGTCTGGCCTCCCCTGATTGACCTCCTTCTTCTCCTTCCCCCCCACAGCACGGCCCCCCAGCGGGCTCCCGTGGCCTCCCCTTCCGCCCACAACATCAGCAGCGCCCTCCCCGAGCGCACCAACTTCCCGCGAGGCATACAGAGCCGCAGCACTTTCCATGCCGGGCAGCTCCGGCCGGTCCGTGACCAACCAAACCTCTCCTACGGCCTGACACCCGCCTCGCCTTCCGGCAACAGCCAAGGCCGAAGAGGAGCTTCGGGCAGCCTCTTCAGCAAGTTCACCTCCAAGTTCGTACGCAGGTGAGCCAGGGAGGGGAGGGGGAGGCACCAAAGTGTGTGTGGGGGGGACCCCCAGTGCATCCTGGGTGGCGTGACTGCATGGCGGGGGGGAGGCGGAGTGAGACAAGGACCCTCCCCTCTTCCATTTCTGTGGCTCCGAGAGGCGCATGTTGGCTGAGTCTTTGTGTGCGTTGGACCCCCGCTGCCCCTCCCTCTCCCTCCTCCCTTCCTGTCACAGCCCCCACATTCCATTGTCTGCCATCTGGTGCAGTGGTTAGAGTGCAGTACTTGCAGGCTACTTCTGCTGACTGCCAGCTGCCTGCAATTTGGCAGTTCGAATCTCCCCAGGCTCAAGGTTGACTCAGCCTTCCGTCCTTCCAAGGCCGGTACAATGAGGACCCAGATTGTTGGGGGGCAAGAGGCTGACTCTTAAACACTTAGAGAGGGCTGCGAAGCAGTATAGAACTCTACATACCTCTATATACCGCTGCTATTGCTATGGTTATCTGTCCATGCTCGAATCGCACACTCTCCAGGAATCCAAGCTGCCGTCGGCTCTTTCCATTCATTGGGGAGACGAGCCCACCCAGCTTTCAAATGCTCCCCCCTCCCCAGGGCTCCACAGGGTGGGAGCACAACCTGTCCTTGATGAAGCCTAGAAGTCTGCCCCCCCCCCAGCCCCCCAAAAGGGGAGACTATCTTTGGGGTAGCTCAGCTGGGGAGTGACAAGCTATCATTCAGGATGGCTTAGCCATAATTGTCACTGCAAAACCCGGGATGGGGTGGGCGGAGATGGCTCCTGATAACAGCACCCTGTAAGTAAGAATAACGAGAGTTGGAAGGGACCTTGGAGGTCTTCTAGTCCATCCCCCCCCTCCCCCCCCAGCTTATACCGTTTCAGACAAATGGTTGTTCCAACGCCTTTGGTTCTGGCGAATTGCAATTCGGAATCCCCACTTCCCCTCCACCCCAGAACCTGCCATTCCCTGATCTCAGCCGTGCAGCGAAATTGTCCTCACCCCGTAAAGTTTCCGGGTGGGGGTACCCCAGCCATAGCTGCCCACATGCCACTTTAGCCAAGGTAGCCCCAGGGTTTCTCAACCTTGGGCGTTTTTTTAAGATGGGCGGACTTCAGCTCCCAGAATTCCCCTGCCAGCCTGTGTGTGTGTGTGTGTGTGTGTGTGTGTGTGTGTGTATCCGAGAGGCTGTTTTGTAAACCTTCCTTCTTCTTCGCAAGGCCCCAAGGGGAGGGGAGGTAGTTTGAGAATGGGAGGGGGGAGGGGGACCCACCTCTCTGCAGTCCAGCACCTCTTGTCTCCAGCCTCCTTTTTCTTTTGCTGTATGTTTTACCTTCCTCCCTGCCTGCCCTCCTTCCCAACCCACCCCATCCTTCTGTGGGTCCTACTCTGGGCAGCCTCCAGCCAGAAGGGGATATGGGGTGGGAAGGAGGAGGGGTGACCCCAGCAACCCCGGGTTCCTCACTCCTCCTCGCCTTCCAAAAGAAGTCACCAAGGCTTTTGGGGAGCCCCCCACCTCATCCTCCCGGACAGTCCCAATTTGGGACACAGGGAGGCCGCTCGTCTTCCTGTGTTGGACAGAAGGAACGAAAAATGGGGGGGAGGGGAAGTGTTCGCGTCAGCCTCCCTTTCCTCAAAGACACCCCCCTCCCCAGCCCAATCTGGGGAGGGAAGATGGGGGCACTGGCCTATTCCGGGATCCACGGCTTGTTCATTTCACACTTTCACGCTTGCTCATCCACCCACCACCGTGTTTTTTTCCTCCCCCCTCCCTTTTTTTTACCCCCTCCCCTTCTAGAAATCTGTCTTTCAGGTTTGCCAGAAGGTAGGCGTTTGTCACTCTGGAATTTGTTCTTTTTCCTTCTTCCTCTTGTGCAACACTCACCTCTTCCCTGCCAGCTTCTCTCGCTCTCTCTTTCTCGCTCTCTGTTTCTCTCTCTCTCTCCCTCCCCACAACCCATGGTGGCCAAGGGTGGCTGTGTGTGAACGCAGAGGGCACCCTTAAAGGGACAGTTTGGGGGGGGGGGAAGGGCTCATTAGCTCTCAGCCTGCAGACAGGGAAGCCCACTTTGATGTGGGAGAGGCTGTTTCTATTCTGTCCCATCTGGGTCGCCAGAAAACTGGTTGGCCTGGGATTTAGCGTCCGAGAATGCTGTCTCTTTAAAGGTGATTCTCCATCTTCGTAGTTTTTGCCTTGGCTGGGCCTCTGCTCTTTCTAACCAGAATCTCTCCCCCCCTCCCGCGCCCCTCCCCCTTCCTCCTTCCCCACACTAATCCTCCTCCCTGCATGGTGGCGGTTAGGAGAAGCTGGGCTGTCCCTCTGCTCTGCGGCTGGACGCTGCCTTGAAGGTTCAGGCTTAGCTTGCGGGAGGTGGCAAACGGGCACCCGGCCCATCCGCGGAACTTCATAGCCCTCCCTGGGGGATGAAAACGGGGGCCTTGGGGGGGGGTTACACCCCAATGGGAAGATGTTATCCGTGGTGTGGGTTGCAGTGATCTCTTTTCAAGGAAAAAAAAAATACAGTGAGATCAGTTGCCAAGGTTGGAGATCCCTGGCCTAGTGGTTAAGGTGCTGGGCTAGGAACCAGGCGCCTGAGAGTTCTAGTCCTGCCTTAGACGTGGAGAACCAGCCAGGTGACTTTGGGCCAGTCCCTCTCTCACTCTCTCAGCCCTACCCACCTTGTTGTTGTGGGGAAAATAGGAGGAGGAAGGATTAGGTTCGTTTACCACCTTGAATAAAATAAAGCAATAGGAAAGCTGGGATTAAAATAAAGAGAGAAATCTAGCTTTTGGGCTGTATAGGTTAGTCCTCGTCGCACAACCACAATCGAGCCCAAAGTTTCTGTTGCTAAGTGAGACATTCGTTCAGTTGAGTTTCGCCCCGTTTTGCAACCTTGCTTGCCACAAGTTGTTCAGTGAATCACCGCAGTTGTTAAGTGAGTCACACAGTTGCGAAGTGACTCAGTGGCTTCCCCCATTGACTTCGCTTGTCAAAAGGTCGCACAAGCGGATCATATGACACCCCCACCCCGGGGGACATCTGTAACTGTCATAAACATGAGTCAGCTGTCAAGCGTCTGAATTTTGCTCATGGGATGCTGCCACGGTCGTAAGTTTGAAAAAGTTACTTTCTTCAGTGCCGTTGTAACTTCGAACGGTCACTTAAACGAACCGTCCATAAGTGGGGAACTGCCTGGTGTGTAGCAAGCTAGGTCTCATGCGGTAGTTCCCATATGTTTCCTCTCTCCGATCAGGAGGAAATGGTGCTGTCACTTTTCAGCCGTCACTTCCACAGAGTCGCGTGTGAGCTGCGAGATGCCAGACTTAAATAAATGGAATCAAGCCAGCTTCAGCCACTTGGATTAAGTCCAGTTTAAGCGGAAAATAAGCAGAATTAGGTGTTGTTGTTTTTTCCAAGCACCCAGCCTTTGCTTCAGCAATACCTGCTTCCTGACAGCCCTTTGCACAGAAAGAAAGAAAGAAAGAAAAGAAAGAAAGAAGGAAGGAAGGAAGGAAGGAAGGAAGGAAGGAAGGAAGGAAGGAAGGAAGGAAGGAAGGAAGGAAGGAAGGAAGGAAGGAGGGAGGGAGGAGAGAGAAAGAAAGAAGGAAGGAAGGAAGGAAAAAAGAAAGTAAGAAAGAAAGGGGAGGGAAGAAGGAAGGAAGGAAAGGGAGGGAGGAGTGGACAGAGAGAGAGAAAAAAGGGAAGAAGGAAGGAGAGAGGAGTGGAGAGAAAGAACGAAAAAAAGAAAAGGGAGGGAGGAAGGAGTGGAGAGAGAAAGAAAGAGAAGAAAGAGAAAAAGAAAAGGGAGGAAGAAGGAGGGAAGGAAAGGAGTGGAGAGAAAGAAAAGATTGAAGAAGGAAGGAAGGAAAGAGGAGTGAAGAGAGAAAGAAAAGAAAAGGGAGGGAAGAAGGAAGGAAGGAAAGAGAGGAGTGGAGAGAGAGAGAAAGAAAAAGAAAAAAGAAGGAAGAAGGAAGGAAAGAGGGAGGGAAGAGTGGAGAGAGAAAGAAAGAAATTACCTTTTTTATTCAACCTTCAGCATCTCAACCTTGTTACAGCAACAGTGTTGACCTTCAAAATTGACCCAGAGACATTCTCTTGGGGGGGGGGCACAGTGCTGGGGCAAAACAGAGGGTATGTATGTGCGAATGTATGTAATTCCCCCCCTCCCCAAAAACAGAGGGGAGGTATTACAAGATAGCCCTCCCCCCTTCCTCAACCTGCAACTCTCTGCTGAGGGAAACTGGGCCGGCTGCGAGAAAACTGAAGTCATCCATTGTCTTGGCAGGTGGAGTCTCAAACTGTGAGCAGCCCCAGAAGTGCCCTTGCGGTGCCTCGCTTTCCCTTTTGCACAGGGGTGTGCGATGCTCGCGCACGAGAGCGCCTCCTGAAAGTGATCTGCAGGGCGAAAGGGCACCCTTTCAAGGGGGGGTGGGCACAGAAAAGAATTGGGAGCAGACCAGCACTTCCATCGTAGCTGCTTTTGCAAAAGGCAACTGGACTTTCTTGGGCTTTGAAAACATTTCGCTTCTCATCCAAGAAGCTTCTTCAGTTCTTCTTGGATGAGAAGCGAAAGATTTTTCAAGGAGAAGAGAGGAAGGAAGGAGTAACAAGGGACGTAAATGAAAGGAAGGAAGAAAAAGGAAGGAAAATGGAAAGAAGGAAAAGGAGGAGAAGAAAGGAGACAAAAGAGAAAGAAAGAAAGAAGAGTTAGAAAAGGAAGGAAGAAGGAAACAAGGAAGGAAGAGAAAGGAAGGAGAATGGAAAGAAGGAAAAGAAGAAAGAGAAGAAAGGAAACAAGAAAAAGAAAAGAGAAAGAAAGAAAGGGTTAGAAAAGGAAGGAAGAAGGAAACAAGGAAGGAAAAGGAAGGCGAATGGAAAGAAGGAAGAGAAAAAGGAAGAGAAAAAAGGAAACAAGAAAACAAAAGAGAAAGGGGTTAGAAAAGGAAGGTAGGAAGAAGGAAACAAGGAAGGAAGAGAAAGGAAGGAGAATGGAAAGAAGGAAAAGAAAAAGGAAGAGAAGAAAGGAAACGAGAAACAAGAGAAAGGGGTTAGAAAAGGAAGGAAGGTAGGAAGAAGGAAACAAGGAAGGAAGAGAAAGGAAGGAAAATGGAAAGAAGGAAAAGAAACAGGAAGAGAAGAAAGGAAAGAGAGAGAGAGAGAAATGAACGAGAAAGAGAGGCAGGAAGGAAGGCCTCTGAGTCATCCTGGGTTTGGGGGAGCGCTCCCCAAAACTGGCAGGGTTAGACCCAAAGCGAAAGGAGATGAAACTCATTTGACACGGTAGCTTCCCACAAATGCCGCCATTTCCCCACTTCTGTCATGCCCAAGAGAGACAATTCAGCCGCCGCAAAACTTTTCGAAGGAAAGGCTTGGGGGTTCTCTTGTCTCTTTTGAAGACCGCCCAGTTGGGGTTCATGGCAGACATAGCATCCAGACCAGGAGTCCCCTCATTCCGTGGCTCAGCCTGTTTTCCCCCACTCCAAGTAGCTCCTCCTTCTCCTCCTCCTTCCTCCTTTCTTCCTTGCTTGTCCGTGGCTTCTGCTCTGCGGGAATGGATTAGAGAAACGGTGCTTGCACCCAACCAAACAAACCCAAGGCTGATCCAGTAGCTTCACCCCCCACCCCCCAAAAGGCTGCCTTGGCTGATCCCAGCATGCCGAACAGCCACCGAGAGGGGCTGTCTGCTCTGCCTGGGGGGGGGGCACCATACTTTAGCCCCCCTCCCCACCCTCGAATGCCTTGAAGCCCTCCCCCCCTTCCCCATGGCTTGGGAGAAAAGAAAAGAAAAACCAGGGGCAGGAAGTGCTAACTGGAGGGTGCTGATGGCTTGTCTCCTGCTCTGTTTTTTGAGGAACCTGCATGAGCCCGAAAACAAAGACCGCGTGGAGACCCTCAGGTGAGACGCAGCCAGGGCTGGGCGGGGTTTCCCACCCTGGGTCCACTCGGTCTGTTTCTCCGACAGGGCCAGGCTGCTCCTTGGCACCTACCTCCATTCTTACACCTCTTCGTTGCCCTGACCTCTTTCTCTCTCTTTTTTTTTTTCCTCCTCCTCCTGCCTAGCACTGATGATATTACCTAGTCTGGTAATTAAATGTCTGCAAGAAAAGAACCACGCTTAGAAAACCCCAAGGAACCCCACAGTCCTCCTCCTCCTCCCACCTCTAGCACTGATGATGTTACCTTGTTTGGTAATAAAATGACTGCAAGAAAACAACCACACTTGGAGAGCACCAAGGACCTCACAGTCCTCCTCCTCCTCCTCCTCTTCCTCCTCCTCCACCACCACCACCTCCTCCTCCTCCTCCCAACTCTAGTTTAACACTGATGATGTTATCTAGTCTGGTAATTAAATGTCTGCAAGAAATCAACGACGCTCAGAGAACACCAAGGACCCCACAGTCCTCCGTCTCCTCTTCCTCCTCCTCCATCACCACCACCACCACTTCCTCTTCCTTCCACCTCTAGTTTAGCACTGATGATGTTACCTAGTCTGGTAATGAAATGTCGGCAAGAAAACAACCACGCTCAGAGAACACCGAGGACCCCACAGTTCTCCGTCTCCTCTACCTCTTCTAATTCTTTCTCTTTCCATCTCTCCCCCACCACCCCCAGCTCTTCTGGGTCACGGATCGGACTGAGCAGCACGCTGATGCCAGTCAGATGGGCGGGGGGGGGGGATTCCTCCTCTCTCCTCACCCTTTCTTCCCTTTCTCCTCCCCCCCTGGCAGGCCTCACATGATGGGTAGCGGCGGCGGGGGCGAGAAAGACCGGGACGAGAACCGGGACGCCAAGCCGCGGTCACTGCGTTTCACCTGGAGCATGAAGACCACCAGCTCCATGGAGCCCAACGAGATGATGAAAGAGATTCGGAAGGTGCTGGACGCGAACAGTTGCCAGTGCGAGTTGCAGGAGAAATACATGCTTTTGTGCATGCACGGGGCGCCGGGCCACGAAGCTTTCGTGCAGTGGGAGATGGAAGTTTGCAAACTGCCCCGCCTCTCGCTCAACGGCGTCCGCTTCAAGCGGATATCGGGCACTTCCATGGCCTTCAAGAACATTGCCTCCAAAATCGCCAACGAACTCAAGCTTTAACGGGGCCCAACCCCGGGGAGAAAGAGGGGGGTGGGAGGGGGGCGCCTGGCCTGCACACACGCGCGACCGGAGGTGGGAGTATCAGGAGGAAGAGAGCCGCGACTTCGCTTTTGAGAGGGGTTATGCAGGCAAAAGGGGGTGGGTAGGGCAAGAGGGAGGGAAGGTGGGGGGGTATACCCCCCCCACTCACATGCCTCTCCATCTCCCCGCGCCCCCCCCTCCCACTGATGGATCTCCATGGAGACAGGGTGCGTGGGATTGTGGTTGGCAGCCACCTAGCTGGTCTCCGTGGCAACAGGAACGGGAGGGTACCAAGGGCTGTCTGTCGGATGAGGAAGCATCCCTTTTGGTCTCCGTGGCGACCGTGGTACTTTTTCTTCCTCCTTTTTTTTTTTTCTTCTTCCTTCCTTCCTTCTCCCCCTCCCCCCTTTTTTTCCCCTCCTTTCCTTCTTGTACACGAGACAGGGTTTGCCATGCTACCAAACTGCAACAGAAAAGCAGGGACTCTTTCCCCCTCCCTGGTGAGCGGGGGGGGGGGGGCTTTCCCCCCCCCCGCCCCCCCCCGGGTTTGCAACCCGGGTCGGCGGAGGAGGATGGCAGCTGTGGCAGGAGGCGGTTGGGATGGTGAGGTGTGGGGGCAGAGCAGCAGCCGGGGGCCCCTTCACTGGGGAAACGGGGGAGCCGAGGGTCGCGTGCCCGCCAGCCAACAATGGAAGCCAAGTGCCTCCTTGCTGCCCTGCCAAGGGACACTTCCTGGTCCCTGCAGATGACACAACCCCCACCTCAACACACACACACACACTGCAAACAAAGACCCGGCAATCCTCCCAAGGTTTTTTTGTTTCTTCCTTGCTAATTGAGGGGAGCCGCCGTTGGGGTTGAACGGAGGGAGGGTTGGGGGTTGGTGGCTGTCCCGAGATCCGCACAGCAACCTGATCCGTCACTCCTTTGTCCCCCCCTCCCCATGTCCCCTCCCCTTTATACAGGCATGGCGGTAAGAGGGCCACTCTGGGCTGGTCAGCAGCGCCCTGTTTACACACACAACGTCACAATGGAGTCCTGTTTCCTGTCTTGAATGCTGCACAACCCCACTCTGGGGTTTTTTAGCCTTCTGTTCCCCCACCCCCCCTCCCCCTTCCCGGCATGTCTTTCCCGTGGGCCCAAACATGGCGGGAGGGGTGTGGGTGGGGGCGCCAGAAGCTGGCTATGGAACAAGCCTGCTGGGGGTTGGGGGCCCACAGCCGAGGGGGTTTTCACACACACACACCCCAATTTTCTCGGGCAAAAAGCCTTTGGGTGTTCAGGATGGGTTGAAAAGCTTTGGGCCTGCTGTTTTTTTTATCCCCTGGTCACAGGTACGCTGCCCCCCCCCCAACCCGGCTTTCTGGAGAGCTCGGGTTGCCGTCTACTGAAAACTGTGGGGATGGGGGACCCATGGCTTCTGTTCCCCCTGCCCCCTCCCCCCAATTTTTATTTCCCTTTCCAAAGCACAAGAGCAAAAGGAGAGAAAAAAAAAAAGACGGAGACTTCTCTTCGGTGGGGGGCCTCTCTCTCTCTGGGTTTCTTTTCGTTGTCACATTGCCCCCTCCCCTCCCTCTTGAGAATGTATTTTTGGTCCTGGGGAGGGGGCTTTGCAGCCCCTTCACCTTCTCTGACACACACACACACACACACACACCTGGTTTGTATATAACTGTACTGATACCTCGGTTTTTTGTGAGTGGTTATAATTTTTTTTTTTTTTTGGTTTCGTTTTAATTTCTCATCACAACATTGCCTTTTTTTAAAAAAAAGAAAGATGATCATGTCCTTTTGGGGAGGGGGGGTCATTCTCTTCCCCTCCCATCCTTCCCCTCTCTCTTTTTTCTTTCTTTCTTTCTCTTTCTCTCTCTCTCTCTCAAGGATGCTGCCGTTTGATGTAGTTTTACAGGTTCTAGATTAAAACTTTCCAGAAAGCACCTATCTAGCGTCGGATTCCTGTTTTTGGTTCCACATTTGCTCCAGTCCCCCCCCCACCTCACTCCCCCCACCCAGGACTCGGGACCAGCAAGGGGGTGGGGGGTGGGGAAAACACTCCTTTCCGCTCCAGCCCGGTCCAAAGTTGAGACAACCTGTTGCATCTCTGGGAGACTCTGGCCGGTTTCTTATTAAAGCCAAAGAAATAAAAAGCACATGCTCCGAGCTTGTTTTTCCAAAATGATGGGGAGGGGGAAGGTGTAGGGCGGGGGGCTCTTCCTTGGGAGAATGTCCCAAGCTGTGGATTGGCCAAAATGATGGTGGGGGGGGAGGGATGTCCCCTGGCCCCCCTTCCAGTCAAGCACCATCCCGAAGCTTGTACCAAAATATCTTTTATTGAAAATGCCGCGTGGACTCTAAAAAGACGCCGGCGCTGAGCTGCCGGCAGAAGGGAAGAGTGGGGGGGGGGGGCTGCTAGGGTCTCAGAAAGTTTGGGGGGGCACGTAAATGGTCCTCTTCTTCCTCTTAAGGCGACCCACAGCTGGCCTCCGATGCTCGTGCACTGCTTCCAGGAGGAGAGCGATGAGTAAGTACAGAGCAGATCCGACTTCAATCCTCTTTTTTTTTTCCGGTCGTCCTTGTAGAAATTCCAAGTCTTCGTACTTCGGAATGGGGGTTTCTGATTCTGGAGCAGTTTGGCCTCTTCCCCCCACCACAAAATTGGGCAGACAGCCCCCCTTTTTTTCTCTCCTCCCCCTCAATTCATCATCCTCCCCTTCTTTTCAAGCAGTGGAAAGTACTCAGTCCAGTCCTATTCCAAGCTACATCTTCTACTGTTTTCTCATTATCCCACCAAACCCCTTACCCCAATTCCAGCATTACCCCATCCAGGACTGCCAGCTCTCCGCGATGGAGGGGAGGGCAGGAGTGGAAAGACCCCCTCCCCTTTCTCCTGCCCACCCCACCTCCTCCCCTCCCCACTGCCTCCAACCCACTCCGGTGGGCTCGTACCATTCCCAGCTGAACCCCACCCACCGGAGCCGCAACGAGACTGGCGCAGAGGGGTCCCCCTTCAGAGGGACCCCAAGGAGGGTAGAGGGGGCGGCTCTCCTGTCCCGCTGAGCAGCGATGGAGGGTGCTGGGCTCCTCGCGGCGGAGCCTGGCGGGACCCCGCGGGCCGGATGAGCGGAGGCGGCAGCTGGTTGACCGAAAGTCTGGGCTGGAGGAAACGCCCTTGCTGTAAGGGCGGCGGCTGGCGGTGCAGCATGGGTGCGGTGGGCAGGGTGGGCCTCAGCAAGGGGGGAGGCTGGGAGAGCGCCACAGGGGGAGGGCGGGGAGAGGCAGGGAGGGGGGGAAGCGCAGGAGGCGGCTGGGCCAGCTGGGTTGGAGGCGGCTGCGCAGATCGCGATACGGCGGTGATCTGGACCTGCAGGGACCAAAGGAACGATGTCAGCGCCGTGGCGTGTACCCCAACGGCGCCCGGCACCCCGAAGCCTTCCCCTCACCTCGTCCTCTTCCTCGCTGCTGCTCTTCTGCTCCTGAGGGGACGAGCTGCCTTGGGCGGGGGCCGGGCTCAGGCCCTCCTGTTCGGCCTCCCACTCCTGCAGCACCTCCTCCAGGTTGAACCGCCGGCGGTAGCTGACGAAGAAGGTTTTCACCTGCGCCACCGTCTTATTGCTGATCACCTCGGCGATGGCTTGAAAGTCTTTGCCATATTTCCGGATGGCTGACGGGGGGGGGGGGGGGCGGGGGGGAAAGGAGAAAAGCCAAGGTTGAACAGGACAGCTGTTCATGCACCGACCAGCAGAGCGTGGCTTCCCCGTCTCTTGTGTTGAAGAGGACAGCGCCCTCCGTCAGAACTTGAGGACAAAGCCTCCCTGGTGCCCCCAGGGGGAAAGTGCTGCTTATTGATCCTACTGGGTGGGTGGGCTAGAGCCCCCCCCCAAATCTTCCTAGGGAAAACTCACCCTGCACTGCCAGCAGCTGCTCATCGGTTGTCCAGCGGGAATTGAACTTGATGTTAGTCTGCAAAATTACAGGTTTGAATTGAATCTCGGAGGGGGGGGCATGCACCAGAGCACTTTGGTATCCCAAAACCAGGAAGGCCTCTGCCCCCCCCCCCAATCCTCTGTCCAAATATTGCCCCCAACTCAGTTACACAAATACTACGGCATGAATAGAATTTCTATAGCTTCTAAATTTATTTCTGCATCCACGTTTGTTATTTTGATAAGTAACGGAAAGCGGTGAACGTGTCTAATACTCCCGCCTCCTCTTCTTCCTCGTACAATAACAACAACCCTGCGAGGTGGGTAGACGGAGTTAATGGCACAAAGCCTCCCAGTCTGCTTTCAAGCGTAAGGCGGGACTAGAAGTCATGGTCTACTGATGATTGGCCCAAAGTCTTCCAGTCGGCTGTCATGCCTAAGGCGGGACTAGAATTTACAGTCTCTTGGCGATTGGCCCAAAGTTCCCAGTCATCTTTTGTGCCTAAGGCAGGACTAGAACTCATTGCCTTCTCGTGATTGGCCCAGAGTTCCCAGTCTTTCATACCTAAGGCGGGACTAGAACTCAGTCTTCTGGTGATTGGCCCAGGGTTCCCAGTCTTTCATACCTAAGGCGGGACTAGAACTCACAGTCTCCTGGTGATTGGCCCAAAGTTCCCAGTCATCTTTTGTGCCTAAGGCAGGACTAGAACTCATTGCTTCCTGGTGATTGGCCTAAAGTTCCCAGTTGTCTTTCATGCCTAAGGCGGGACTAGAACTCATTGCCTCTTGGTGATTGGCCCAAAGTCTCCCGGTCGAATGTCACACCTAAGGCGGGACTAGAACTCACCCCACCTAGTTTCCAGCCTGGAGCCTTAACCAGGCTAAACCAAAATGGCTCCCTTACTCTTAAATAAATACAAGTAATATTCCGCCTGTTACACTACCTCCTATTTTGGGGAGCACAAAGTTGGACCCCTGGGGTTCCCGCATCGGCACACAGGTGAACACTCACCTCCGTTGGGCGCAGTTTATGTATCCCTTCGCCTAGTGCCTGCTTCATGCTGCTGTTGATCTGTTTGATGCTTTGCACCTAGCACGAAAAGGATTGGGGGGGTCTCAGAACGGGGTTTCCAAGTTTGGGGGCAGGAAGCACCCCACAAGCTTAAAGGATGGGAGGAGGAGACCCAAAAGGAGCTGGAGGTAAAAGTACCAACAACCTAGAACTAAGAAGAAATTTCCTGACGGAACAATTAACCAGTGGAACTCCTTGCCACCAGAAGTTGTGAATGTTCTCCAACACTGGGAGCTTTTTAAGAAGAGATTGAACAACCATTTGTCTGAAGTGGTGTAGGGTTTCCTGCCTAAACGGGGTTGGACTAGAAGACCTCCAAAGGTCCCTTCCAACTCTGTTATTCCATATCGTTCCGTTCCATTCCATTCCATTCTATATTCTATTCTCTACATATTCTATTATATTTTAGTCTACATTCTATTTTATTCTAGTCTACGATTCTATTCTGTATTCTATTCTCTACTTCTTATTCTATATTCTACCATATTCTTTTCTCTACTTGTTCTGTTTTGTTCTATTCCTATTCCTATTCCTATTCTATCCTATCCTATATCCTATCCTATCCCTATCCCTAATCTATTTTTCATATTCTATTCTATTCCATTCCATTCTTCTATTCCATTCCATTCCATTCTTCTATTCCATTCCATTCCATTCTTCTATTCTATTCTATTCCATTCCATTCCATTCCACTTTCTATTCTATTCTATTCTATTCTATTCTATTCTATTCTATTCTATTATTCTATTCCACTTCTATTCTATTCTATTCTATTCTATTCTATTCCATTCCATTCCATTCCATTCTTCTATTCTATTCCATTCCATTCCATTCCATTCTTCTATTCTATTCCATTCCATTCCATTCCATTCTTCTATTCCATTCTATTCTATTCTATTCCATTCCACTTTCTATTCTATTCTATTCTATTCTATTCCATTCCATTCCATTCCATTCCATTCTTCTATTCTATCCATTCCACTTTCTATTCTATTCTATTCTATTCTATTCTATTCTATTCTATTCTATTCTATTCCATTCCACTTTCTATTCTATTCTATTCTATTCTATTCTATTCTATTCTATTCTATTCTATTCTATTCTATTCTATTCTATTCTATTCTATCCCTATCCAATCCTATTCACTTCAAATGGGAGAAAGCCAACGTTTAAACTCAGCTTCTCTCCTGCGCCACTGTTCACTTTAGCAATCCTCGGCTGCCGAAGACACCATTGAAAATAAGGGCCCTGTTCAAATAAAATTAAAAAAAAAAAAAAGCTGCAAGATTTTTGGGATTGGATTTGATTGATTGGACTGGGTACCTGGCGTTTGAGGGAAACCAGCTGAGAGTCCAGATGGCGTAAGGTGAGCACGGCCATGTCAGGGCTGGTGGAGAGGCCCGTGATGCCTTCTTGGCTCAGGTACATGCCCTTCGGAGGGCGCCGGCGGGCACGGAGAGGGTGGTGCCGATATTGGGGTAGCTGCACTTCCTTCTTCATTGGCCCAGGTTTGCTGCTGGGGGGCTTCGGATAACTAGGCTGAGGGGGAGAGAGAGAGAGAGAAGAGCGAGAGATGAAACGGGGTGGAGACCCACCTCTGGGTCTTGATCCAGTACAGGTAGTCCTTGACTGACGAACAAAACTCCGTCGCTAAGCGAGAACCTTTGCGAAGTGAGTTTCGTTCCGTTTTACAACCATTCTCGCCACAGTCGTTGGGTTAAGTTAGCAACTCGGTTGTTAAGTGAATCCGGCTTTGCCCCCCCCCCCCGCCCTCCCCCCATTGACTTTTGCTGTTCGGGAGGTCACAAAAAGGGGGACATTGCAACGTCATAAATATGAGTCAGTTGCCAAGAGTCCTGGAATTTTGACCCCGGGAGACGCTTGCGGAGCTCGTGAAAAATGGCCATTTTCTTCCGGGCCATTGCAACTTCCAACCGTCGTTAAACGGAAAGTTGTAAGTTGAGGACCTACCTGTATTGGTACCCTTCTGGACCCCGGCTGCGTGTTCGAGCCTTCCCGGTCCCTTACCTCCTTCTTGGGATCCATGGCATCAAATTCCCCTTCGCTGGCCTGCCGTGCGTCTTCTAATTCATCGTTGCTGTGGGGAAAATGTGGCACTTGTGAGTGGAGTCTTCTCCAGCCACCCCAGAGCGTCTCATCCTAGATCCTGTTTCCATCTAATTGGGGGTTTATCCTAGTTTGTTTCGCACTTCTCAGACACAACTTCCCATAAAAACACCTCTTTGTGGTTGGCCTGTTTCTTCATCTGCATCCTTTCCCACTCACTCTCTTTCTCTCTCTCTTCCACACGCACACACACTTTTTCTCATTCTTTCTCTCACACATACTTTCTTTTTTTCTCCCCTCTTTCTTTCTCCCTCTAGCTCCCTCTTTCTCTCACACACACACTTTTTCTCTTTCTCTTTCTCACTCTCTCACTCTTTCTCACATACTTTATCTCTTTCTCTTTTTCTCCTCTTTCTTTCTCCCTCTTTCTCTCTCTCTCTCTCACACACACATACTTTTTCTCTTTCTCACTCACTCTTTCTCTCTCGCACACACTTTCTCTTTTTCTCCCCTTTCTTTCTCCCACTCACTCCCTTTCTCTCTTCCTCTTTCTCTTACACATGTACACTTTCTCTCTCTCTCTTTCTCTCTCTGACACACACTTTTTCTCTCTCACTCTCTCACTCTTTCTCTTTCTCCCTCATAAACACACTTTCTCTTTCTCTTTTTCTCCCCTCCCTTTCTTTCTTTCTCCCTCCCTCTCGCTTCCTCTTTCTCTCTTCCTCTTCCTCTCACACACATACACTTTCTCTCTCTTTCACTCTGTCCCCTCTCTCTCTCTGACACACTTTTTCTCTTTCTCACTCACTTTCTCTTTCTCACACACACACTTCTTTTTCTCCCCTTTCTCCCTCTCCCTCCCTTTCTCTCTTCCTCTTTCTCTCACACACCTACACTTTCAGTCTTTCTCTCTCTGACACACACTTTTTCTCTTTCTCACTCTTTCTCCCTCACACTTTTTCTTTTTCTCCCCTCTCTCCCGCGTGCTTCCTCTTTCTCTCTTCCCCTTTCTCTCACACACATACACTTTCTCTCTCTTTCACTCTTTCTCTCTCTGACATACACACTTTTTCTCACTCTTTCTCTCTCACACACATTCTCTTTTTCTCCCCTTTCTTTCTCCCTCTCGCTTCCCCTTTCTCGCTTCCTCTTTCTCTCACATATATACACTTTTTCTCTTTCACTTTCTCTCTCTGACACACACTTTTTCTCTTTCTCACTCACTCTCACTCTTTCTCCCTCACAAATACACTTTCCCTTTCCCTTTCTCCCCTCTTCCTTTCTCCCCCTCGCTCCCTCTTTCTCTCTCCCTCTTTCTCTCACACACATACACTTTCTCTCTCTTTCACTCTTTCTCTCTCTGTCTCTCTCCTCTGACACACACATACTTTTTCTCACTCTTTCTCTTTCTCTCTCACACACACTTTCTCTCTTCCGCTTTCTGTCAGCTTTGGAAGCCCCAGAAGCTTCCACGCTGCCAACTTCTTGCGCTTGGGAAAGTAGGAGGGGGTGATTTGATAGAGCGATTTTTGTTAGACATAATAGCATTCTTCTTTTCGGTCAAGGTCAGGGTGTCCCTGCATCTGGAGGAGGAGTGGTTGCAGTGGGGCCTTGTGAGGGACTGATGGGTGCAGGGGCTGGATTTGGGGTTTTGATTTATTGAGGGAAAACCTGGAACTCTCAGATTCGGGTTTTTCCCAGATGTGCCAGTATACCTATTCCAATAAATGAAGATTTTGAGATGAAGCTTTTCTCTCTTGCTTTCTCTTTTTCTCCCTTTTCTCCCTCTCCCTCCCTCTTCCTCTTTCTCTCACATACACTTTCTCTCTCTTTCACTTTCTTTATCTCTCTCTCACACACACACTCTTTCTCACTCTTTCTCTCACACACACATTTTCTCTCTTTCTCTCTCTTTCTCTTTTTCTCTCCTCTTTCTCCCTCTTGCTCCCTTTCTCTCACACACACATACACTTTCTCTCTCTCACACACACACACACATTTTTCTTTCTCATTTTCTCTTTCTCTCTCGCACACTTTCTTTCTCTTTTTCTCCCCTCTTTCTCCCTCTCACTCCCTCTTTCACATACACTTTCTCTCTCTCTCACACACACACACACACACACACTTTTTCTCACTCTCTCACTCTTTCTCTCTCGCACACTTTCTCTCTTTCACTCTTTCTCTTTCTCACACAAATACTGTTTCTCTTTCTCACTCTCACTCTTTCTTTCTTTCTCTCTCACACACATACTTTCTCTCTTTTTTTCTCCCCTTTCTCCCTCTCGCTCCCTCTTCCTCGTTCTGTCTCTGAAACACATACACTTTCTCTCTCTTTCTCTCTCTCTCACACACACTCACATACACTTTTTCTCACTCACTCTTTTCTCTGCTCTTGCTCCCTCTTTCTCTCTTCCTCTTTCTCTTTCTCTCACACACTCTCTCTCTCTCTCTCTCTCACACACACACAGAGCCCTGAAGAGCTGCATTTGGCCTGCATTTGATTCAGGAGACCTTTTTTGGGGGCAAGGGGATTTGACATAACTTTCTACAAAGCCCCCAAGCAAACTCCCCCCTGTGCCCTGTGGCAGACTAGATCCCTTTACTGGATCACCTGTCGTCTTTTTCCTTCCTGCTGAGCAGTTTTCGGGCTTGCCTATCCATCACGCTTGTCCGACTTCTGGTCTTCTTCCAAGAGTAGTAATATTTCACCAGGCTGGGGATTAACTTGTCAGGAAGCTACGTGAGATGGATGGAGAGAGAGAGAGAGAGAGAGAGAAATTGGTGCATCAGTTGGCAAGTGATGATCCAGTCAGCCTTATCTGGAGAGTGTCTATGGTCAAGAAATCCAGCTTCTAACTAAGCTTTTGTATAATAATCAACCCTCAGTAAAGGGCTCACTGGATCCACACTTTTGTCCCAAACTTGTGAGTTTGGCTTCTCACACAATGCAATTAAAATGACTTCAGTTGCCAAGCATCTGAGCTTTGATCACATGACCCCAGGGATGCTACAACGGTCGTTAAGTGTGACAGACGGTCCTAAATCCCTTTTTTTCAGTGCCGTTGTAACTTTGAACGGTCACTAAATGAACAGTTTGTAAGTCGAGGACTCCCTGCAATTGAAAACATCTCGTTCACGCGTTCATTTTTGCCACTGATTTTTTTCTTCTTTTTTTTTTTTATAGAATCAAGTTATGTCAATCAACTTCATTGGCTATCGTTATGTCAAGTTCCATCAATCAACTTCATTGGCTATCGTTATGTCAAGTTCCGTCAATCAACTTCATTGGCTACAGTTATGTCAAGTTATGTCAATCACTTCATTGGCTATCATTATGTCCAGTTATGTCAATCAACTTCATTGGCTATCGTTATGTCAAGTTATGTCAATCAACTTCATTGGCTATCATTATGTCAAGTTATGTCAATCAACTTTATTGGCTATCGTTATGTCAAGTTCCATCAATCAAGTTCATTGGCTACAGTTATGTCCAGTTCCGTCAACCAACTTCATTGGCTATAGTTGTTATGTCAATCAATTTATTGGCTATCTTTATGTCAAGTTACGTCAATCAACTTCATTGGCTACAGTTATGTCAAGTTATGTCAATCAATTTCATTGGCTACAGTTATATCAAGTTATATCAATCAATTTCATTGGCTATCATTATATCAATCAACTTCATTGGCTATCATTATGTCCAGTTACGTCAATCAACTTCATTGACTATAGTTGTTATGTCAATCAACTTATTGGCTATCGTTATGTCAAGTTACGTCAATCAACTTCAATGGCTTAAGTTATGACAAGTTATGTCAATTTCATTGGCTACAGTTATGTCAAGTTATGTTAATTAACTTAATTGACTATCATGTCAAGTTACATCAATCAACTTCATTGGCTACAGTTATGTCAATCAACTTCATTGGCTACAGTTATGTCAAGTTATGTCAATCAATTTCATTGGCTACAGTTATGTCAAGTTATATCAATCAACTTCATTGGCTATCATTATGTCCAGTTACGTCAATCAACTTCATTGGCTATAGTTGTTATGGTCAATCAACTTATTGGCTATCGTTATGTCAAGTTACGTCAATCAACCTCAATGGCTTAAGCTACGCCAAGTTATGTCAATCAATTTCATTGTCTACAGTTATGTCAAGTTATGTTAATTAACTTAATTGGCTATCATGTCAAGTTACATCAATCAACTTCATTGGCTACAGTTACGTCAAGTTATGTCAATCAACTTCATTATCTATCATGTCAATCAACTTCATTGGCTATAGTTATGTCAAATTATGTCAATCAGCTTCATTGGCTGGCGGATAAGAAAGAGAAGAGTAAGGTGGTTTAAACCCCATCCTACCACCGGGTGAGGCCGAATGGGGCATTTATTTACCATCTGCTGGATGCGAGCAAAACTTTTCCCGTGGAAGCTGAAGGCTTGCTCAAACAGGACTTTGTCCTCCACCGTCCATTCATCGGGGAACGGCGTGAAATTGGCTAAATCGGCCAGCGACTTCTCCACGTCGTGTTTATGCCACAATAGCATCCCCAAAGCCTGTTGAAAGAAAAAAAGAGATTTGAGACCGTGGATGTGGACGTGGGGAAAAAAAATCTGTTTCTCCCAAGCCTGAAGAGGTGAGAATCCCTTTAAAAATAAGTTTCTAGTCCCCTGTGGGAAAGCTGAACTTGAAAAGGAGAAAGATGGGCCCCGATCCAGGGAAGTTTGGCTGGGCTTTTAATGCTATTTTTCTTTGTTTACCTGTTCAATGTTGTAGCCATGCTTTTCCTTGGCCATGGCGATATATTTGTCCACTAGGGGGAGAAAGAGAGCAAAGTCAGACTCTGGAAGGGGGGGGCGGAGCAATAACCGGAATAAATGAGAGAGGTAATCCTTGATTTATGACGGTTCGTTTCGTGACCGTCCGAAGTTACAACGGCACGGGAAAAAAGTCATTTTTCTTCAGTGCTCTTGTAAAGGGACCCAGATTTTTGGCAATATGCTTGATTCCGTAAGCTGCTCAGCGAGGGCACTAAAATATTTTTAAAGCAGTATACGGTTAGTCCTCCACTTACGACAGTTCATTTAGTGACTGTTCAAAGTTACGACATCACTGGAAAAAAGGCGACTTGTGACCGTCTTTTGCAGTTAACAATCTTTGTCGCGCCCCCACGATCGTAGTGATCAAAATTCAGATACCTGGCAACGGGTTCGTACTTACGACCGTTGCTGGGTCCCCCAAGGTCATGTGATCTCCCTTTTGTGACCTTAAGCCAAGCCAGTGGGGAAGCCAGACTCGATTAACAACCTGGTTAACTAACTTATCAACTGCCGCGATTCGCTTAAGAATTGTGGCGAGAAAGGTTCACGAAATGGGGCAGAACTCAACAACATAAATGTCGTGGCTCCATGGTGGCCATAAGTCGAAGACTACCACCTATATATAAAAAGGCTTATTGCAATTGTCAGAAGGTCGCAAAAGGGAATCACGTAACCCCGGGACACTGCAACCGTCATAAATACGAGTCAGTGGCTGAGTGTCTGAATTTTGATCACCTGATGCAGCAACGGTCCTTACGTGTGAAAAACAGTCGCAAATGACGTTTTTCAGCGCCGTTGTAACTTCAAGCGGTCACTAAACGAACGGTTGTAAGTCGAGCGCTACCTGTATTTGACACCTCCCTCGTTTCCACCCAAAAAAAAAACTCACAGCAATGCTGCAAAATATTTCAGCTACAACTTCTTCTCCTCCTCCATCCTTCTGGGTGTCCAAGCCTCATCCTTTTAACGGGCGCTCCCCCGAAACACCCCTGGGGACCACCGAACCCCAACACTGACCCCCCCCGAAACCCCCAACCCCGCTTTTCAGCAAAGGCTGAACTGCCTTTCCTGCTGCCAACCCCCCCCCCCCCCCCAGCTTCCGGCCCCGCCAGATTTAAAAAAAAAAAAAAAAAAAAACCTGGGAGCACACGAACGGCATAATAATTGCTTCTAGAGGGAGGGAGAGGGAAGGGAGGACTGCCAATCAAAGGCTGTGGAATAGATGAAATCCCACCCACCCCCCCTATCCCCCTACCCCACCCCCACCCCCTAGAAAACCTAGGGCAAGGTTGCTTCTGGAAGTGGGGTGGGCTCCAAGCAGGACGAAAGAGAGAGAGAGAGAGAGGGAAAAAAAACCCCAACAACTATTAATTCACGCGAAGATCAAAATAGCTTGGAGGAATAAGTGGGTGGGGGGGACGGACTGGAGGGGGTGGGGGTCACAATAAGGCAAAAGCCATTGATCTGAGGCTGCCTTTCCGGCTTTTTTCCACTCACATTTGGCATCCGAGACACAGTGATTAGGTGACCAAACCAACATCCCTTTTAACTCTTTATTGCTGAACCGAGCAGGACTCTCTGGGTAGACAAAAGAGGAGAAGAGGCCATTAAGGACACACATACACACACGCAGAGAGGCCAAATCCCTCTTCCCCCAAAGGAGGGGAGGGGGGA
>NW_026844081.1:503617-631459 GCF_029531705.1 Pantherophis guttatus
TTTATTTTATTTTATTTTATTTTATTTTATTTTATTTTATTTTATTTGGATCATATAACGGTGGGAACGCTCTCAACGGTCATAAGTGGAAGCACTGAAGATGAGTTCCTTTTTTTGTAATTTTGAGCATTCATTAAACAAATGGTTGTAATCTGAGGACTACCTGAATTTCAGGCCTTTGCAGAAAATGCAGTCTAGAGTTACAACAGTTCATTTAGTGACCATTCAAAGTTACAACACCCCGGAAAAAAAGCGACTTGTGAGTGTTTTTCCACATTTATGACCGTTGCAGCATCCCTGTGGTCACCTGATCAAAATTCAGAGGCTTGGCAACTGACTCATACTTACGACCATTGCAGTGTCCTGGGGTCACTAATCCCCTTTTGCGACCTTCTGACAAGCAAAGTCGATGGGGGAAGCCAGATCCACTTAACGACGGTGTTACTAACTTAACAACTGCAGTGATTCACTTAACAACCGTGTCAAGAAAGGCTGTAAAATGGAGGGGGGAAATTCACTTAACGACTGTCTCACTTAGCAACATAAATTTTGTGTTGCTCCATTGTGGTTGTAAATCGAGGACCACCTGTGCGGTGGAAGAAGCCTTCATAGATGGGGAACTGTTCAGTTTTGTTTGTGTGTTGTGTCTTAGCATTTCAACCCTCCTGGTTGCAGAGGAAGTCCAGTAAAGGGAAGGAGAAGAAGCAGAAACGATTGGAGGAACGGGCAGCCATGGATGCTGTCTGTGCCAAGGTTGATGCAGCAAATAAAGTGAGTTTTTTTTCTCCTTTTTTTAATTCTACATCTTTATTATTTTACCATGCAAAGTATGCCTTATTTTGCAGCTTCTTCCTTGCGGCTATAAAAAGAAAACCTTGTATAAAACCAAATTAGTATACCGTATTTTTTTGGAGTATAAGACCCACCTTTTTCCGCCCCAAAAAGGGGGTGAAAATTGGATGCGTCTTATACTCTGAATGTAACCCCACCCAGCCTCCCAAACAGAGATTTCAGAGGCTGAAAGAAGCCTCTGAAAGAAGCAACAGAAAAAAAGCCTCTGAAAGGCATATAATCTAAAATAATATGGCAAGCAACAAAAGAAGAATCAGTAAAGGTTCTAACCAAACTATGTTATCAAATCTGGAGAATGACACAATAACCAACAGATGGGAAGAGGTTAATCTACCTACCAAAACCAAAGAAAGGAGACTGAACAGAGTACAGATAGTCCTTCAGAATAAAAGCCTCTGAAAGAAGCTTCAGAAAAAAAGCCTCCAAACAAAGCGTCAGAAAAAAAGCCTCTGAAAGAAGCGTCAGAAAAAAAACCTTTTTTTCTGAAGCTCTGTTTCGGAGGCTTTCAGAGGCAGAAAAAAAGTTTTTTCTGAAACAGTTTAAGTTTCAGAGGCAGGAAAAAAAGCAAGGCACAGAGCTCACAAGTAATGAACCTGTTGCTAAAATTCACCTCTGGAAACAGCTAATTGGGGGTATTCTGGGAGGCGATCCACCTGCCAATCAGCTTTTTTCATATTTTCCTCCCCAAAACCTAAGGTGCGTCTTATACTCTGAAAAATATGGTAGTTAAAACCTGGGGAACGGTGCAGTGCAGCCATGTCCAACCTTGGCTGCTTTAAGACTTGTGGACTTCAGCTCCCAGAATTCCCATAGCTGGCTGGAGAATTCTGGGAGTTGAAGTCCACAAGTCTTAAAAGTTGCCGAAGTTGGACACCCTTGATGGTAGTGGTTAGAAAAGCAACTTGATTTTCGATTCCGCTCAACGCCTCTGTTCTGAAACTTGAATGGCTTTAACCCCAATAATTGCATAATTTCGAAATGTGTGATGTAGGGAAAATAAAGCTTTCCTGAACAGGCAGTCCTCATGATTTACTGGGAGTAGAATTTCCGTTGCTAAGCAAAGCAGCTGTTAAGTGAGTCCTGCTGATTTGATTGACCTTCAGTGATACTGTTTTTATAATATAGGTAGTCCTCGACTTATGACCAAGGTTATTCTTTGAATCCAGCTGTTGCCTTCTGTTTTATGGTTACCTGCTGGTAATCACCAAGCCTTTGCTTAGCAACCTGTCCAGACCGAATTTGAAAGGCTGACTCCTGGGGATTGAAGCATTATTTTTAAACCCTGTTTTGAAGGTGGGAGAATACAGATCCGTGAGTTTATTTCTTGCCTGATGAGAACAAATTGATGAGATTGAAATCTTTGTCCTTTAGGAGGATTCTGGTGTTTTAGAGAAGGAATGGATTAAGCCATTTGGAGGATCTGATTGTTATTAGACACTAGTCAGAATAAAGATATATAAATAAACATTTTAATTTTAACAAAGGAAAAGGCAAGCAGAGGAAGGAGCTGAAGAAAGGAAGTCCCCCCCCACCACAAAAAACTGTCTGATCTCTGCCCTGCAGGTCTACTTATGAACAAGACACTTTCTATCACATTGAAATTAAGGCAGTTTAGCTGATTAATTACTGCAGAGAATGCGATCAGCTGAAGGTAGTCTACCTGCATCAGGTAGTCCTCCACTTACAGCCATTCATTTAGCGACCATTTGAACTGAAATAAGTGACTTACGACTGGTCTTTGCCCTTAACGACTTTCAGCCTCCCTGCAGTGACGTGGTCAGAATTCAGGATCTTGGCAATTGGCATGGATTTAGGATGGTTGCAGCATCCCAGAGTCACATGATCCCCTTTGGGGATCTTCCCAGATGACTTCTGACGAGCAAAGTCAGCATTTTATTTAACCTTGATAACATAACAAAAGCCAGACTTTTTATTGTCTTGATCTTCTAACCCAACTTCAATTAAAAACTCCGAGACAGGCATTTTCTCAAAGTTCCCGTTTAATAGAGTAGGTATGCTGGCACATCTGGGAAAACCCAAATCTGAGAGTTCCGGGTTTCCCCTCAGTAACTCAAAATCGAAAATCCATCCTCCTGCGGCCATCACCTGGCCCAATCATCATCCATCCCAACTTGAGCCATCACTGCGACCAGTCCTCCTCCAGATGCAGGAACACCATGACCTTGACCGAAGGGTTGGATCTAGGTTGGATCTCTCTTTTATGATCTTCCCACCCATTACTTCGTGTCCTGCCTTCAGGTGCTTTGGAGGTGGACCCCCTCTTCCTTTTGGCAGCCCCTCAGAGATGGAACACTCCCTCACTATTCATTAGTTTGTCTAATGACTTTCTTTCTTTGTACAGCTGGGAGACCCCTTGGAAGCTTTTCCCGTGTTCAAGAAATACGATAGAAATGGGTGAGTAAAAAGCCTGTGTCCTTTTTTTCAAGGGGAGTGTTTCGAATTCAAGCCTCTCCCTCTGTGACAAATACCGCATTTTTCGGAGTAGGAGACGCACTCCCTCCCCCCCCCAAAAGAAGGTGAAAATTTGGGTGCGTCTTATACACCGAATGTAGCCAAAAACATGAGGCACTGTGGCAGCGATGGTCTGTGGCAATCCCTGCAGCCTGGAGCAGCTGATTGGGAGTATTCTGGGAGGCCAATCAGCTGCTCGTGCTGAATCAGGCTGCAATAATGTGATAATAAGCTGACCTGTCTGTTTGCTATTTGCTGCAAGGACTCAAAGTTTGAAGCAGCAATCACATCCAGAAAGCACACACAAGTAACTGATTCAGCAGGATTCAATAACTTCTCTTTATATATAATATAACACATGAAGTAAATATACAATACCAGAATCAGGTTTTCCAATGTGGTAGTAAATACAAGCAAAACACAAGCAGAGGAGAGGAGTTTCGGTTTTGAGCAGCAGACTAGCACTAGCTCAGTACAGACTCAGAGCTGCAGAGCTAAGCCACGCCCAGGTTCCTTGCTGTCTCCTTCCTTGTTGCTCACACAGCAAATACTGTTTCAGTTTCCAAACAGCCCTCAACTCTCACACACTGACAGGACGCTAGCCAGATGAATACCGATGGATGCTGGTAGGCAGAGGCAAGATTTTTCTTTTCTTATTATTTTCCTCCCCAAAAACTAAGGTGCGTCTTATACTCCGAAAAATACGATAATTGCACAGCCTCACTCTTGTCCTGTTTGTCCGCTGCTTGGCATTTCCTATCTCGCACCCCCCCCCCCCCAGATTTAATTGCATTTCCACAGGTAATCCTAATTTACAAATTGTTCTTTCGTTACAGACTGAACGTTTCCATCGAGTGCAAACGCGTCTCCAGTTTGGATCCGGCTATTCTTGACTGGGCATTTGAGCTGACGAAAACAAACATGCAGACTTTGTAAGACCATAAAGGATACCCAGGGATAATGGGAGGCCAGCGGGGCAGCCATGACCAGTAATTGTGGTATGAGCAAAAGGAGTTTCAATCTCACACTCTCTGGTTCAAGAGCCAAAATATTTGATTTTTAAGAGGGGGTGGGGGGGAAGTGCTCAAAAGTACAGGTAGACCTCGACTTACAACAGGCTTGTTTAGTGACCGTTCCAAGTTAACAACAGCACTGAAAAAGCGGCTTACAACTTTTTCACACTTACGTGATTTTAAAAATTCAAATGCTTGGCAACTGACTCGCATTTATGACGCTTGCAGTGTCCCAGGGGGAGTCACATGATCATCCTTTGGCGACCACCTGACAAGCAAAGTCAATGGGGAACCCCCGATTCACTTAACAGCCGGGTTAATAACGTCACACCCGCAGGGATTCGCTTAACAATCGTGGCCAGAAAGGCTGTAAAAATGGGGGCAAAACTCACTTTTAACAACTGTCTCGCTTAGCAACAGAAATGTTGGGCTCAATTGTGGTTATAAGTAAGAGGATGACCTATACGAGGATCCGTGGCAAGCCATTTTTCAGCGTTGTAACTTTGGACGGTCAGTAAATGAATGGTTGCAAATCAAGGATTACCTGTAGTGACTTCTGAATATGATCATTGTACAAAGGTTGATCATCCCATCCTTAAGGATCGTCTCGTTTCTGTTTTTGTTTTTTTTTCCCTGTTCTCCTTCAAAGGTATGAGCAGAGCGAGTGGGGATGGAAAGACCGGGAAAAACGGGAAGAAATGACTGACGACCGGGCTTGGTACTTAATCGCTTTGGAAAACGGCTCCCTGCCTGTGGCGTTCTCGCATTTCCGCTTCGACGTCGAATATGGGGAGGAGGTTCTCTATTGGTAGGACTTCCCACTTGGAATTTCAGCGGGTGGATTGCCGGCTTCAGGCAGGAAAGTCGAAGGGAATGGAATAGAAATAGAATAAAATAAGAATTAATGGAAGGGAATAGAAAATATGAAATGGGATGGGATGGAATAGAATAAGAGTAGACTAGACTAGACTAGACTAGACTAGACTAGACTAGACTAAATAGAAAAGAAAAGAAAAAAGAAAAAAGAATAGAAAAGAAAAGATAGAATAGAAGAATAGAAAAGAAAAGAAGAAAAGAAAAGATGGAGTGGAATAGAATAGAATAGAAGAATGGAATGGAATGGAAAATATGGCATGGGATAGAATAGAATAATAATATAATATAATAATAATAATAGAATAGAATAATAATAGAATAGAATTAATGGAATGGAATGGAATGGAATAAAAAATACAGAATGGCATGGAAGAGAATGCAGAAAAAATGCAGAATAGAGTACAACCGAACAGCAATAGCACTTATATACCACTTTCACTGTGCTTTTACAGCCCTCTCCAAGCAGTGTACAGAGTCAGCCTATTGCCCCCAACAATCTGGGTCCTCATTTTACCGACCTCGGAAGGACAGGAGATTGAGTCAACCTTGAGACCCGTTAGGGTTGAACTTCAGGCTGTGGGCAGAGTTGGTCTGCAATTCTGCATTCTAACCACTGCGCCACCAGGGCTCTACAATGGAAAGAAGAATTTGCCTGCAAAACAAAACAAAAATCTGTGCTGCGTGCCCACCATGCCTTCTTAATGTGACCACCCTAAGTTCATATCACATGACCCCCGTATTTGGCACTTCATCAGTTATTTTCATCTCTCGTCGGTCTCCTTGTTTCAAGCTTATCAGTCACCGAATCCCCAAGCAAGCTTTCAGTATATAGTGTTTAAATAGTTGCAAGCATTGATGTTAAATAAAAATGAAAATAATGTGGGTTTCTTGCTTGATTGAAAGCTCTTCCCCTTCTCCTAAATAGAGGCAAAGGCTTTGGAAGGTGTTTCCAAACTCGGCATCTTGTGCTTCAAATGGCAATAACCAAGATCATAGATGGCACAGCTGGCATTTGCTTACTTATTTCTCTCTTTCTTGCTCTAGCTACGAAATACAGCTGGAAAACAAAGCAAGGAGGAAAGGCCTCGGCAAGTTTCTCATCCAGATCCTGCAGCTTGTGGCAAATAGGTAGGGCTGTGCTTTCCCATTGTTTCTGAGCTACAAATCACTCCGGCGTCCCTGGAGGCTCCCTGCGGATTTTATTCCGCTTAGTAGTTGCCGATGGTAACGAGGCAGCGCTGTCCGAAGACATATTCCGTGGTCATGTGGCCAGCATGATGACATGGAGGCGTTGTGACCTTCCCGCCAAAGTGGTACCTATTGTATCTACTTGCATTTGCGTGCTTCTTAACATGCTCGGTGAGCAGGAGCTGAAGTGAGGATGGGAACTCGCCCCGTCTCATGGTGTTTGGGGTTCGAACCTGGGCTGTTGATTTTCCAGCTGACGAGCCCAGTGTCTTAACTGTTGAGCCACAGTGCAGTCAATCTCATTGGGGAGGGGGGGGCAAACTTTATTGATGTTTAACAAGACCAACTCTCCACATTAAAACCTGTGATATTCCAACCTGAATGTTACAGATTTAATTTAGCCAGGGGCGGGCTCAATATATCTCTCATTTATTCTTTACTAAACTAACATTGGGGAAGCGGTAGCTCAGTGGCTAAGACGCTGAGCTTGTCGATCGAAAGGTCGGCAGTTCAGCGGTTCGAATCCCTAGTGCCGCGTTCCTGTTTTTCTCTCGTCCTATTCTGATTTTGCCTCTCCCTGACTTTTCTCAGCACACAGATGAAGAAAGTCATGTTAACGGTCTTCAAACATAACCACGGAGCCAACCAGTTCTTCAGAGAAGCTTTACAGTAAGTCAAAGATTTGGTTTCATCGTTCTCTCTTTCCAAGGCAGAAAGAAAACAAGGGGATCGCTGAATAATTGGGGGGGTTTTTTTGTAAAAAAAAAAAAAAAGCCTTTTTAGCGCATCGCCTCCTTGCTTAGACTAGAGTGTTCACCCTGTTAAAATTATTTTGACCATTTTCCCCCAAATACGATCCAACTTCTATTCATAAAACACCAGCTGGAGGTCTGTGTGTGGGCCTGCTTTTTTAAAAAAGAATTGTCCTGACCCTTTAGATTTGAAATAGACGATACCTCACCGAGCATGTCTGGCTGCTGTGGGGAAGACTGCTCCTACGAAATCCTCAGCCGGAGAACCAAATTTGGCGAGAGCCAACAGGCTCACTTGGGCACTCAGTGTGGGGGCTGCTGCCATTGAGGTGCTCCTTCCGAAATAACCCCGTCGCCCTCCACGTAAGCGTGCCTTCCTCGTGGCTTCTCTTGACCTCTCATCCCCCCACAGCCTCTCCAATTCTTGCAGCGTTCTCAAAAGTCAAGAAGGACACAACTCCTGGGGTTACATGCTGGATCCCGGGATCAGAGATCCCCGGTCCTTTAAATCAAAAGCCGAGATTTTAGGCCTGATCTTGCTTACCTGCAGCCTTGAACTGAAGGTGGGAATCTGCGGTGCGGGGTGGGGTTTTTTTCCCCCTCCCTCTCTTTTTCTTTTTTCCATGGAAAATTGATGACGGGGTTCCTGCCTAAAGGCATTGACAAGAATTAGTGAGCCTTTCTCTGTGGATGAAGGATAGACTTTGGGGTTTGGCAGATCAAGGCGATTTGAGATGTTTTTTTTTTTTTTCTGTATTCCTTCTGTGCCCGTTTCCCCACTTTCGTGTTTGAATAATTTGCAACACCGGGTTTTATCGTTTCGCCGGAGAACTACAGCAGGTTTTGAAAAAAACGAACATACTTCCTCTAAATCAAATCGTTGGGAAGATCTTCACCGGATGTGCGCGTGTGTTTTGAAGCAACTCTTTGTTGTCTGGGCTTATAGGAGGAAAGAGGGATCCACACAGATTTTTAGAACTGGATCCTATGTATAACACGGTTGCAACTGGTTATATTTCCCTCCTTGTGCGTTGAGGGGACAATAATCCGCCCGAACGGATTACTCCACACGCAGCCTGCTCTCGGTCAGCTCCCAACTAGATCTTCAGCCTAACTAAAATGGCATGATTTTTTCTCAGCCAGCTGTGCTAGAAACAACTCGGAGCGGTTTTGTTGTCTGAAAGTTCCCAGTAGGAGCAGTTGTGCAAGAGCAAATAATTCCAGTTCGCTAGGACTGTGTCCTTATTGTTTAGGAAGTCCTCTAGTTCGTTGGTTTTGGAACTAAAAACTGTCAGCAGACATGGCCCCATTATGATACATTGGTTTAATCAACATCTTGATTTTCCTTTTAGACTTTTGCATTGATGGATTTCTCTCCCCTTCCCTCCCCCCCCAAAAGGGGAGAAAGGTGATTGAGCATGTTGAGTGTGGCATGCAAAATATTTTACATTTTGAATCTGAAATAATATACTTTTGTATATCTAGTGGATGTTTCCTCATTTTATTTTGCCCTTTTTTTTTTGGGTAGTTTTGTTTCACAGAACCAATTTCAAGTTACCTGCTTCTTATTAAACCGGTAACTTTTTGCTGGAATCAAAGGGGAACAACCTGATTTATTTTTAAATGAAAAGGTTAACTGGAGTGGTGGTGGTAGGTGCAGTTTGTCTGTTTTTTAAAAAATAAACATTCTGTTTGATCTCCAGTGGGTTGTAAATGATGTGTTCTCAAGTATAGCTTCCCTTGTGATGTATTTCGGGGTTCTTTTTTAAGAGTAAAATTGGGTGCTCTGCTTTTGCTAAACATTCAAGAGAATATCTTTTGTGTTGAACAGTTGGAGAAGTTTCTCTCTCTTTTGAATACTTTTCTACGGACCACTTTAAAAAAGTCACAATTCCAAATGAAGAACTACCAATTCTCTTCTTCGGTTCAAGAGTTTTCATTTCTTCTTGTTCTTATTGGATGCCGACTGTCATCCTCCCAAGGCCTGTTATAAAAATGGGTATTTGAGTTTGCAAATGAGATGCAAGCCAAAAAAATAAAAATAAAAATGGAAGCGATCCCTTTGTATGTCGAAAAATCAGCTTTCTGTTCTGACTCTTAAAGCATTTTTCTTTCTGAATTCTGGGAGTTGAAGTCCACACATATGCTCACTGGGGAATTCTGGGCGTTGAAGTCCAGACCTCTTCCAAGGCTTAGTGGATGCGGTTGTGGAGAGCAGGGCCCCAGTTGAATCAATAGTTTTACATCCAAAAGGTAAAGGTTTCCCTCACAAATATGTGCTAGTCGTTCCCGACTCTAGGGGGCGGTGTTCATCTCCGTTTCAAAGCCGAAGAGCCAGCGCTGTCCGAAGACGTCTCCGTGGTCATGTGGCCGGCATGACTCAACGCCAAAGGCGCACAGAACGCTGCTCCCTTCCCACCAAAGGTGGTCCCTGTTTTTCTACTTGCATTTTTTTTTACGTTTTTTTGAACTGCTAGGTTGGCAGAAGCTGGGACAAGTCACAGGAGCTCACCCTGTTACGCGGCAGCACTAGGGATTTGTATCACTGAACTGCCGACCTTTTGATCGACGGGCTCAGCGTCTTTGCCCCTGAGCTACCGTGTCCCTTTTACATCCAAAGACAGGTTGAATTTCTGGCAGGATGGCCCAGAAGGCAATGGCTGCACTTGCCACCTGAGACCTGCCAGAATAAGCTAAAAATAGAAACGTTGAGCTATAAACAGAAGTTGACAAGTAGCCAACTATCCTATTTTTGCCTGGCGATTGGGCTAAGCCAGCCCAGAATGATTACGCCATGACTCACTGTGTGGTCGGAGCCCAGAAAATTGGGCTAATTGCATAAACAATGGTTAGTTCCAGGAGGGGTGGATGTATCGCACAAACACAGCTGCCATCTTATCTTCTGCGCTGGTGGCTTCCTTTGTCGAGAAGCCGAAATATATCTGCCAGAGGTGTCCCACCTGGCTGCTTAGCTGACCAGAAAAAAAAAGCTAGATTCTTGGCACCTCTAAGGCTTGGCCAGTCTTTGCTCCCTGCCAATAACAGGACTTAAACATTTCCCCATCTTGTTCCCTGCTCAGGACTGTTGAAAACAATCTTTTTTTTTTTTTTTTAAACACAGTCCCTGAGTACTTTTATTAATTACCTTGTCTCATCCCCAGCAGGGAGTGAACCGCTTTCGTAAAGATAATACTTGTAAACAGATATCTATAAGCAATAAAAAGCCAAAGATAAGGATCAGCTAAGAACCTTGCAGATAGAAATGCCAGTTCTTATCTGATTATATCCGAGAGTATTTTGCTGAGACTTCCATTCAAAGACACACACACACACACACAAACGCACAAAGACTGAACACAGCCAAGGTATCACTGCTGAGAAAACTTAGCAAAGGAACATTGATGGGCCGGATAGCTTATTCTCCGTCACCCACAGGTTATTTGGATGACTTATGGGTTACTGTAAACTAGTAACCTACTAGTTTACTGGGCTTCCTCCAACTTGTGGCCTAGCTGTTAACGCCACCAGGCTAGAAAGCTAGTCCCACTTTAGGCATGAAAGCCAGCTGGGTGATTTTGGGCCAATCACCAGGAGACGGTGAGTTCGAGTCCTGCCTTAGACATGAAAGCCAGCTGGGTGACTTTAGGCCAATCCTTCTCTTTCAACCCTACTTGCCTCAGGGTTGTTGTGGGGAAATTGTGAGGTTTGCCGCTCTTGAGTTATTTGTAAAAATAATAAAGGCTAGATAGATAGTAGATAGATAGATAGATAGATAGATAGATAGATAGATAGAATAGATAGATAGATAGATAGATAGATAGATAGATAGATAGATAGATATAGATGAGAGAGAGATGAGAGAGATGATAGATATAGATGATAGAAATGATAGAAATGATAGATAGATAGATAGATAGATAGATAGATAGATAGATAGATAGATAGACAGACAGACAGACAGACAGACAGACTGACTGACTGACTGACTGACTGACTGACTGACTGACTGACTTTTGCAGTTCCCATCGAGCATGGCTGTCTCCACCAGCAAGGAAATAAAAACGAATGGATCATTTAATGCATCTTCTCAAATTTTGGGAGTGCGCCGTTAAACAAGCTTTGCCCCATTCTGTCAAAAAGAGACGGAGGCCTCACAGTGAAGCATCCTTTTTCCAAAAAGAATAGGAAATGGGGGGGGGATGTCCTCAGGTTATGACAGCTGCCAACAAAAATCACACTTCCCCTCTCCTTTGCGGAGAAAGCCCTTCTTCCACAGGCCTGGAATTTACAGCATTCTTGACTATTTTGGGTAGAAAAAGAAGGGCAAAGGAGCCTTCCTTAAGAAGCGTGATCAGCAGTTGTCAAACAACTCCAAAGTGTAAATCTTCTAAAAAGTCAACCCCCATCCCCTTCTGGTTAAAAGGTAAAGGTTCCCCTCGCACATATGTGCTAGTCGTTCCCAACTCTAGGGGGCGGTGCTCATCTCCGTTTCAAAGCCGAAGAGCTGGCGCTGTCCAAAGATGTCTCCGTGGTCATGTGGCTGGCATGACTCAACGCCAAAGGCGCCACGGAACACTGTTACCTTCCTACCAAAGGGGGTCCCTATTTTTCTACTTGCATTTTTTATGTGCTTTCGAACTGCTAGGTTGGCAGAAGCTGGGACAAGTCACGGGAGCTCACCTTGTTATATGCGGCGCTAGGGATTCGAACCGCTGAACTGCCGACCTTTTGATCGACAAGCTCAGCGTCTTAGCCACTGAGCCATCGTGTCCCCCTGTTCTGGTTAAAGCTTGCCTGATTAAGACCACCCACCCCCTTTCTTTGTCAAAAGTGCCGGTTTCTTCAGCAGTCGATGCAACTTGTGATATTTTGGGCAGTCTCCAAGGAGCAGGCTAACCTTTTTCTGCTCTTGGCATGTCTTCGGCTGATGTGTTTCTCATCATTGCAGCCCCAGCTGGCCAGGATTTCTCCCCTTGTCACTTGGATAACTGACAGTTTCCTTTTTGGAAGCAAAGCCAAACAGGGTGTTTATCTTTCATATACTCTTTGCGGCTTGAAAAGACATAAGGGAGGGATGCTGGGTGAACAGAAAGGGAGAAATGACAACGAAAGTGGATTGGAAAAACCTATTCAGGTAGTCCTCGACTTACCACCACAATGGAGCCCAACATTTCCATGGCTAAGCAGAAGAATTACCATATTTTTCAGACTATAAGACATACCTTTTTGTCTCCCAAAAGGGGGTGAAAATGTCTATGTATCTTATAAACCGAATATTGTCGAAGCCCTGCTCACCTGCCAGCTATTTTTTTTTTGGCCTCAGGACACCCTGTTTTCAGGCCTTTTTTTTTGGGCCCATTTTCGAGTCTTTTTGGCCCATTTTTTGAGGCTTTTTTGGCCTGTTTTCGAGGCTTTTTTGGCCTGTTTTCGAGGCTTTTTTGGCCTGTTTTCAAGGGTTTTTTTGGCCTGTTTTTGAGGCTTTTTTCGGCCCATTTTTTCAGAAAAAACGGGCCTTGAAAATGGGTTGAAACAGGCTGAAAAAAGACTGGAAAAGGCCTGAAAAAGCTAGGCCAAAAACGTTTTGTTGTTGTTTTCCTCTTCTAAATTTAGGTGCGTCTTCTAGTCTAAAAAATACGGTAAGTTACTTTTACCTCATTGAACAACCTTGGCACACTTATTAAGTGATTCACTGCAGTTGTGACCTTATAGTGACACGGTTGTTAAGTGGGTCTGGCTTCCGCATTGACTCTTGTGATGACGTGACCTCGGGATAACTTCAACCGTCATAAATATGAGTTAGTTGCCCCAGCATCTGAGTTTTGATCCCGTGACCATGGGGGAAATGCCGCAACGGTTGCAAGGGTGAAAGGGTAGTGGTGTCACTTTTTTTCAGTGCCGTTGTACTTTCAAGCGGTCAGTAAATGAACGGTTGTAAGTCGAGGACACCCTGTAGGTGACTTTTTCCAACAAAGGAAACAAACCTGTGTGTTTGTATGCATTGAAAGATTTAGGATTTGATTTAATTCAATGTTAATTTGCTAGAAATCGTTTACAAACCACCCACAACTCTCACAGAAAAGAAACTTTTAACCATTTTGTAAAATTGTGGGTGGAGGGGGTGAACTCTTCCCCCCTCCCCCCCAAATTCCAAAAGAAAATAATTTAAGCCCACATGAGCCCCTTCAGTAACAGTAACAGGAAGGGACCTTGGAGGTCATCTAGTCCGGGGGTCCCCAACCTTTTGGACCTCAGGGACCACCAAGTTCATAATTTTAAATCCCGCGGACCACTAATACGAATCCAGAGCGCCGCTTGAAGCGCCTGGACTCCCAGTGACGGGATGGGGTCCTTCAGGCATTCTCCCTCCTCTCTCTTTCTCCCCCCTCTCTTTCTCTCTCTCCCACTCTTTCTCATTCTCTCTGTTTCTTTTTCTCTCATTCTGTCTCATTCTCTGTCTCTCATTCTCTCTGGTTCTGTCTCTCATTTTCTCTCTTGCATTCTCTTTTTCTTTCTCCCACTCTCTTTCTCTCTCCCCTCTCTCTTTCTCTCTCTCCCCATTTCTTTCCCACTTTCTCATTCTTTCTCTCCATTTCTCCCCCTTTCTCTCACTCATTCTCTCTCATTCTGTTTCTTTCTCTCATTCTGTCTCTCATTCTCTCCCCCTTTCTGTCTCATCTCTCCCTCTTTCTTTCTCTCTCCCACTCTCATTCTCTCTGATTCTGTTTCTGTCTCTCATTCTCTCTGGTTCTGGCTTTCTCTCTTTCTCTCTCTCATTCTTTCTTTCTCCCACTCTCTCCCCCTTTCTCTGTCTCATCTCCCCCTTTCTCCCACTCTCATTCTCTCTTTCTCTCTCTCCCCTCTTTCACTCATTCTCTCCCCCCACTCTCTTTCTCTCTCCCCCATTTCTGTCTCATCTCTCTTCCCCCTCTTTCTCTCCCTCATCACGTCGCCCACCACCAAAATTTTCTCCCGGACCACCGGTTAGTGACCACTGATCTAGTCCAACCCCCTGCTCACTGCTGTACTAGGGATTCGAACCGCCGGCCATCATCATCATCTCCAACCCTGAGCATCATATCCTCTCCAAGGGTTATATAAAATCCCGACTTAATTTTTTTTTTTTTTTAAAGTCTGAAAAAGTTTCGCTATACGGACTCCTTTCCGACACGTTTTGTGAATCCAGGCGGTGCCTAGGGGGCTTGCTAGCGGCTAGAGCGGCCTTACTCTATGGTTATTTGGTCCACAAGTGCAGACAACCCGCTTTCCTCGCCGGAAATAGGTTCTAACACCTGTGCCCGGTTCTCTATGGAAACTTGGCATTGGCCAATGGAGGAACGGCATCTCTTTGGAGCGGAAGTGCCGGCTTTCCTTTAGCTTCCGGCTGGAGCCGCTTCCTGTTTGCTCTTCGGGTTTTTTGTCCGTGGAGGGAAGAAGGAGCATCGTCGGTGGCGGTTCAAGGAGAAACCGAGGCCGGAGGCTTTCAGGGCCAGCCGCTCCCATCCTTGAGCTCCCCCCCTCCGGCCAAGGGGCGTAGATACGTGGCTGGTAGCCCGAGGATGATGGGGTTTGTAGTCCTGCACGGCTAGAGGGGAGCCTGGACGAGTCTCTTGGGACAGGGGTGGGCAAATGTGGCTTTTATAATCTGTGGACTTCAACTCCCAGAATTCCTGAGACAGCCAAGCTGGCTCAGGAATTCTGGGAGTTGAAGTCCACAGGTTGTAGAAGAGCCACATTCCCCCCCCCCTTGGGGGAACTGAGTGGAGAAGGGGGTGCACCTTGGGGGGGGGGCTGAAAAGGGGAGGGGGATTGGGCCAGGGTGGGTCGTCCTGAGAAGGGAGTCATGAAACCAGGCAGGTTCCCCAGTGGAGGATGAGGCAGGCGGTGCATTTCCCCCATTATTAATACATTATTACGCTTATTTAAGAGCAATTCACTCTTAACCAAAGTTGTAACAGTAACAGAGTTGGAAGGGACCTTAGAGGTCATCTAGCCCAACCCCCTGTTCACACAGGAGACCTGGACTAGGGATTCGAACCGCCGACAAGCTCAGCCACTGAGCCACATCTGGGCAGAGATAATTAGAGGTAAATATCTAGATAAAAAGAGATAAAGTATATAGAGCTAATATCCAAGATGATAATCTGAGCGCAGGTTAGCGATTTAAGCATCTAAGATAATATGGAAGAATCCCATACATTTTTGCAGTGTTTCCAAATTATTGTGAATAAGCAATATTGTAAAATTGGGCTCATGCTTCGCTTTTGGTGGTGCTTGGATATATGAACTGCCTTTATTTTTTGAAGAGGGAGCGATCAAGCTTTGGTTATTGAGTCTACCAGTAAAATCTCTGGATTAGCAAAGCATTAATAATACAGTTTGCTTAGATGTGTTAACAAATCTAAGCAAGCTATATCATGGCTTCTTATATAGACAGATTTACATAGTGTACAGTGCAGTACTGATTGGGTTTATTTTAATGACGGTTTTGTGGCTAAACCCTATTTGGTTAGTCATCACACGATGTAGCATGTTTTCAAACCTTTATAGCTAAATAGACATACGGGATTAAGCCAGAAATAAACTGCAACCTGGTTTTAGCATGATTTTATAGATATAGATCACATTAATTTCTCCTTTTAAAAGGTTGCAAAAAAGGCTGTAGAATAATTATATTGAATTTTTGTTTTGAAATATGTTGTCTTGAACTGCCTAAGGAAGATTCCCGTTCCCCCCTCCCAATTTGCCTTCCTGGATGTTCAAATAAATAATTTGAATAATTAAAACATGGAGTAATTCGAATAATTATAATAACATTGAATACATTCCTTTGATGTTAATAAAAGCCCTTAAATGTTATTTCCATGTTTCTTTTATTTTTACTTGTTTTCACCAAAGTGTTGCTTGAAATGGATAGTAAACAATTTTACATGCCAAATTTGCAAAAGGAGGGAAGAGATACCAGTTGACAATCTGAATAAATGCTTTCTAATTATAAATAATTCTGCAATAGTTTTGTCTAACTCTTTGTGTAATACGGTAGAAAAAAAACCCTACACCTTTTGCAGTGTTTCCAGTTAGTTGTGAATAAGTAAATTTAATGAGTGCTAATGATACTGCTGATCTGTTGTAAGAACCATTAACACAGATCTCAACGTTGCTGAAATTATATTTCCTTTAAAAAAAACCACACACTTTAAGTGCAGTGCAGCAAAATCAGCTTTCATCTATTATACAAAATGGGAGAGATTGAGCTATTGATATATTGTGAAGATTTCCCACATTATGCATGTGGCAGGGCAAATATTTTGGAAAGAGGCGATACATTGGACTTGCCTTAAAAATAGTGACACATGATGAAGTGATCAATTGATAGATTCAGCAGCAGGGCTAATGGCTCAAACGCTTATTGATATATTTATTAAATCTGTTCGCCGCCCCTCTCACCACAAGATGACTCTAGGCGGCTTTAACCACGATAAAAATTAGAAAATACAAAAAACGCGCCTAATAAAAACCAAACACTACGAAAATACCAATTACAATTGATAGACGCCCGTGAGGTCGCCGGCCATTGATTTCTAATTGGTAGGCAGTCTTGGCCAAGGTGGAAGGTGCTGCTCTCCGGACATGTCCATACCAGCGGAGCAGGCCTTCTCTATAATTGGTGCCACACCAAAATGTTGTCCAATGATGTCATTTGTGATGTGGTCAAGAAGGGAGATGCCCGATATCCAACAGAGCCTTCGCATTTCCATGGCACGGAGAGAGCTTTTGGTCCCTGTTGTTGCTGCCCAGCATTCAGTGCCATACAGTGCAACCGGGCGGATGGTTGTCTTTTAAATCTTTTAAGATTTAAGACGGGTTGGCATTCGTCTGTCACATACCACACTGGTGAGTTCTCGCCAATGCATCCAGGCTGCATTCACCCTTGCTTGCACTTTGCCATTGATGTCGCCATTGCCTTGGAGGTGGGATCCCAGATACTGAAAAATGCCCACCTTCTTTTCGATTTTCTTCATTGATTTGAAGCTTTCCAAGGGGTGTTGACCGTCTCTTTAAGTATTATTCTATTGTTTGCAGGAATTTGGAGGGTTGGTCTTAAATCAAAAGCCCCTTTATTAAGGGATAAAGGGCAGATAAGTAAAATTATCTGCCACAATGTCCTGACTGTCAATGACTCCTTCAGCTTCAAGTTCAACCACAACAATACATGAGCAAACAATAGATACAAACTCAAGGTAAACAGCTCCAAACTCAATTGCAGAAAATACGACTTCAGCAACAGAGTGGTCAATGCCTGGAATGCACTATCTGACTCTGTGGTCTCTTCCCCCAAACCCCCAAAACTTTAACTTTAGACTGTCTACTGTCGACCTCACCCCATTCCTAAGAGGTTTGTAAGGGGCGTGCATACGCGCACCAGTGTGCCTAGCATCCAGGGGTGAAATCCAGCAGGTTCTAGAGAATTTCTAGTGGAAATTTTGAGTAGTTGGGAGAACCGGCAAATACCACCTCTGGCTGGCCCCCGAGTGGGGTGGGAATGGGGGTTTTGCAATATCCTACCCTTGCCACGCCCACCGAACCGGTAGGGAAAAATTTTGAATTTCACCCCTGCTACCATCCCTGGCCCAATATTCCTTTTTACTCTTACTCTTTTCATGTATTCAAATTATGTTTATATTTTTACTTGTTATCTTATATATGCTTGACAAAATAAATAAATGCTTTGGGAGGGTTGCTGCATGGAAGGCTGCTTTAAATATATTCTATCTATCTATCTATCTATCTATCTATCCATGCATCCATGCATCCATCCATCTTTATCATCTTTATCTATCTATCCCTCCCTCCCTCCCATCCATTCTATCTATCTACCTATCATCTATCATCCATCTATTGATCATCTATCTACCTCTATCATCTATTTATATGTCTATCTATCTATCTATCTATCTATCTATCTATCTATCTATCTATCTATCTATCTAATATTATATAGAAATATATATATTTCTATATATATTAATAGTTTCTATAATATATATTATATATAATATATTATATAATATAATATATAATATCTCCTGCAGCGCCTTTTCCCTGTTGGCAAAATCAGCCTTGGAGGCCTTTGGCTGGGGAAAGGGAGCACGTGGGGGGCGTGGCCAGGAAGTGACGTCAGCGCCGGAGCGCACGTGCGGCCCGTGTTGTGATGGCCTCATAAAAGCGCCGGCATGGCGACCCCTCCCCCTCATTGTGGGGAGGGGGAGGAGGAGGAGTGGGGTAGGCCAGTCAGGCGGTGGGCGGGGCGGAGGAGCCCCCTTTCCTTTTTTTCCCTCGGCGCTTCCTTAACGCATCGCCCCGGGATGTCGCCGAGGGGGCAGCAGCAGCAGCAGCAGCGGCGGCGGTTGCCATGGAAAGAGGAGGCGGCCTAAGCGCTTCCGGGGCGCCGCCCGCCTCCGACCCGGAAGCGCCTCCTCCCTGCAGGGTTGCCAGCGGGAAGATGGCGGCGGAGGAGCCTCAACAACAGCCGGAGCCCGTCGGAGGGGACACGGACGGTAAGGGAAACGGGGGGGTCTGCGTCGGGTGGGTGGGGGCGCGCGTCGGGGGTCGGGAACTGGGGCGAAGGCCCCTCCCGGCTGGGAGGCCGCGTTAGTCTTGAGGGGGGGGGAGAAGGAGGAACCCCCCCTTCCCCTCAGCAGGAGGTCTTCCCCCTCCTCCTCCTCCCCTCCCCCCCGCCCGTTCAGCTCGGTCTCCTTGGCAACGGCGCGCTCGGCTAGGGAGGGGCTTCGGTCTCCTTGGAAACGGCCCACCCTTTCCCCCCCCACCCCACCCCACCCCGTCCCCGCGCGCCTCAGCCCGTCGCCATGGAAACGCCCCGCCCGGGCACACCTGGCGAGGAAGGAAGGGGCTCCTATCTGCCCCCCCCATCGCCCTGCTGGGGATGATGGGCGCTGAGGAAGGCCGTGGTGGTGATGGAGGCGTCGCCTTCCCGGTTGCAGCCTGGTGGTGGTACTGATGTTGTTCCCTAGTTGGGTCAGGAGACGTCTGCAAGGAAGGAAACACCCCAAAAGCTCAGAGAGCCCCCAAGGCCACCCTAGTTTCCTTCCTCCTCCTCCTCCTCCTCCATTCCCTGATGGTGTTTCCTAGTCTGGTAATGAAACGTCTGCATGGAAAGAAGCGAGCTCTCAGAGCCCCAAAGACACACGCACACACCCCAGTAAACCCCTGAGGTATAAATATTCTCTTCCACCCACTTTATATACAAGTGGGTGAATAGAGAGAGCAAAGCCCCACTCCCACCCAGCACTGATGATGTTCCCTAGTTGGGTCATGAGACGTCTGCAAGGAAACCACCCAGCTCAGAGAGCACCAAGGCCACCGTAGTCTCCTTCCTCCTCCTCTTCCACTCCCTGATGGTGTTCCCTAGTCTGGTAATGAAATGTCTGCATGAAAACAAGCAAGCTCAAGAGAGCACCAAGGCCATCATAGTCTTCTTCCTCCTCCCCTTCCTCCTCCTCATGTTACCTAGCCTGGTAATGAAACGTCTGCATGAAAACAAGCAAGCTCAGAGAGCCCCAAGGATCCCTCAATCCAACCCTGAGCTACAAATAATCTCTTTTATCAGTACTCGTATTTATACATTTCAGAAAGGCTAACAGGTGATGTGATCATACATATTCATAGGAAAACAAGCCTGTTCAGAAGGAGTCCTCATTTCAACCCTGAGCTGCAAATATTCTCCTTTATAGGCCTAAACTTGGCTCAGGGGCGATGCATCTGGTTTTAAGTGGGTTCCCCCAGCTTGTCCCTTTCCTTATGGAATGAGTCTACAGAATAACAAGAGTTGTGGAAGGGACCTTGGAGGTCTTCTAGTCCAACCCCCTGCTCGAGCAGGAGACCTTATAATATACCATTTTGGACAAATGGCTGTCCAATCTCTTCTCGAAAACCTCCAGTGCATCTCCAGGAATCTGGGAACGTGTACAACTTGCTTGAAAATCTGCCTTTATCCGCCTTTACACTATTTGCTCAAATTGGCTCCATCTAACCTCGGTTTGTTCCTTTTGAGGCTGGGCAATTCTCCCTTGCTGTTGATCCCCAAATATTAGGGGGATAAAACTTAGCCCCATTTTTCGATTTTGCTCCCTTGAAATAACTTGCAAACTAAATGTTCCTTTTCTTTTTCTGATTCTAACCCTCCCTAAAACGTGTGGCGCTCATTTGCTGTCCGATATATTGCGTGAACCAGATTTACGTGGAAACTGCACTTGTTTTAACAGGTTCTGCGTTTGGGGCACCGCTTGATGATGTGATCTGCTTTTTAAATTTTGAATGTTTTAAATGAATGAAAGGAGTGTGTTTCGTGGACCGTGTGTTTTGAGCTTAAGTCTCAGGGTTGAAAAACATGGCTGTGGGTTAATAACAGTCAGGTTTATTTCAGGTTCTAGGCACTCTGATTAAATCAGGATTTGTTTTATTTGCTCAGGTATAGCATGTTACCTGAATAGAGCCAGAGGATTAGCATGTTGTGTGAAAACGCCCTTTTTATCTTCCTCATCTGTTTTTTCTTCACATTCCTCACACTTCAAATTATATTTTTCCCTCCAGACTCTGGTTTTTGTTAAAGCATTTTTCAAAAATGTAATCTTTTCATTCAAAGTGTGTATAAGTGATCACTTTTGTCTCTAATTGTTGGGCTGCAAGCAACATAAGGTTACCTTATCAGACAATCTCTATATTATAGATTGCAATTTGTGTAGAACAGGGGTCAGCAACCTGGGGCTCTGGAGCCGCATGTGGCTCTTTCACCCCTCTGCTGCGGCTCCCTGTCACTCAAAATATGCGTCACAACCGCCAATGTGCGACGCCTGCCAGCACGCGATTTATTGAGCTTTTCAACCCCCGGTAGGCCAACCATGGATAAATCCAAGAAAAGTAAAGTTTCAGAAAAAAACAGAACATTTAATTCGACTATATTTGCTAGTTTTGTGGCCGCTCAAGAAATAGTCAGGCACGGGAAGGGTTTTTGTGGCTCCCGGTGTTTTCTTTTCTGTGGGAAACGGGTCCAAATGGCTCTTTTGAGTGTTTAAGGTTGCAGACCCCTGGTGTAGAATAATAGGAGTAAGTTTGGGGGGGGGATGGAGTGGAACTGAACTTGTGTTTGTAACATTCTGGCCAAAATCTGGCAGGCTAGTCCATTTCTATCTTTACTATAAATGCAGGCTTAAACTGAGCTTAAATTCCCCATGTTTTCAATATTTATAAAAAGCATTCTGTGGAAACCTTGAATCAAAAATCAATAACTCTGCTTGGTGGAAAATTGTGACTTGAAATATAAGAGGAATAAATGATAAAAAGCGTGGAATAATACAAAATAATAGAGTTGGAAGCTAGGGACCTAGGAAGTCTTTTAAGGCAGCCTCCTGCTGAAGCAGGAGACCCTATAACTATAATATATAGAGTAATGGATGGAATAAAAATAGGCAACAATATAATAGATCTGAATGACAATGATTTAAGTCTTGTGTGGAGTTGATGAATACATGTTAGCAAAGCAGGCGTTGATATAATTACAAATGAAAGTGTTGATATATAAACAGATGAATTGATGTCACTGATTAGGGACGCTGGGAAAACTTGTACAACATTCTGAATGATTGTGATCCAGGGAAAATTATTAAGCAAAACCGGTGGGAAGAAATGAATAGGTTGGCTCTTCAATACATCTATGGATAAATGTATAAGAAACTTGTGGTCTGAGAAAAGCGCTGATTGCGATGTGAACGTGTTTCCTTTGGTGTGCAGATCAGTGTTGCCTTATTGGCTGATTTTGCAGGAAACGTTAAGATTGTGAAACGGAAGAAGAAATGTGGAACTGAAAGTTAAGGTAACGAAGAGCCAAGGTAGTTAATGTCTGAAGGGAAAAACAGAGCGAACAATGGAACGTTCTACATAAGTGGCGAAAAGCCAGAAGAAATAAATGAATTTGGGTGCCTTGGACATTTTATGAAAGAGAAATAGAGAAATTTTCAGAGATTGTTTGCTGTCTAGAGTTAGTGGTGACTATACCAATTGAATGAATGAAAATGAATGAATGAATGATGCAAAAGCCGAGAGAGAAAATCAGTGGTTATTACTGTTTATTAAGAGGATTAATGCAGGATTAATCCCAACCATAGCAACTTTTAAGATGCGTGGACTTAAAAGACACGCTGGCTGGGGAATTCTGGGAGTTGAAGTCCGCACGTCTTAAAGTCACCAGGTTGGGAAACCCTGTCTTTAGTGTTTGTTGAAGGATGAAAAGGTATCGTGTGTGTTTTTTTGCTGACTTCCTTTCCAGAAATCAGAGTTGATATATATCAGGAGAAACATCCAGAGCAAGTTGAATACAAGGGAGGCATTTAGAAAAACTTGCATTAAAATAAAAAAATATGTTGTGGTTGTGTGAATGTACTGCAAGGAGGGAGTGCCTGAGATGCCCAGAAGGAGAGAGCCGATAAAGCAATTTATGCAGTGCGGGGAAGACTGCAATATTTGGTAAGGGCAGAAGGGATGCTGCTAATTTAAGTTTGATCCTCTCTTTCCTTTATCTCAGACTTTCAATTCCTCTTCTTTACTACTACGTACAGGTTTTTCCTGTGCTTTGCATAAAGTTACTTAGCCCCAGAGTGTGATGAGTATGTATTTGATTAAAGTTTTATGTATCAGCTGCCTGGCCTGGCAGCTGCTGCCTGGTAATTTGCCAATTTAGTTGTTAAAAAGTAAAATCTGCTGTGAATTGGGCTCAAATCTGGATGACCTCATGTTGTTTTCTTGGCAATAGGATAGAAGTGGTCTGCCATTAGATTTTCTCTCTCTCTCTCTCTCTCTTTCTCTCTCTCATTTAAGGACTAATCTGAGCCCCGACAAGGTCAGACGGTCCCATCTGCATTGTGTTTTTAAGTGATCTAATCAATGGAAATTAAGTAATTTTCTGCAAATGTCCGTGTTAGGGGAACCTCTCTGCCTGCTCTTGAACTGGCTTTAATAGAAAGGAGCACAGGAACTCCGTGTTACGTGGCCGGCCGGCTGTTTTCGTTCCAGTTTGTCTGGAACGAATCTGATTTCCTCCAGAATGAATTATGAGAAAGTTGGAGCTAATCATCTGGAAGGCTCTGTTGATAAATAAAAATTACAGGCAGTCCTCCACTTGTGACCACAATGGAGCCCAACATTTCTGTTGTCGAGCGAGACGTTTGGGAAGCGAGTTTTGCTCCATTTTACGGCCTTTCTTGCCTCCGTTGTTAAGTGAGTGACTGCAGTTGATAGTAACCCGGCTGTTAAGTGAATCTGGCTTCCCCGTTGAATTGGCCTGTCAGAAGGTTGCAAAAGGAGAACACATTTCCCCGGGACGCTGCAACCGTCATAAATAGGAGACAGTTGTTAAGCAGCTGAATTTTGATCACCTGACTCTGCAAAGATGGTAACTGTGGAAAAAAAACGGTCATAAGCCTCTTTTTTTTTCAGTGCCTTTGTAACTTTGAACGGACACTAAACAAATTGTTGCAAGTCAAGGACTGCCTGTATTTTTGCTTTCTAATCGGTTCCGTCGATTAGCAGTGGAACCGGACAGACGAGAAGCAAAACGTCTTCAAGAAAAAAAACCCTTTTGCCTTTTTAAAAAAGGGAAGATATTTTCATTCACTTATTTATTCCCCCCCGCCCCCCCCCCCATTTTCTCTGTCCTACTTTGCTCAGGAATAGCTAGCGCCTCCCCCTTCTTAACTGAGGCCTTGCACGTTCCTCCTGTCCTTGGAGAATTATTATAATAATTATTATTTTTAAAAAGAAGCCTCTTTAACTGATGAATCTGGATCGGCGTCCTCGGGCCCAAGGTTTTGGTGGCAAGGCCACCCGGCTGTGAACCTGCAGTTCAGTCCGTCTCGCCAGGAGGGGAAAAAGAGATGCAGTCGTGTCTCATCTGCTTCACTGCAGTAGCATCCCAGCACTCGCAACACGGAATGGCCCCAGATCAGGTTTCATGGTTTTCTGCAGCCTTGGCAGCTGCTGCGGGCGTGTAAACGGTGCCGGGGGGGGGGGAAAGCCTTAAGAACAGTTGCAAAGCCAGATCCTCCAGCAAGCAGGTTGGGAGTGGCAGGCTTTGGGCTTCGAGGGCAGCGGAGTCCGGGGTTCCCGATGGAGCCCACCCTGATGCCAGGCCCCGAAAGGGGGGCCGCGAGGAGGGCTTTTTACCCGAGGCAGTGCCTCCTCTTTGCCACTTGCGCATCGCTAGGAGCCCAGTGTCGCGGAGGGGGCTGCAGCCTCAGGAGCTGTAGGAAAGGTGGGGTGGATATTTTGCATATAATTGCTTTTTTTTTTTTAAATCTCTTCGAGTTTGGGGGAAGCCAGATTCGGCCCTGGAAAGCTGATCTGTGTTCTTTGAAATAATGGCCTATTAAAAAAATTGTTAATTTTTGGAAGATGTAATAGTGCCTCGGATGTAAAGCCTGAGACGAAAATGAAAGTCCAGCATCCCGTTTTTACACAATTCCCATTAAGGGAGCGTTTTGATTTCTTCTTTTGCAAAATCAATCAATCAATCAATAATATATTGCCTTTTGACATTTTTGCTGTGAGTTTCTTAATTTTTTTCTTAATTTTTTTTTTTGGACAACTCAATTTTAGCTCAGGCAGACCTGTTAAACCCCCTGGCCTCGCTTGCCTCTTGGATATTGGCATGGCAAGCCAGCAACACATCTGGAAAGGGCCAAGATTTAGAGAGAGCTTCTGGAACGACATCTGTTTATTTTCTCTCTCTCCCTCTCTTAACCTCAGCGCAGGGGGGAGGATGGTAAATCATCAGAATCATCCGGAGTTTGTTTCTCAAGACGTTTTCGTTCTCTTCAATTTCAGGAGTGAATTGCTTGGCCTACGATGAAGCCATAATGGCCCAACAGGACCGCATTCAGCAGGAGGTGAGCTACTGGGTCTTCGGCTTCAGAGCCCTGGGGGGGGACATCCCACACCCCCCAAAAAAAATTATACGTTATTTGTAGACATGCTTCAAGCTAAAGTTGAGAGATTCCTCCGCCTTGTGTTCCTTGAACCTCTCTTGAGGTCCTGCACAATTTCCTAAAATTATCCCCACCGTCACCCTGAACCACTCAAGGGATACAGGTAGTCCTTGACTTAGGACCAATCACTCAGCAACGGTTCAAAGTTGCAACAGACCCAGAAGAGCCTTGGTAGTACAGTGGTCTAAAGCACCCTGTTATTAAGACCAGCTGCCTGCAATTACTGCAGGTTCGAATCTCTCCAAGGCTCAAGGTTGACTCAGCCTTCCATCCTTTCTAAGGTAGGTGAAATGAGGACCCAGTTTGTGGGGGCAATAAGCTGACTTTGTATAAATATACAAAAGGATGAAGGCTATTGCTTAACGCACTGTAAGCCGCCCTGAGTCTCCGGAGAAGGGCGGCATAGAAATCAAATTAAAAAAAAAAAAGATAATCACGGCCCAATTGTGAAGTTAGGATTCCCCCCCCTCCCCTCCCAAATTTACAGCCGTTGCTGTGTGTACATCTGTTTCTTGGCAACAATGCTGAATGATGGGTTCATTTAACAAGCACGGTCGTCGCTTAACCATGGTGACCCACTTAACGACCGCTGCAAAACCTCTCAGCAATTACAGACTGGATAAATTTAATGGAGGAGAAGATATTGAATATTGAAGGATATGGTTTGGTCTACGGCCGGCATGCTTATTTAGTCTATGACAAGAAAGTAGATAAGGCTTTTAAAAGTCATATATTAAGAAATTCTCTATTGCGGGTCTGGAAAAAGTACAAATATAAATTAAGTGATAAGTTACCAATATGGACAGTACCCAGACACGCGATAGAGAATATAAACTTAGAGCAAAAGCAAGATAAGATTACATATAAGGAACTTCTTTATAAGGAAGGAGTCAGATTACAATTAAAACCAATGGAGCAATTAAGAGAAGAAGGAATTATTAGGACATGGTTTCAGTATGGACAGCTGCAGGCCAGATGGAGAGAAGATCAAAAAATTGGTATTTTGCAGCAGGATGAGTTTGATAAAGCAAACGAGAGATAAAGGTCAAATGCACATAAAAAGGTTGTATAATGTACTAGTGGAAATAGATTCAGAAACAGAGTTAGTCAAGGACTGTATGATAAAATGGGCACAAAACGTAGGTGAACCAATAATGATGGAAACATGGGAAAAGATATGGGTCAGAAATGTAAGATTTACACAAGCACAAAATTAAGGGAGAATTTTTATAAAATGTTTTATAGATGGCATTTAGACCCAAAAAAATTAGCCTGTATGTATCCAAATCTACAACCTAAGTATTGGCGATGTGAGTGTAAAGATGCTACATATTTTCATATATGGTGGACATGTAAAAAAATTAAGGCTTTTTGGATAAAAATATGGTGGATTATTCAAAACATTTTAAAGAAAAAAATTAAATTTACACCAGAGTTCTTTTTGTTGGGAATAGTCATGGATTGTACTGTAATAGAGACTAAGTTGGTTTTGAACTTAATAACCTGGTGGCACAGTACTGGAAGAAGGAAGATCCACCCACCACTGAGGAATGGACATTAAAAGTTGTGCACTTGGCAGAAATGGCGAAAATTTCATCATATCTTAAAGTCCATTCAAATGAAAGATATATATCGGAATGGAGAAGATGGATCGATTACATACAGAAGAAGTATCCGAATAAGATGATTCATATAGCATATGAATGAAGTAACTTTGAGTAGTTTATGTGTTTGTTTTTTGAATTATAAGGAGTTAAGGACCTAGGGAGAATATGAAATGTAACAATTTGTTAGCATATTCTAGCTTTTGATTTGGGAATGCTATACCCTGTGCTTGTTCTGGGAAGTCTAGGGAGGGGGGGAGGGGGGAAGGAGGGAAAGGGGAGGGAGGGGTTGAGGGGGGAAGGGTGGGGGGGGTGAAAATGTTTGTACTTTCTATAAAACTTTTCAATAATAATAAAAAAAACGACCGCTGCAAAACCAACCAACCAACCAACCAACCAACCGGTGTTAAGTTGAGAACAGCCTTTATGGAGCGTTTCTCAATTTACATGACGATCAGCAATGTGTCTGGATGATCTCTTGTTTGCAATGTCTGTGGGCATTTGGGGGGTGGAATAGCTCGTCGGAGATGGACAGAGGCTGGTACTGTTTCCGTTGCCGCGCTGGGTGGCTGGGGGTTGATTCCGTCTGTTTCTTTCAAGATTGCTGTCCAGAACCCTTTAGTCTCAGAAAGGATGGACCTGACCGTCCTGTATAAGGAGTATGCTGACGATGACCATATATACCAGCAGAAGATCAAGGTGAGAGTCACCCAGCGGTGAGATCCAGCAGGTTCTGAAGAACCGGTAGTGGAAATTTTGAGTAGTTGGGAGAACTGGCAAATATCACCTCTGGCTGGCCCCAGAGTGGGGAGGGAATGGGGATTTTGCAGTATCCTTCCCCTGCCATGCCCACCAAGCCACACCACGCCCACAGAACCGGTGGTAAAAAAAATTTGAATTCCACCACTGGAGTCACCTGTGGCTGACTCTATGCAGGGCGTGATGAAGTAGTCGGAGCATCTTGTGCTGGAGAAAAATCTCAAGTTAGGTTGATTGTTTAACTAGAGGAGAGGGAGGGGATGGGGGGGGGGAGAGGGAGTGTGTCTCTCCAAACTTAAAAGTCTTAAAGGAGCTAAGTTCGGAGAGACCCCTGAGATAGACCTGAGCTCAAAGAAGAATAGAATAGAATAGAATAGAATAGAAAATAGAGGATAGGATAGGATAGGATAGGATAGGATAGGATAGGATAGGATAGGATAGGATAGGATAGGATAGGATAGGATAGGATAGAATAGAATAGAATAGAATAGAATAGAATAGAATAGGAATAGAATAGGAATAGAATAGAATAGAATAGAATAGAATAGAATAGAATAGAATAGAATAGAATAGAATAGAATAGAAATAGAATAGAAATAGAAAATAGAATAGAATAGAATTAATAGAAATAGAAAAGAATAGAATAGAATAGAATAGAAATAATAGAAATAGAAAAGAATAGAATAGAAATAATAGAAATAGAATAGAATAGAAATAATAGAAATAGAAAAGAATAGAATAGAATAGAAATAATAGAAATAGAATAGAATAGAATAGAAATTATAGAAATTATAGAAATAGAAAAGAATAGAATAGAAATAATAGAAATAGAATAGAAATAATAGAAATAATAGAAATAGAAAAGAATAGAATAGAATAGAGAATAGAATAGAATAGAATAGAAATAATAGAAATAGAAATAGAATAGAAAGAATAGAAAGAATAGAAATAGAAATAGAAAGAATAGAATCGAAATAGAAATAGAATAGAATAGAAATAATAGAAATAGAAATAGAATAGAATAGAAATAATAAATAGAAATAGAAATAGAATAGAATAGAAATAATAGAAATAGAAATAGAATAGAATAGAATAGTACTAATAGAAATAGAAATAGAAAAGAATAGAATAGAAATAATAGAAATAGAATAGAAATAATAGAAATAATAGAAATAGAAAAGAATAGAATAGAATAGAAATAATAGGAATAGGAATAGAATAGAATAGAAATTATAGAAATAATAGAAATAGAATAGAAATAATAGAAATAGAATAGAATAGAAATAATAGAAATAGAAATAGAAAAGAATAGAATGGAAATAATAGAAATAGAAAAGAATAGAATAGAATAGAAATAGAAAAGAATAGAATAGAATAGAATAGAATAGAAATAATAGAAATAGAATAGAAATAATAGAAATAATAGAAATAGAATAGAATAGAATAGAAATAATAGAAATAGAAAAGAATAGAATGGAAATAATAGAAATAGAATAGAAATAATAGAAATAATAGAAATAGAAAAGAATAGAATAGAATAGAAATAATAGAAATAGAATAGAATAGAAATAATAGAAATAGAATAGAATATAATAGAAATAATAGAAATAGAATAGAATAGAATAGAATAGAAATAATAGAAATAGAATAGAATAGAATAGAAATTATAGTAATAGGAATAGAATAGAATAGAATAGAAATTATAGAAATTATAGAATAGAATAGAATTATAATAGAATTATAATAGGGAATGACTAGCACAGGGATCAGCAACCTGCAGCTCTGGAGCTGCATGTGGCTCTTTCACCCCTCTGCTGCGGCTCCCTGTCACTCAAAATATCCATCACTACCACCAATGTGCGACACCTGCCAGCACACGATTTATTGAGCTTTTTGACCCCCGGTAGGCCAACCATGGATAAATCCAAGAAAAGAAAAGTTTCAGAAGAAAACAGAACATTTAATTCAACTACCTAGGCTAGTTTTGTGGCCGCTCAAGAAATAAGTCAGGCCCGGGAAGGGTTTTTGTGGCTCCCGGTGTTTTCTTTTCTGTGGGAAACGGGGTCCAAATGGCTCTTTTTGAGTGTTTAAGGTTACAGACCCCTGCACTAGCACATATGTGCAAAGGGAACCTTTACCTTTTTATAATAGAATAGAACAGAATAATGAATAGACCAGAACAAAAAAGAACAGAATAGAATATAGAGAATGAATAGAGAATAGAATATAGAATTAGAATTATTAGAATTGGAATGGAATGGAATATTGGGAGGAGCCTTGGAGGTCTTCTAGTCCAACCCCCTGCTTAGGCAGGAAACCCTAGAGATGCTGAGGTCCTTCTCCACTCTTCTTCCGGCCCAGGATCTGCTGAAGAAGTATTCATACATTCGCAAAACGAGGCCGGATGGGAACTGCTTCTACCGAGCGTTTGGCTTTTCCCACCTGGAGGCTCTACTGGAGGACGGCAAGGAGCTGCAGCGGTAGGCTTGGGAATCCCCAGACAGGGGAAGATGGGAAGGGGAGTCCCAGAGCACCCGAGACCAGTGGATTTTTAAGGCACCAGCCCAGTGCAGAAATTTACACTTTTTTGGGTGGGGGGGTTTCGTTTCAGCTTCAAAGAAATGGCAGCGAAAAGCAAAGATGTGCTTGTTTCCCAGGGCTTCACGGAATTCACCATTGAGGATTTCCATAATACGGTAAGGCCTGGTGGTCCTGCATCCCTGGCCTTCGAAAGCCACCGCCATCCAGGCTGGCTTGGGGGTGATGGGAGTCGTGGTCTAAAACCCAGCGGGGGGAGGGGGGCGGTCTCCAAACTTGGCAACTTTGAAGACTTTGTGAACCTCATCTCCGTTGTGATCGCAATTCAGGCACTCGGCCACCGGTTCGTATTTATGACGGCCGTGGCGTCCCGGGGCACACGTGGATCCCTCTTTTTGCGACCTTCCAAGGAGCAAAGTCTCAATGGGCAAAAGGAAGATCCACTGGGTCACTAATGTAACCATTTCGCTTAACAACTGTGGCAAGAAAGGTCGTTAAATGGGGCAAAGCTCACCGAACCAACCGTCCCGCCTTAGCAACAGAAATTCGGGGGCTCCATTGTGGGCGTAAAATGAGGACTACCTGTATAGAATAGAATTCTTTATTGGCCAAATGTGATTGGACACACAAGGAATTTGTCTTTGGTACATATAGGATGTTCAGAGGGTATATAAAAAGGATTTTTTTGGGGGGGGAATTTGGGAATGGACAGATGAGAGGCAGGAAGGAGAAAGTCTGGGAATTGGGGGGGGGGGAATGTTCCTTCGTTGTGCTCCCCTCAAATTTCTCCTTTGACTCCCTGCAGTTCATGGACCTGATAGAGCAAGTGGAGAAACAAACCACGGTCGGGGAGCTGTTGAACTCCTTCAACGACCAGAGCACCTCAGATTACCTTGTCGTCTACTTACGGCTGCTGACGTCCGGCTACTTGCAACGAGAGAACAAGTTTTTCGAGCACTTCATCGAGGGAGGGCGGAGCATAAAGGAGTTTTGCCAGCAGGTCAGGGGTGGGGGTGCCGGCGGGGGGGGGGGGGGGGGGGGGGCTCGAAAAGGAAATGAGTAATTTGGGGCTGGAGGGGAGAGAGCGGGAAGACAGAGCCGTGGCCAGCCCCCCTTAGCAGTTTGAGAGCCCTTAGGCTGCTCTTCCGATTTAATCTGCAGCCTTGGTTGTGAATGGAGTTTCTAGTCCTCTTGATAACACGGAAGAGCCGTGTTTGCTCCCGGACTTCGAACAGCCTTGGAGGGAGTAATGATTTCAAACGAGGTCAAACTGAAACACTGGCTATTGGTTGGCCTCGAAAAAGTTTTTCTCAGCTTTGGCGGCTTTAAGGTAGGTGGACGTCAACTCCCAGAGTTGACGTCAACTCCGGGAATTGACATCAACTCCGGGAATTGACATCTACCCACCTTAAAGCCACCAAAGCTGAGAAACACTGGCCTTAGGGGTAAGGATATGGCTGTGATGATCATAGATTATTGGCTGGAATTTCACAGTTGCAATGACACCATTTAGCAAGCATTCAGGACAGGGGGGAATGTTGGATCCAACGACGGGGTACCCCTACTCCTCCTTGGACTGCACCAACACGGAAGAGTTGGGGAGAATGGTCCTTGCGTGGGGAAGGCCTGGCCCAAGTAGCCAGTAGCCAAAGACTCCCAAAACTTCAGGGCTTCCGCTGCCATCAGCTCCCCAACTCAAAAGGCCCTTGGGAAGGCATCGTGCAAATAAACCCAGAACCCCCCAGAGTGGGGATGATGGGAGGGACCACATTTAATCGTGGGTGATGGGTCCAAGGTCAGGACTCTTCCTTCCACTTTGGTCCGAGAACCAGGCAGGATTCCGTGCGGCTCGGAGGGTAAAATGGGAAGCTGGTATTCCGAGGCCTCCACGGATCCAGCAAAGCTTTTGTGTTTGGTTTATAAAACTCAATAGGCCACCCATCTTACCTCAACGTTTCTAGTCCTCTTGAGGGCAAAAGAGCTCGGTCGCAGGCCTGGGTGGGCTCGGTGTGACTCGGTTGCAGGCCTGGTGCCCCTCTGCTTGGTGACTCAAACCAGCCTCTGTTCCACCCCATCCCACCCACCCACCCACCCCGGCCCCTCTCCCTCCCTCTCTCGGTCTTTTCCAGGAGGTGGAACCTATGTGCAAAGAGAGCGACCACATCCACATCATCGCCCTGGCTCAGGCCCTCAACGTCTCCATCCTGGTGGAGTACATGGATCGGGGCGAGGGCGGCACCACCAACCCCCATGTCTTCCCCGAAGGCTCGGAGCCCAACGTGTATCTACTCTACAGACCGGGACACTACGACATCCTGTATAAATAAAAGGGGGGGGGGGGGAGGGGCGAGGCAGGTGGCTGGTCGGCCAGCCCCCCCCCCACACCCTTCCCCCCTTTCTCTCTCTTTCTCCCCTTCCCCCTTGCTGACACCCCCACCCACCCCCCAATGTCCCGGCCTTCCCCATCTCGCCCATGTTTTCCTTCCACCACCACCACCACCCCCAATCGCCGGGCAGCCTCGTCTGTGCTTGTAAATGGTGATCGTTCCCGCTGCCCATCTCGCTCACTTGGTTTGTTTATTATTATATATTTTTCCCTGCTTTTGTTGTTACACTCTTCTGTGTTTTATTAAAGGGGAGGCCGGTGAGACAACCTGTTTTTATTTTTTTTGGCTTCTCTCTTAAGTGTTTCTGGGATAGGAAGCCCCCTCTGCCCCTGCCGATTTCGGAGGGCACAGGCCAGGGGCGAGATGCTCCTGGCTCAGACCAGTTCGGGCGAACCGGTAGCGATGGTGTCGCTCACCCGCCCGGTCAGCGTTACTTCCTGGTTTTAACCAGGAAGTAACCAGTGTTTTACCCTCTGCACATGTGCAGAAAGGTTTGTGCAGGCGCGGGGCGTGTGCACTTCTAAAGCGGTTCGGAAGGTAAGTAGATTTCACCCCTGGCACAGGCCCCTTAGGGCACACACCAGCAATCGTTTTGAAAAAAACTTTGTCCTTGACAGGCTGCACACAGTAAGATGCTAGTCCTCAAGCTTGGGAGGAAATAACTTTTAGCAGGGAAATGTATGGGGCAACACTCTGGATGGGGACCGGCCGGTTACCCCTTTCGTAGACATCAGTCTTTCTTGGATCCCCAATTCCTCATCAGTGCGTTCCTGAATTTAATTCAGATTTTTAAATCGAGCCTTTACTAGTGATTTAAATCGTGATTTCAATCAACTTGATTTAAATCAAATCCACCCTGTTCAGAGATAAGGGCCGCTGTTTCACGTCTTCTCCTGGGCAGAGACACCTGCAGCTGGGGGTGGGGGGGGTGTTGCATGAAGTCCCCGGGGTCATCCCTTGGCCGCCGGCCGGCGGCCTCTAGCAACCCACTGCCCCGTTTTTGCCCCGGTGCCAAAGTGAGCAGAGAAGGCTCCGCTTCAAGTCTTTTGTCCCGATTCCCTGAGGAGACGTAGAACAGCTTTCTTATTTTTCCTCTGGTTTTTTTTAGCCACTTTAGCAGAAAATTGCCAGGCGCGGCAAATCCTCTGCCGAAAGGAGGCGTTTTAAAACTCTCAGTAGCTTAAATATAAGTCAGGATAGACCAGGAGGTGTGGATCAAGTAGGTAGGCGCAGAGGTGTGGTATTCACTTACCTTCCCTGCCAGTTCGCAAATGTGAGCATACGTGCGGCCTTCCACCCGTGTGCGTGCTCGCCACCTTCATGCATGCGTGGGGCCTTCCATGCTTGCACGCATGGCTAGCACACATGCACGCAGCTAAAAAATGTGCCTAAGGACGGCATAGTGCCAGGGCGTGTAGGTGGGCCCACCTTTGATTTCCGCTACCGGTTCGGGCGAACCAATCCGAACCGGCTGAATACCAGCTCTGGGTAGGCGGATGTAATTCTGTCTGTGTGTCTCTGTGTGTGTGTGTTTGTTTCACATGAAATTTGAGTCCCGCTTCTACTCACCTACCCCTCATCCCATCCACCAGGCTTCACCATGCCACAACTGGATCATCTTTGCAATTTTTATTCTGGAATTGCGGCCGATGGCGCCTGGGGGAAGAAGGGTGGGTGTTTTCTTCGAGCTTTCCCCCTTGGAAAAGATCCGGCGTCTCCTCCTGCAGAGGAAGCAGCCGGATTCTCAGGAAGCCACTTCAGAGCTTTGAGGACGGAGTTTCCTCACAGGGATCTGCTGGGAAGGAGGATTTAGGGGTAAGAGTTGCCGTCCGTTTTCCGACAAAGCACTGCCCCCCATGTGAGCCCCGGTTGCCCAAAACCACCGTGGGGTCTGTGTGGCACCTTCTGAAAGGGAGGCGGGCAAGGTGGGAACGCTTCCTGTCTCCAGCGAAAGACCACGTGCGAAGAAGAGTCCGTTTTCAGAGTGAAGTGGGCAGCGTAGACATAAATGAACTTAAAAGTCGGGCGTTAAACTTTACCTGTGTTTGCATAGGGCAGAGAGAATTATGGCCAACTGTTGATTGTTCTCCTCCTCCTCCTCTTAAAATCTGTTGTTTCCTGACTTCGCTGAGATGATTCTAGGCCTGTTACTTACTTTCAGGGGTGGGCTTCAAAAACTTTCAGCAAGGGGTTCTCTGCCCAGTTGCTGGGTGGGCGTGCCCATGGTGGGCGTGGCCTAGTCGGCCTCCTGCACCATGGGGGAGGCATTTTTGCCCTTCCTGGGCTCCAGAGGCTTTCCTTGAGCTTCCAAGAGTGTGAAAATGGCCTCCCCAGGCTCCGGAGGCTGCAAACAGGCCCATTTTCGCCCTCCCCGAGCCTCTGCGCACACCCTGCACTTACCTGCATCCAAAACGGGCAGTGTGGGGACTCCTGGGAGGGGTGGGGCAGGGTGGGCGGGGCCAGCCAGGAGTGGGAACTGCACAAAATCTTAGCTAGAGGTTCTGCCGAACCCCTGCGAACTCCCAGCAGCCCACCCCTGCTTACTTTACTCAAATGTGGGAATGTTATGCCCTTTATAAGCCATATTCTGATTCATTCATTCCTGCTCTTTGCCCCTCCCTGTTCCTTGCCGTTTTTTTAATCCTTCTAACGCACGTTGGAGAGCCTGGCTTTGTTGTACAGTGGCGTGTAAGACGAAAGCACCATGGGAAAAATTCCGTGTTCATCTGGGAGGCGAGGAGAGTCCAACCCAGAAAGGCGAAAATACTGTGCATCTTTCATAAAAAAACAGAAGATGCCAGAAGGGTGACCGAAAACTCCTGGGAGTTTTATTCTGCTCCTGCAGAATTTCTCTCGTCATTGGTTGTGCATAAAAAGGAGAAAAGACGTACAGGTCTTTTGTAGGACTTTCTACGGTCTTGACCATACCATGTGGGGTCTAGAATGTCTATTGCTAAGCAAGGCGGTCGTTAAACGAGTCGTGTCAGATTTTACAAACTTTTTTGGTGGGGAGGCATGTTAAGGAAATCGCTGCAGCCTTTAAGAGTCGTGCGGTTATTAAGCGAATCTGACTTTGCTTGTCATTGGGGCACAAAAAAAAGGGGGGGGGGGATCACAATGACCCCGGGATGGGGCAACTGTCATAAATATGAAGCAATTGCCGAGCGCCCCGAGTTTTGATCGCGAGAACCCTGAGATGCTGCAACCGTTGTAAAGACACGCATCCAAATCAAGCATCCAAATTTTGATCCCGTCACGGTGGGGATGCTGCGATGGTCATAAGTGCGAGGACCAACGGTAAGTCCCTTTTTTTTACAGTCTCGTAGCTTTGGCCACTAAACGAATTAAGGCCGAGGGCTCCCCGTGCAGGCCAGAAGGAGATTCCCTTTGTGGGGGCCTTCTGGATCTCTTCCCAACTCGGACCAGAGGAAACGCGAGTTTTAATGAACGAAAAACCAGGTTAAGTAACGGCGAGGGCCAAATTGCAAACATGCGTTTCCCATGACTGCACTTTTGCACACCATGCTGGGAAATGCTTACCGCCTTCGGAGCATGGGAAGTGGGGGGTCAGGCTGGAAATGAGAGGAGGGAGAAGGTGGTTCCCAAAAATGCCATTGATCGCCCTTTCACCAGCCAGGTAAATCACTCCTCCTCAACCCAGGCAACTTTTAAGATGCGTGGGACTTTCAACTCCCAGAATTCCCCAGCCAGCATGGCTGGCTGGGGAATTCTGGGAATTGAAGTCCAGGCGTCTTAAAGTTACCCGGGTTGGAAAACGCTGATCTAGACAGAGGCCCCAAGCAGTGACTCACCGATAGGAAAAAACTTGGGCAGCTTCTCCTTATAAATTTCATCGTCCTTTTCCAGGAAAACACAGATGATAAGCCGCTCAACCTGGCCAAGATACAACCACGGTTAGCAGGAGAAGGAAGTTTGGGTGGGGTGGGGTGGCACATGGCATTTTTGAAATGTGGAGGCCTTCACGCATTGCTTGCAACTGGCATCAATTCAAAGTTTAAAGATACCATCTCAAATTAAGCGTTCGGGTTAGACTTACAACTTTTTTCCTTCGGCGTCGGGGTAGCAATTTTTTAAAAAAATAATTTCTCAAGAGTTGTATCTGGTCCATCCCTCCTCGCCCTCTTCGAAGCGATTTCTAACACAGGTAAGTCGTGTTTTTAAATGTTGGCTTTAACTTTTGTCACTAACCCGATGGTTATATAAGCGGAGGAATTATTTCTATTTATCTAAAGCACTACTCCAAACTTTGCAATAGGGATTGCCTGAGTTTATATGATCCCTTTAAAAGAATTTCCACCCCATCCTACAGGACACAAGGTCCTGCAAAGACCAGGTGTTGGCTGAGAAGTTAATACTGTGTGTTGAGTCGGAAAAGAGACACCGGGCAGAGCCAAAGAGATCCCCCCGTACCTTGTCCTTGTTGTTTTCTAGCCAATTGTGTAATGTGTCGAGAACAACCTCTGCAGCAGCGTCATTGGGGTAGCCTGGGGGAGAACGTGGGAAGTTGCTGAATATCTGGGTAGTTAACCCTGCCTACCTTTCTCTCTTTCCTGCCTCGGTACTTACCAAAGACCCCGGTGGAAATGCAGGGAAAGGCCTGTAGGCAGAGAGAGAGAGAGATTAAGAAAGGAGGTTAAGGATGGGGCTTCGCTCGGATACAAAAGGGTCCCAGGTTTTGCCTAAAACTTTTCTGTCTCGTACAAAGATGAGAAAAGGGGTAAATCCTTTTTCTTTCTTCCTTTTTCTTTTTTCGCATCTTGGGAAGCATCAACTTCCAAAGGGGATGATGTTGGATAAAATGTGTCTTGTGTGCAGGAGGGGACAATAAATGGATAATGTACCCAGAAATCCTTCAAGTTGAAAATCGCGGCGACGTTGAATTGGATCTCGATCGGCTGAAAAATGTAAATTCTTCCGTCCTTCCCTCGTAATCTCCGCCCCACCCCCACCCCACCCCAGTGTTTTGGATGGTGTTTTCCTCAGGGTCTCCTCCTCGAGCGGGGTTGGACTAGAAGACCTCCAAGGGTCCCTTCCAACTCTCTTAATTCTGCAAATGTGTTGGACTACAGTATCTGAAGCTGGCTGGGCCTCATAGGTCATAAGTCGGTGCCTCTGAAGTACAGCTTTCTCAAACCTTTGCTAAAAAAAAACGTGGTTCTTCTCTCATCCATCAATGGAAGTTCAAATTAGAGATTAACAGAGTTGGAAGGGACCTTGGAGGTCATCTAGTCCAACCCCCTGCCCAAGCAGGAGACCCTGCACCATTTCTGATGAGATGGCAGTCCAGTCTCTTCTCGAAAGCCTCCAGGGATGAAACTCCTACAACTTCCGAAGGCAACTTCTGTTCCAGGGGTTGATGGTTCTCACTGTCAGAAAAATTCCTTAGAAATGGATGAATTAGATCCGTGTTTTGCTACTTTTAAGAGGTGTGGACTTCAACTCCCAGAAGCCCCTACCGGCTGGGGAATTCTGGGAGTTTGAAGTCCACCCCTCTTCATTGTAGCCAAGATCGAGAAACGTTGATCTCATTCGTCCATTTCTAAGTAGCGTTCAATGAGACAGGCAGCCTCATGACTTCCACGTATTAGGGACTCCGGCTCCCATTGTCTCCAGCTCGAGGGACGAGCGGTGTTGGCGAGTGCTGCGGGAGAGAGATGGAGGGGGGACCACAAGGTGATCCCTCCTTAGGCTTCCAGACCCTACTTGGTCTTACCACTGTTTGCAGCTTGTTGTCCAGGGCAAGTTTCAAGCTGTTCTTGTAGCAGTCGCCGAGTTCGGTCTGCTGCGAGGAACTGGGCTCTCCCTGGGCGATGGGCCCCACGGTGTGAATCACAACTGGAAGGCAAAAGTGGGGTGTTGCTAGAAGCAGCCCCCCAAAAACCCTCCTCCCTAACTTGCTCGGAGATCTGGGTGAAAGAAGCACAGACTTCCAGAAAGCTGGCTGTCTCCTCCCCCCCCCCACTTCGTGGAGCCGAGCCAAACTGACTTTGCGATATACTTGAAATACTTTTACAAATTAGCAAATGAGAGCTTTAAAATAATTTGCTCCGCATCCTGTGGGGGTGTTTTCCCCCTTCCCTACTCCACCACCATCTATCCGGCTTTAATGGAGCCGTTCTTGGAGCCGTTCCATTCGGCATGCACTTAGCTACCCACTTATCCAAGCGGCAATATATATATATATATATATATATTTTAATGTCCCCTCTTGTGAAAATGAAGTTTACACACAAAATCCAGCCTCGCAATGATTGTCGTTCCCTTTTGGCTCCTTTTGGCACGGCGAGATAGAAACCTCAACGAGGAACTGATCGTTAGGAACTTGGCTCGTCCCCGGCCGTCCTTTTCCCAAGTTTTCTTTTTCTTTTTTTCCAGGGTTTCTGGAAACTCCCTTTTCTGATTCGAAGCTGCAATCCCTTTCTCTCTTTAGTTTGAGCCTCCAAGGACCAAAATGAAAAGCCCAAAGAACGTTCCTTTGGATTAAATAGATGGTTGTTTGTTTGTTTGTTTTTAAAAAAAGCAAAGCTTTCTCTCCATCTGTTATAAATGGTTTGAAACCTGGCAGTGTCGGCATCGGTCATTCGTGCATCACGCATCTAATACATGGGAAGGAAGAGTTCTCGTTTTCCCCTTTCAGGGACCTAATTCTTGGTGCAAGATGCTTAAGGAAGTATCTGCAAATATATGTATTATATATATGATAGAATTAGGTAGGTAGGTAGGTAGGGTAGATGATAGGTAGGTAGGTAGGTGGATAGATAGATGATAGATAGATAGATAGATAGATAGATAGATAGATAGATAGATAGATAGATAGATAATGGTAGGTAGATATATAGATGAGAGATGAGAGAGATGGTAGGTAGGTAGAAAAGATAGATAAGATAGATAGATAGATAGATACATGGTAGAGGTGGTAGATAAGTAGACAGGTAGATATGGTAGGTAGGTAGATATATAGATAGAGATGGTAGGTAGGTAGATGATAGAGATGGTAGGTAGGTGATAGAGAAGGTAGGTACATGATAGATAATGATAGAGATGGTAGGTAGGTAGATATAGATAGATGGTAGGTAAGTAGATAGAAGATAGATATGGTAGGTAGGTAGATATAGATGAGACAGAGAGATGGTAGGTAGATAGATAGATAGATAGATAGATAGATAGATAGATAGATAGATAGATAGATAGATAGATAGATAGAGTAGGTAGGTAAGTAGATAAGAGATACCATTTTCCTCAAAATAAGACCTCCCCTGATAATAAACCCAATTAGGCTTTTGAGTGCATGGCGATATAGCCATGCAATGCTTATTTCAGGGTTCAAAAAAAATATAGGACAGGGTCTTATTTTCGGGGAAACACAGTAGATAAAATGATAGATTAGCTAGATAGACCGACCTCTTTTATTGGCATATTCCTCTCCTTCGGGGACCCCAGAGTAGCCCAGCGAAGAGCACAGGCGAAGGGGGCTTTGCAAATGGCGAAGGAGGTTAAGAAGGCAAGATGGGGGTGGGAGAGAGACCAAGCACCCCCAAAATCTTGACTGCCTTCCTGTTGCCTCCTAAGAAGTAGCTGCTCAGGCTCCAGGGTGCGAAGGCCGGCTGGGGTCACCAGGGGGTGCTATTGAGCTAAGCAATCCCTTTCCTGGCAGGTAGGAAAGCAGCAGGGCCTCTGTGCCCATGTCCTGCCTATGATGGGACTGGGTGGCCTTTGCTGTGGGGGAGCTGGGCTGATGCCAATGGGGGAGGGGGGCTGATCAGGCAAGGGGCCAGGGTCGGCCCCCTCCAGGTGTCTGACCTCTCTGTTCAGTTGCTCCCCGGTGTTTGCACGCTGATGTGGTTGCCCATCTCCCGAGCCAGGGGTGGCAGAATGGGGGGCGGGAATAGAGCTCTTGCCCAGGCTGGGCAGGAGAAGAACGGAGAGCCACAGCTAAAGGCACCCTTGTCCCACCTGAGAGGGGGACGTCCTAAGAAGTGTCCTCGATTTAGTCTCGGTTTGGGAGGAAAAAATTGAGTGGTAGTACTGGAGAAGGTTCCTGCAAATTCCTGGGACACTAAACCCATGGAATGATTGACAGCAGATTTGTCACTGGAAGGCCCAAAAAATAAAATAAAATAAATCACAAAACGATGTCTAACTTACTTTGGCCCTGTTGTGCGGGGGAAACTCCCAGGAGAAAGCCAGGAAGAGTTAGCGGTAAAAGAAAACCAGGCCGCCAACTTTTCCTGAAGCTTTTGGGTGGGTGGGTGGGGGGGGGGAGGTAAGCAGAGAGCCAGCCACTGAGAATTGCCAGGGATCCTGCCAAGAATTGCCAAGAGTTCCTAGCCGGTTTGTCAAACCCTGGTGGTGCCGTAACAAACGCACGGAAAACGCGCTAACGCTCCAAGCCATAAAAAAACCTAATTTATAAACTCTTTTGAAGCTTTCAACTTGTGTATATTGTGACAAGACCCAGGCAAGTGTGTAAATCAAACCGTTTGTGATGGATAAAATAGATTTTTTAAAAAAAGCCCAACTGCTGAATTCGGCCGAACCGTCAATGAACCAACGGGTTGAATTCCCACAGAAGCAGCAACTTTTGATAAAGAGAGTGGTGAGCTTAGGTTTGCTTGCAAAACAAACAAACAAACCCGACACTCAAAAGTTTGTGCCTGTAGGTCTTTTGTGATGTGGGGAGGGAGGGAAACGGGGGACAGTGGGGGGGGGGGGCTTTGGTCGTTCTGTATTGGAAAAATTAAGACCTTTGGGGCAATGGCCAGACACAAGAAGCCTTCAGAATGACACCTGCGGGCTGAGTCTGCCGATGTTCTTTCAAAGCAACGGTGTTTTTTAAAGAGGGGGTGGGGGAATACCCAAATCTGCCTTGTTAGCCGGTTATTTGCAAGCAAATCGATTTAATCTCATAGATTGCGGTGGCTGCTGCAAGGGAAGGTTCAGGGGAGGGGAGAAGAAAGGAAAACCCCCCTTCACTCTTCTGGTCGAAAGAGACAGGAGGGAAAAGAAAAGAAAAAGAAATTAGCAGCCGTAACCGTCATGGGGGCCGGGCATGCAGGCAGGGTGGCGTGAAATTCAATTACAAGGCAGGGAGGTGGGCAAGGAAGCCGACGGGGAGCAGGTTGAGAGAGAGTGAGAGAGAAAATCCAGCAAGGAGTTAAAAAATGAAAATGCTTCTCAAAAACAAGTTTTAAAGTTTAAAGTTCCCAGCACATATTCAACACCCCCACCCCTCAAAAAGCTGGCAATGTTAACATTGGATGACTGTGCTCCAAAGTGCATTTTTCTGCCCATCAGCTGGGCAAAGGGGGGGCTGAAGTCCTCCCCCCACCCTCTAAAAGCATCTGCATGTGTTTTTAACCAGTTGTGTGAATTGAGCTGCCGTGGTTTCCAAACATGGCTTAGCATGCTGGGTCTGTCTATTGGGGTTTATCTGATAAATCAAATCACGCCTTACAATATGGGGATGTTAACAAGAGTCTGATTCCCGCACCCCCTTCTGAGCTCTTTGGGGTGACAGGCCAGCCCCCATCACTGGGGGCTCTCTGTATGTGTGTGTGTGTGTCACCCAACACAATCTCCCTCTCCCCCAAGGTCCCAAAAGCCCGGCCTACGATTAAAACTAACCAATCTTAACCTGGGATTACACCTGCCAGCCTTCCTGAGGCCCACTGAAGCCAGGTGGATAACAAGTGGGTGTTTCCTGCAAGCAGGTATAAAAAGAGTGGATGGAAAAGCAAAAAAGGAAGGAGGGAAGGAAAGGGAGGGAGGGAAGGGGAGGGGAAAGAAGGAAGGAAAAGAAATGAAAGGAATGAAGGGAGGGAGGGAGGAAAATAGAAATGAAAGAAGAAAAAGGGAAGGAAGGAAAAGAAATGAACAAAGGGAGGGAGGAAGGAAAATAAGAGGAATGAAAGAAGAAAAAGGGAAGGAAGGAAAAGAAATGAAAGGGAGGGAGGGAGGAAAATAAATGAGGAATGAGAAGAAAAGAGGGAAGGAAGGAAAATAAATGAAAGGAAGGAAGAGGGAGGGAAGAAGGAACATAAATGAAAGGGAAGGAAAAAAGAAAAGAAACAGAAAGGGAAAGAGAAAGGAAAGGGAAAGAAAGGAAAGGGAAAGGAAGGAAAAGAAAGGAAAGGAAAGGAAGAAGAGGAAGGGAAGGGAAGAAAAGGAAAAGAAACAGAAAGGGAAAGGAAAAGGGAAAGTGAAAGAAAGGAAAGAAGAAAAGGGAAGGAAGAAAAGGAAAGAAGGAAAGGAAAGGGAAGGAAGAAAGGAAGAAAAGTGAAGGGAAAAAAGAAAAGGAACAGAAAGGAAAGAGAAAGGAAAGGGAAAGAAAAAAAAAGGAAGGGAAAAGAAGGGAAAGAAAGAAAGGAAGGAAGAAAGGAAGGGAGAAAAGGAAAGAATCAAAAGGGAAAGAGAAAGGAAAAGGAAAGGAAGTAAATGGATGAAAAAGAGAAGAGAAACTCGATCACTTGAACCCTAACCTCATAGTAAAGAGACTCTTCACCTCTTCCCCTTATTTAATTAAGAAAATATGTTCAACAGCAAAACAATTGCCTTCCTGCTAAATAGAGGCCCAATCCATAGAGTTTTTAGTCTAAAACCAGCCTTAGTCTAAAATCAGAGATCAACACTCTCTTAATTAACAAAATGATACTACAGATAATCCTCGGCTTACAGCTATCAGTTTAACAATTGTTCAAAGTTACAACGGTGCTTTGTTTAAGACAAATACAGCATCCAGGATCACTGGATTGCCATATGTGACTTCCCAGCATACTGTCGACAAGCAAAGTCAAATCCGGGAAGCTGGATTCGCTTGGCAATCGCATGACTCACTTAAAGACCATGGCAAAGAATGGGGTGTAACTCATTAAACAACAAGTCCCTGGCCCAGTTGTGGTCGTAAGTCAAGGACTCCCTGTAATTCTCCTGCTGCAGAACATGACGATAACGTCTTTTCGAAATAATAATGGTGAGGATAATAATTATGATGATAGTGACGATGTGGTATTACTTGGTACAGATAGTCTTTGACTTACAGCCATAATTGATCCCAAAATTTCAGTTGCTAAGCGGGACAGTTGTTAAGTGAGTTTTGCCCCATTTTACGACCTTTCTTGCCACAGTTGTTAAGTGAATCACTGCACCTGTTAAGGTAGTAACATGGTTGTTGCTGGAATCTGGCTTCCCCTTGACTTTGCTTGTCAGAAGGTCGCAAAACGGGGATCACGTGACCCCCGGGACAATGCAACCGTCGTAAATATGAACCAGTTTTTATTTATTTATTTATTTAATTTTTATACTGCCCTTCTCCCGAAGGACTCAGGGTGGTGAACAGTCAAACATATATACATATAAAAATGTGAAATAAAAGCAATTTAAAATAATTAAGACAATTTGGCTCATCATTAAGTTAAGATCTTCAGCATAAAATTTAGACAATTAGAAAAAATTTATGCCAGCCCGGTTTGGTGAAACAGAAAGGTCTTAAGTTCACGACGGAATGTACGGAGATCTGGATCATTCGTATCCCTGGGGGTATCCTGTTCCAAAGGGTAGGTGCCCCCACAGAGAAGGTCTCTCCCCCAGTCGACATTGCTTTAGTGACGGTACCCTGAGAAGGCTCACTCTATGGAGCATACTGGTTGGTGGGAGGTTATCGGTTGCAGAAGGTGGTCTCGTAGGTACCCAGGTCCTAAGCCATGGAGCACTTTAAAGGTAAGAACCAACACCTTGAAGCGCACTCGAAGAAGCCACTGGGAGCCAGTGCAGTTTGCGTAGGAGAGGTGTTACATGTGAGCGCCATGTCGCTCCCAATATCACCCCGCGCGCCCGCATTCTGGACCAGTTGGAGCCTCCGCGTGCACCTCAAGGGGAGCCCCATGTAGAGAGCATTGCAGTAGTCCAGTCGAGAAGTTGACAAACATCCAAATTTTGATCACGTGACCATGGGGATGCTGCAATGGTCACTGGTGTGAAAAACGGTCATAACATAAGTAACTTTTTTCAGTGGCGTTAGAACTCTGGTCACTAAATGAACTGTTGTAAGTCGAGGATTACCTGCATGGTGTTTTTATAAAGATGTCTCTGCTAAAACATTTCCCTAGATGGGGATGAAATGCAGGCAGAGGTATGAAGGTAAGAAAGGATGTACATTTGTGTGTGTGTATGTGTGTGTATGTAGACACACAAAACACAACACCTGCCCAACACACAAACACACACACACACACACACACACACACACACACACACACACACGATAACAAAAGGCTTGTTTCCAGGCTAGAGAAAAGCTTGCCGCTTGCTCAGGTGTCAAAATTTCAATGTGTTTGTCTGGGCTGTGTAAATGTCACAGAAAAAGCGAGCGAGAGATTCTGCCTCGCAGGAAATGAACAAAGGCAATTTAACAACTAATGAGCTGGATTTTTTTTTTTTTTTTTTGGCCTCCGTAGAAGCTAGGAAGCAGCTTCTGCGCCCTGCGAAATGCTAGCCAGATTCACAAGATGAATCTGTTTAGCCAAGTTGAGTTAAAAAGCCAGCGGCTCCATTCTCACAACCATTTAGCTTTTAATCTTGGTTAGGTTATTTTTTTCTGAGGCAACATATAGGGCGAAATCTAACTCGTTGGGTCAGAATAAGAGAAGAACAGAGTTGGAAGGGAGTTATATATCAAGCAGGATATATAACGTTTCACCATCAGTGAGCTGTTGGGCAGCATTACTTGGTCTGTTGTGTGGATGTTTGGGTGGTTTAGGGGTGAGGAATTTGTGGTGGGTGAGTATGTTTGGGGATTGTTATGTGTGTTGGACCTGGTCTTTGGGTGTTAAGTGAATTTTCGTTGTATGGGTATACTGTGTATACACGTACAATGACAATAAAGTTATTATTATTTCAGTTTATGGATCTGTAGATTGGGAGAGCTCAGAGCACGGCCAATTTGGTAAGTGTGTGGCACTTCCAACCTGTAAAATACTGGTAATCCAGTGACCACTGGAGCACAGTTTTAAAATAAGCCAGAGAGTGTAACCAAAATCTTTTGTGGATCTGTGACAGCATGTCAGGTGAGGAAGAGGGTTGTGGAGTTGTGCTGTTGCAGTCCAAGCAGTTGTGGGACTTAACAAGGAAGTCAAAACTGAGAGGCCACAGGCCTGAATTGTACTAAGTCAACCTTAGCCAGTTTTTTTGTATAAAAATCTGGTGGGTTATGCAGAATGTTTTGAAGAAAAAAATTTAGTTTTCTCCACAATTATTTTATTGGGTATAGTTAAGGGTTTTACATTGGGTGAAATAAAGTTGATATTGTATATGATAACAGCAGCAAGATTACTGATAGACAATATTGGAAAAATGAAGCTATGCCTACTATTGAAGAATGGACTTTGAAGATGGCCAGTTTGCAGAGATGGCGAAGATTTCAGCATATTTAAAAGACCGCTCACAAGAGACTTATGTATGGGAGTGGAAAAAGTGGGTAGATTATGTGCAGAATAAATATCAAACTAGGCAATATCAGATAGCTTTTAACTGAAAGATTATATAGGGATAGAATAATAAATTTTTGTGAAGATGTGAAAAATATACAGGGGTGGACGGTTTCAAGTTTTATAAAAAGGGATTTTGATTTGGATTATATTCTGAGGAAGTCTGGGGGGGAGGGGAGGGTTAGGGGGGTTAGGGAGGGTTAGGGAGGCCAGGGAGGGTGGGGGGGGGAATTGGGGAGAAAATGTAATTGTAAAACTTTTTCAATTAAAAAAAAAAAACTTAGCCACTTTAAGATGCGTGGACTTCAACTCCCAGAATTCCCCAGTACAGCACGGCTGGCTGGGAAATTCTGGAAGTTGATGACCATATGTTTTAAAATGGCTTACTTTGAAAAAACACTGTTTTAGACTCCTCTAATCCAATGCAGTTCTTGGCAGCTTTACAGAAGTGGTTTACCACTGTTTTCTCTCGTTTAATATTTCCTGGTGGTCTCTTTTTCCAGTACTAAGGAGCCAACCCTTCATAACTTGCATCCTCACACAAGGTCTCCCAGCCAGTATGACTTGCAGAGCTCCCAGCCAGTACGGCTCACATTGCTGGGAGTTCTTGTTTGAGGTTGCAAGCTGGGAAGGGTTGGCCCTGATTACTACTGGAAAAGAGACCACCAGAAAATCTTAGACGAGAGAAAACAGTGGTAAACCACTTTGGTAAAGCTGTCAAGAACTGCTCTGAATTTGAGGAGTCTAGTTTTCCAAAGTAGGCCACTTTAAGACATATGGACTAGGAATTTCCAGCTATTTATTTATTTTATTAGTTCAATTTATATGCCGCCCTCCTCCGAAGACTCAGGGCGGCTTACAATGCACTTATAGCAATAGCCTTCATTCTTTTGTATATACCTGCTTATTAGGGCTTTTGGCCCCCCATAAACGGTGTTTCTACAAAGTCAGCTTATTGCTCCCACAATCCGGGTCCAGCTAGCCAGGCTGTTACAATACATACTGAGAGTTGAAGTTCAGTTATCTGGAGAGATTGCTGAAATCTGAACTCAGGAGTCTTAGCACACCCAGATTGAAATATCTGCAAATCTGGGCAAAGATGAAAGAAGAAAGGAAGGATTGACCCCTTGCAGCATTTGAGTCAAACTGGGGTGTTACTTTACATTTAAAAATGACAGAGAAGAATTGTTCACCACATTTTCTTGGGAACCCATTCACTGCCATCGTGTCAAGCTGCCTTGTTACATTACATTCATTTTATCCATTTCTCCCCTTTCTCTAAAGTTTGTTTCTTGGCACTCCTGAGCTGTTGTCGACTGTCATTTTATTTTCCCAGAATGCCAAGCGGTGTTGATGTCAGAGCTTTCCAGGGTTTGTGTACAGGAATGTCCATATAGGGTGGTGTTTCCTAACTCTATTCACTTCCAGTGGTGTAAATCTCAGATCCCAGAATTCCACAGCCAGGAAAGCCACTGTTGAGAATTCTGGGAATTGAAGTCCACATGTCTTAAAGTGGCCAAAGCTGGGAAACCTTGATGTAGTAGAGAGTTAAAAAAATTAAGATGGCTTCTTGCAGACATGACATGTCATTTTTACATGTGTTCTGCATGCATGATCCAAGTAAGACATGATTGCATCATCATAGCCACCATTTTTGACCCCTCCCCCGATTACTCTGTTTGAATTTTGACATCTTCCCATAAAAAAAAAAATCTAAATATGGTATTCCCTTCCCCTATGTTATGGCAATCACCAAGGTCAAGATGGGACAGCCCTTTTCATAGAATTAGTAAAACTAATCTGTTCAAATCAGGGCCAAACCCAAGAGAGGTCAAAGAAGTCAAAATGGCAGCTCAGCTCTGCCTGCGGGATTGAGACCACACCTCCATTAAAAGGGGGTGGGGCTTCAATCATACAGGTGTAGTCAAGTAAAATATTTATCATTGTTGTAGATCGGCATAGGAAGAATAGAATAAAAACAGTATTTTATTTACTCAGAATTAAATAAATAAATAAAAACAGTAAAAGCTTTAAAAGATTTTAAGCTTTTACTTTTAAAAAACAGTAAAAAACTTTAAAAACTAGAAAGAATATAAAATATGTAAAATAAAAAAACCCTGAAAAATCTAAAAACTCAGCTACTGTCAGCCTCTTGACTTTTTTTAATCCTGCTGTGGACATCCTTGGTTAAAACATGACCCCAAAAGTTAATTTAGTATTTTAGGAAGTTCCTCACACAATTCTGCCTACTGAGCTTCAACAGACAAAAAACAATGAAGGAAAAAGAGACTCAGATACAGGTGCAGTCTGAAGAAAGTACAGAAATGGGGCTGAAGCTAAGATTTTGCTCCTGGGTCTGTCAGAGAAAGTCTGAATAAAGAAGAAAATATAAAAAAAGACTTAAATAAAGGAGAAAAAGAAAGGTTTGGTGTCATGAGAGAACCTGGCAGAGATAGGCCAAAAAACCAAGATGGTGGCAAGTGGAGCAGCCATCTTGACCTTTTTGCCCCCAATCCTATGGACATCCCTTCATTGTATACATTATTCTATTTGAGTTGCAACATTCACGCACCCAGGAGATGGCACTAAAGAGTTACAATTTTCTGTATTGCTTCATTTGGTGTTTTTCAATTTTGTGAGCTTGAAGGCCTGTGGACTTCAACTCCCAGAATCCCCCAGCCAGCATAACTAATTAGGGAATTCTGGGAACTGAAGTCCCCAAGTCTTCAAGCTGCCAAGCTTTGAGAAACACTGTCATGAAGGATTGAGTGACATTATTCCAGTCCACTGTTAACCAAGTCAATGAAGATCTGGCAGATGCATTCCCACAGCATGCTAAGCAAGGTTAATAACCCATAACTTTGGCTAATTTATTCTTTTATGGAATCCTAGAATGAAAAGGTTGGAAGGGGTCCCCAGAGGTCATCTAGTCCAACCCCCTCACCCAGGGTTACCACATCTCCCTCAGAGGCCTTCCCAACTTCCTTTTAAATCCCTCCTGTGAAGAAATGTCCAATCTATTCACAACTGGTGCACTGCTAATATCTTTCCCATCCTTGGCCCAGCTCTGCATTCTAACGTATAAATTTAAATTAAAAAGAAAAAATCTGAACCCCCCTTGACAGGGGATTATGGGAACTGTAATCCGGCACATTTGGAGGTTGTGGAATGCCAATGAACATGGCCATAACATATCCAGGCTAAATTTATCTTAACTCCTCTTCCTCTTCATTCCTCCCGCTATAAGTCCTGCTTCTCAGCCTCAGCAGCCTCAACATTAACTCTCTTGTTTCTGAATTATATTTCTGGCCAGGATACAACCGATTACGTCGCTTATGTTGCCAAGGATCCCATCAACCAGCGAGGTGAGTGTGATTAGAGAAATGGCATGCCCCTTTTTAAAAGCTATCGCCAATGGCGTGGTACAGGAGCTTGCGAAAGGTGATATTTAAAAATTATGCTATGTTTCATCTTTGTGTACAGAGTAATGCATGCACCAGGCGTCAGCAGTTTTTTTTCCATAGCTGATACATCCGTGCATTTTGTGTATATACTCCTCGACTTACCACCATTCATTTAGCGACTCTTCGAAGTTACAACTGCACTGAAAAAAAGTGACTTTACAACTATGGTAGCATCCCTTTGGTCGCGTGATCAAAAATTGGGCATGTGGCACTTGCAATTGGCATGTATTTATATGATGGTTGCAGTATCCTGAGGTCATGTGATCCCCATTTGAGACTTTCCTACCTGGCTTCCAACAAGCAATGGGGGGGGGGGCGAATGAGATTCATTTAACGACTACATGATTAATTTAACCAGGGATCCCTAACCCCTGGGCTGCTTGAACTATTCGGAACCGGGCTGTGGAAGAGTGGGCAAGTGAGTCCATGTGGGTGCGCACATCCACGCCAGTGGTGGGATTAAATTTTTTTTTACAAATTTCTGTGGGTTCTGTGGTGTGGCTTGGTGGGCATGGCTTGGTGGGCGTGGCAGGGGAACGATACTGTAAAATCTCCATTCCCACCCCACTCCAGGGGAAGGATACTGTAAAATCTCCATTCCCAGCCACTCCAGGGGAAGATTACTGCAAAATCCCCATTTCCTCCCGATCAGCTGGGACTCGGGAGGCAGAGAATAGATGGGGACAGGGCCAGTCAGGGGTGGTATTTACCGGTTCTCCAAACTACTCAAAATTTCTGCTACCGGTTCTCCAGAACTTGTCAGAAGCTGCTGAATATCATTTCTGATCCTCGTTTGCATGAATAGTGGACAATCACATGCGTGCGTGTTTGCCCGCTGCTCACATGGAGCCATCCCCTTCTCACATGGAGCACCCACAACTTCTAAAGGCAAAACATTCCATTGGTTAATTGATGAACTTTATGAAATTCATCCAATTATCTTAATAGGATGAACTTTATGAAGTTCACTTCATAAAAAACCAAAAAAGTCCAGTGCCTCTTGAAAAAGCACCTTTGGGACAACCATGACTTGGATGACTGAGAATCTCCATAGACAGTAAATGGTGACAGTCATTAAGTGGGACATCACGTGACAGTACCTAATGTTATGACCTTTTTGTGGTGGTCGTTAAACAATTCCACTAGTCATTAAACAAATCCTTTATACCCAGTGGGCATTTTTTTTATGGCAACTAGAAGTAAAAGATTAGAAACTACCAAAACCTCCCCAAAATCGCAGTCAAATGACAGCAGGATGCCGCAGGCAGCTGTAAAATGCGAGCCGGTTGCCAAGAGCGCAAATTGCAATCACATTAGTGTGACAGAGGGTGTGGCCATCAGAACTTTGAAATCGAGTCGTAAGGACCTTTTTGGAGGCCCGTCGTAAGTTTGAACGCTTGCTAAAACTGTTCATTAAACGTGGACTACCTGTACGATATGCCAGTGAGTGGTGGCCATGAAAGAACCAGGGAAAAGAATGTGAATATTATCCAAGTGAAAACCTCAGTTTTATTCTTTCATTCCCCCTGCTTTCACTTTCACTTTTGATTTCACTTTCACTTTCACTTTCAATTTCACTTCTCCAGGCATGTCCTACTTTCAGAGTTCTGCCATTGACAGCCCTATTGGCCCCGTTAACCCAGCCTAAGATTGCATTGGCTGTTTCTGCAGCTGCATCCCGCTCCTATTTGTGTCTTCTTGTGTATCTGTTTTGGGTGGGGGCGGCGAAAATTATGTTGTCAGCGTTCCAGCGCTGACATATGAAAAGAGAGGAGAAGCTTGAACTTTTGCCTACTTAATTCCTTTGAAGATTCTGTTTCCTCGGAGATGGGAGGAGGGGGGGACATTCCTGTGATCTGACGGAGATGGGATGAGGAGAGTGGCTTGGAAGATAGCCAATGAGACACAGAGAATTGGGGATCGGAAAGGGAGGGATTGGGGGCAAAGGTCAGTGCTGACCGCAAAAGAGCCAGGGACAGATCACTATGCTCAATAAAGAGAAAATTTCCTCAAAGATCGGCAGTTTGGAAATTCATTTATTTTGAGATAGTATCGAAACCTGACATATGTTTAATTTCTGGTTGGGGATCTTCTCTTTCTCTTTGGCAGCTTGCCACATCTTGGAATGCTGTGACGGATTGGCGCAAAGCATCATCAACACCGTCGGGCAGGCCTTGAGCTCCGCTTTAAGCAGTACTTGCACAGCCACCCCAAACTGTAGCATCCCAGAGAGGTGGTACTATTATTATTATTTATTATTATTTATTATTATTATTATTATATTATTATATTATATTTGTATACCGCCCTTCTCCCGAAGGACTTGGGGCGGTGAACAGCCAGCAGATAAAATACAGAAAATACAAAAATTAAAACAATATTAAAATTCAATTAAATTAATTTGGCCCACAGTTAAAACACCCCTATATTAAACCCATAATTTAACAATTTAAAATTTAAAACAATTTTAAAAAGTTAGATCAGTCAGCCCTTGGTGAAACAAAAACGTCTTTAAGGCACGGCGGAAAGTGCGCAGATCCGGGATCCGCCGTATCTCCGGGGGCAACCTCGTTCCAGGGGTCAGTGCCCCCACAGAGAAGGCTCTCCCCCTGGGGGCCTGCCAACCGACATTGTTTGGCCGACGGCACCCTGAGGAGCCCCTCTCTGTGTGGCGGTGGTGAGGCTACTGGCGCAGAAGGCGGTCTTGAAAATACCCTGGTCCTAAACCATGGAGCGCTCTAAAGATGGTAACCAATACCTTAAAGCGCACCGGAAGACCACTGGGAGCCAGTGCAGCTTGCGCAGGAGAGGTGTTACATGGGAGCGCTGAGTCGCCTCCCATCACCACCCGCGCGGCCGCATTCTAGACCAGTTGGAGCCTCCGGGTGCTCCTCAAGGGGAGCCCCATGTAGAGAGCGTTGCAGTAGTCCAGGCAGGACATGACGAGGGCTTGAGTGACCATGCTAAGGCATCCCATCCAGAAAGGGACACAACTGGCGGATCAGGCAACCTGATAAAAAGCCCCCCTGGCCACAGGTATGGGATTGTAGCCTCAGTTTCCCCATGCGTTGAGGATCCTGTGGAGATCTGTACATTTGGACTTGCAGGTTCTAGATTGCTCCCTCCCCCCCTCCCCCAGTTAGCTGATTGGCTGACTCTGGGCCAGTCCCTCCCTCTTATTCCAAGATCCAATCAAGTATAATCTAATAGAGAAGGGTCTGGACTAAGGACAGGGAAATTTGGATTCCAGTCCCCCCCCCAGGTACGGAAGCTCATTGGCTGAATGTGAGCCATTTCCTCCTTCAGCCCAAGACCCAATCAGATATAGTGAGCCTGCACTAGAAACAGGAGCCTAGATGTAGTCAGCTACAGAAGATTGGCTGATCCCCAGCCCAAGTCCAATCAAGTGTAGTGAGGAAGATGCTGGCTGGAGAGGGAGACCTCAATCTAGTACTCCCTCAGTCATGAAAGCTCATGGCTGTATGTGGCCAGTCCAGTCTAACAGCCAATCAGCTGTGGTGGGGAAAGGGTAAGTTTAGGGGTTGGGAGACCCAGGTTCTAGTCCTTCTTCAGCCACCTAAGCTCATTGGCTGACACTGGGCCAGCCCCTCCCTCCTAACCCAAGAGCCAATTAGGTGTTAGTGTGGAGGAGCTGGATCAGGAGGGGGGAGACCCAAGTTGTAGTAAAAAAAATTGAAACCGGATATTGAAGGCACCCCCCCCCCAATTTTACACACACCATGTAAAAATGAGTTTTGATCATGTAATTGTGGCATGCACCTTGATTTCTTTACACACGCACACACATAGATTCTCTCTCTCTCTCACACACACACAGTTTCTCTCTCACACACATTCTCCTTCACACACAGACTCTCTCACACACATACACAAGCACACATGCACAGAATCTGTCACATACACACAGATTCTCACACACACACACAGCCTGTCACAACACAAATGCACATAGACTCAGAAACATATACATAGACTCACAAACACACACACACATGCTCACACTCACACCCATGTACACAGGCACACTCACACCTATTCACAAACACATTCTCTCTCACACAGACTCACACACACAACTTTCACACACACATACTCTCATAAACACACACACACAGACTCTCTCTCACACAGACACACACAGACACATATAGATGTCTATGTTTCTGAAATATGTGACATTGTTCTCTTGTTTCTGGTGTTTGTTTTTTTTTTTCTGTTTTCTTTCTTTCTTTTTCTCTTCTTTTTCTTTCTTTCTTTCTTTCTTTTCTTTCTTTCTTTCTTTGATTCATTCATTCATTCATTCAATTTATATAGCGTTGGCCTTGTCCCCACTTGTCTTTCTGATCAGGACAATGGGAGTGGAAGATTCTTGGGGTGAAGAGGAAGACTCCTCAGGACACAATTACTACAACAGCATCCCCGGAAGCAGCCCCCCCTTGGCGGTCTGGTGGACTCGCGCCTCCATTATGGATCAGCTTCCAGCCACACTCTCTCTCTGGGTTCCTACGCCACCCATTTCAGCCAGGTGACCCCCCCCAAACTCCTTGGCAGGTTCAGCAGGTGTATCCAAGCCTGTTTAGCTCAACTAAAGGCATCGTCATTTGTTCCGTAACCACGATCTCTTCAGAGGTGGGTTTCAGCAGGTTCTGGGCAGTTCTGGAGAACCGGTAGCGGAAATTTTGAGTAGTTCGGAGAACCAGTAAATACCACCTCTGACTGGCCCCGCCCCCATCTATTCTCTGCCTCCCAAGTTCCAGCTGATCGGGAGGAAATGGGGATTTTGCAGTATCCTTCCCCCGGAGTGGGGTGGGAATGGAGATTTTACAGTATCCTTCCCCTGCCCTCCCACCAAGCCAGGCCACACCCACCAAGCCACCACGACCACCAAGTCCAGGTAACGCCCACCAGCCACAACCCACAGAACCGGATAGTAAACCCATCCCATCCCATCCACTCCATCTCATCCCATCCCATCCCATCCCATCCCACCCCTTTGTGATGAAAGAAGAACTGATGCCAGAATCTGCGGATGTTCTGTATAATTTAGGAAATTAGCTGTTTTTAAAAAAACCTCTTTTTCTGCAGTCCAAAGGTGCCACCTTCCTTTGTTAATCAGATATTGGATAGGTGTATTTTTTTTATTTAAATCTTTTTCTCTACAGAAAACTATCCTGTGGCAAAGGACTTCAGGTAGTCCTTGATTTACGACTGCAATTGAGCACTTTTTTAACTTTCATTGTATTGTAAGCTGCCCAGAGTCTCTGTACAGGTAATCCTTGACTTATGACCATAACTGAGCCCAACTTTTCTGCTGCTAAGCAAGACCATTGTTAAGAAGGTTTCGCCCCATTTTACAGACCGTTCTTTTCACAAATGGTTAGATGAAACCTTGCAGTTTTAAATAGTAATAAAATTGTTAAGTGAATCTGGCTCCCCCATTGACTTGGCCTGTCCGAAGGTCACAAAAGGGGATCACATGATTCTAGAACACTGCCACCGTCATAAATATAGCCAATTTCCCAGCCCTTGAATTCAATCACATGCTGCAATGGTCATAAGCGTGAAAAATGCCGTAAATCCCTTTTTTCAGTCCCTGTTGTAACTTCGGTCACTAAACGAATGTTGTATGTCAAGGGCTACCAGTAATTTTTTTTTTTAATTTGATTTAATATGCCGCCCTTCTCTGGAGACTCAGGCGGCTTACAATGCGTTAAGCAATAGCCTTCATACTTTTGTATATTTATACAAAGTCAGCTTATGCCCCCACAAACTGGGTCCTCAATTTCACCTACCTTAGAAAGGATGGAAGGCTGAGTCAACCTTGAGCCTTGAGAGATTCGAACCAGCAGTAATTGCAGGCAGCTGTGTTAATAACAGGGTGCTTAACCATTGTGCTATCAAGGCTCTAACCAATTGAAGAAATTGGTTGTCCTTAAAATCTCCTTTCTGCAATCCAAAGTGCCCCCCCCCCCAATGAATCAAACATTAGATTGTCTGCTTTTTATTTCAATCTTTTCTTCAGCAGGAAAAAAAAATCCAAAGACAAAAGACTAATATTAAAAATAACACTATCACGATAGGAGACTGACGTTCAGAATGGGATTGCCGATTAGAATACCTTGCCTTGAAAGAATGCCATTCTTGCAGGGAGGACTACAACTTTCATCCTCCCCAGGCAATAGGGAAGCAATGGATATTGTATCCATCCCTAGAGGGAACCCCAAATTGGGAGAGGCTGGTCAAGAACAATTTTTAGAATAGAATAAGAATAGAATTTTTTATTGGCCAAGTGTGATTGGACACCCAAGGAATTTGTCTGGTGCATATGCTCTCAGTGTACATAAAAGAAAAGATACATTCATCAAGAATCATAAGGTACAACACCTAATGATAGTCATAGGTACAAATAAGCAATCAGGAAACAATATCAATATAAATCGTAAGGATACAAGCAACATAGTCATCTGGATTATGAACCGATTTCTGCCCTAGAGTCACCTAAGGACAGTGGGCTAACCAATTATTTGCCCTTGTGATAAGATCCTTTTTCGTGGAAATCCGAACTCGGCAGGAGCCTCTGCTAGGGGATTGGCTCCTGAGGACAGGCAGAGCATTAAAGAAACATGAATACTCATGTTTCTTAATGCAATGCATGCTCAGGACCATCCCCTAGCCAGAGGCTCCTGCCGATTCGTTTCACCGAAGGATCTATACAATGGCAAAAATTGGTTAGCCCCACTGTCCTTAGGTGACCTCTAGGGCAGAAATCGGTTCAAATCCAGATGATTATGTTGCTGTAACCTTACGATTTATAATTGATATTGTTTCCTGATTGCTTATTTGTACCCTATGACTACAATAGTGTTGTACCTTATGATTCTTGATGAATGTATCTTTTCTTTTATGTACACTGAGAGCAATGCACCAAGACAAATTCCTTGGGTGTCCAATCACACTTGGCCAATAAAAAATTCTATTCTTATTCTATTCTAAAAATTGTTCTTGACCAGCCTCTCCAATTTGGGGGTTCCCCTCTAGGGATGGACTACAATATCCATTGCTTCCCTATTCCCTGGGAGGATGAAAGTTGTAGTCCTCCCTGCAAGAATGGCATTCTTTACAAGGCAAGGTATTCTAATCGGCATCCCATTCCGAACGTCAGTCTCCTATCGTGATAGTGTTTTTTTAAATTAGTCTTTTGTCTTGGATTTTTTTTTCCTGCTGAAGAAAAAGATTGAAATAAAAAAGCAACACATCTAATGTTTGATTCATTGGGGGGGGGGCACCTTTGGATTGCAGAAAAGGAGATTTTAAGACAACCAATTTCTTCAATTGGTTAGAGCCTTGATAGCACAATGGTCTAAGCACCCTGTTATTAACACAGCTGCCTGCAATTACTGCTGTTCGAATCTCTCCAAGCTCAAGGTTGACTCAGCCTTCCATCCTTTCTAAGGTAGGTAAATGAGGATCCCAGTTTGTGGGGGCAATAAGCTGACTTTGTATAAATATACAAAAGTATGAAGGCTATTGCTTAACGCATTGTAAGCCGCCCTGAGTCTCGGAGAAGGGCGGCATATAAATCAAATTAAAAAAAAAAAATTACTGGTAGCCCCTGACATACAACCATTCGTTTAGTGACCGAAGTTACAACAGGGACTGAAAAAAGGGATTTACGACCATTTTTCACGCTTATGACCATTGCAGCATGTGATTGAAATTCAAGGGCTGGGAAATTGGCTCATATTTATGACGGTGGCAGTGTTCTAGAATCATGTGATCCCCTTTTGTGACCTTCGGACAGGCCAAGTCAATGGGGGAGCCAGATTCACTTAACAATTTTTATTACTATTTAACAACTGCAAGGTTTCATCTAACCATTTGTGAAAAGAACGGTCTGTAAAATGGGCGAAACCTTCTTAACAATGGTCTTGCTTAGCAGCAGAAAAGTTGGGCTCAGTTATGGTCATAAGTCAAGGATTACCTGTACAGAGACTCTGGGCAGCTTACAATACAATGAAAGTTAAAAAGTGCTCAATTGCAGTCGTAAATCAAGGACTACCTGAAGTCCTTTGCCACAGGATAGTTTTCTGTAGAAGAAAAAGATTTAAATAAAAAAAATACACCTATCCAATATCTGATTAACAAAGGAAGGTGGCACCTTTGGACTGCAGAAAAAGAGGTTTTTTAAAAACAGCTAATTTCCTAAATTATACAGAACATCCGCCAGATTCTGGCATCAGTTTCTTCTTTCATCACAAAGGGGTGGGATGGGATGGGATGGGATGGGATGGGATGGGGTGGTGGATTGGAATGGAATAGACCGGTTCCAGTGTGTGCTTTTTTTTACCTGGCTTTGTGGGGTGTGGCTTGGTGGGTGTGGCCTGGCTTGGTGGGCGGGCAGGGGAAGGATACTGTAAAATCTCCATTCCCACCCCTCCGGGGGAAGGATACTGCAAAATCCCCATTTCCTCCCGATCAGCTGGAACTTGGGAGGCAGAGAATAGATGGGGGCGGTCCAGTCAGAGGTGGTATTTACTGGTTCTCCGAACTACTCAAAATTTCCGCTACCGGTTCTCCAGAACTGCCCAGAACCTGCTGAAACCCACCTCTGAAGAGATCGTGGTTACGGAACAAATGACGATGCCCTTTAGTTGAGCTAAACAGGCTTGGATACACCTGCTGAACCTGCCAAGGAGTTTGGGGGGGGTCACCTGGCTGAAATGGGTGGCGTAGGAACCCAGAGAGAGAGTGTGGCTGGAAGCTGATCCATAATGGAGCGCGAGTCCACCAACCGCCAAGGGGGGCTGCTTCCCGGGGATGCTGTTGTAGTAATTGTGTCCTGAGGAGTCTTCCTCTTCACCCCAAGAATCGTCCACTCCCATTGTCCTGATCAGAAAGACAAGTGGGGACAAGGCCAACGCTATATAAATTGAATGAATGAATGAATGAATCAAAGAAAGAAAGAAAGAAAGAAAGAAAGAAAGAAAGAAAGAAAGAAAGAAAGAAAGAAAAAGAAACAAACAAACAAACACCAGAAACAAGAGAACAATGTCACATATTTCAGAAACATAGACATCTATAATGTGTCTGTGTGTGGTCTGTGTGAGAGAGAGTCTGTGTGTGTGTGTTTATGAGAGTATGTGTGTGAAAGTTGTGTGTGTGAGTCTGTGTGAGAGAGAATGTGTTTGTGAATAGGTGTGAGTGTGCCTGTGTACATGGGTGTGAGTGTGAGCATGTGTGTGTGTGTTTGTGAGTCTATGTATATGTTTCTGAGTCTATGTGCATTTGTGTGTGTGACAGGCTTGTGTGTGTGAGAATCTGTGTGTATGTGACAGATTCTGTGCATGTGTGCTTGTGTATGTGTGTGAGAGAGTCTGTGTGTGAAGGAGAATGTGTGTGAGAGAGAAACTGTGTGTGTGTGTGAGTGAGAGAGAGAGAATCTATGTGTGTGCGTGTGTAAAGAAATCAAGGTGCATGCCACAATTACATGATCAAAACTCATTTTTACATGATGTGTGTAAAATTGGGGGGGGTGCCTTCAATATCCGGTTTCAATTTTTTTTACTACAACTTGGGTCTCCCCACCTCCTGATCCAGCTCCTCCACACTAACACCTAATTGGCTCTTGGGTTAGGAGGGAGGGGCTGGCCCAGTGTCAGCCAATGAGCTTAGGTGGCTGAAGAAGGACTAGAACCTGGGTCTCCCAACCCCCTAAACTACCCTTTCCCCACCACAGCTGATTGGCTGTTAGACTGGACTGGCCCACATACAGCCAATGAGCTTTCATGACTGAGGAGTACTAGATTGAGGGTCTCCCCTCTCCTAGCCCAGCATCTTCCTCACTACACTTGATTGGCTTCTGCTATCTGCTTCAGCTCTACAATCTAGGTCACTATGCAGCTTCCTATAGGTCTTGGGCTGAAAGGGAGGAACTGGCTCACATTCAGCCAATGAGCTTCCGTACCTGGGGTGGGGACTGGAATCCAAATTTCCCTGTCCTTAGTCCAACCCTTCTCTATTAGATTATACTTGATTGGATCTTGGAATAAGAGGGAGGGACTGGCCCAGAGTCAGCCAATCAGCTAACGGGGGAGGGGGGAGGGAGCAATCTAGAACCTGCAAGTCCAAATGTACAGATCTCCACAGATCCTCAACGCATGGGGAAACTGAGGCTACAATCCCATACCTGTGGCCAGGGGGGCTTTTTATCAGGTTCGCCTGATCCGCCAGTTGTGTCCCTTTCTGGACTGGGATGCCTTACGCATGGTCACTCAAGCCCTCGTCATGTCCCGCCTGGACTACTGCAACGCTCTCTACATGGGGCTCCCCTTGAGGAGCACCCGGAGCTCCCAACTGGTCTAGAATGCGGCCGCGCGGGTGATGATGGAGGCGACTCAGCGCTCCCATGTAACACCTCTCCTGCGCAAGCTGCACTGGCTCCCAGTGGTCTTCCAGGTGCGCTTTAAGGTATTGGCTACCATCTTTAGAGCGCTCCATGGTTTAGGACCTGGGTATTTACGAGACCGCCTTCTGCTGCCAGTAGCCTCCCACCGACCACACAGAGAGGGGCTCCTCAGGGTGCCGTCGGCCAAACAATGTCGGTTGGCGGCCCCCAGGGGGAGAGCCTTCTCTATGGGGGCACTGACCCTCTGGAACGAGTTGCCCCCGGAGATACGGCGGATCCCGGATCTGCGCACTTTCCGCCGTGCCTTAAAGACGTTTTTGTTTCACCAAGCCGGGCTGACCTGACCTAACTTTTTAAAATTGTTTTAAATTTTAAATTGTTAAATTATGGGTTTAATATAGGGGTGTTTTAACTGTGGACCAAATTAATTTAATTGAATTTTAATATTGTTTTAAATTTTTGTATTTTGTGTATTTTATCTGCTGGCTGTTCACCGCCCCAAGTCCTTCGGGAGAGGGCAGTATACAAATATAATATAATAATAATAATAATAATAATAATAATAATAATAATAATAATAATAATAGTACCACCTCTCCTGGGATGCTACAGTTTGGGGAGGGCTGTGCAAGTACTGCTTAAAGCGGAGCTCAAAGGCCTGCCCGACGGTGTTGATGATGCTTTGCGCCAATCCGTCACAGCATTCCAAGATGTGGCAAGCTGCCAAAGAGAAAGAGAAGATCCCCAACCAGAAATTAAACATATGTCAGGTTCGATACTATCTCAAAATAAATGAATTTCCAAACTGCCGATCTTTGAGGAAATTTTCTCTTTATTGAGCATAGTGATCTGTCCCTGGCTCTTTTGCGGTCAGCACTGACCTTTGCCCCCCAATCCCTCCCTTTCCGATCCCCAGTTCTCTGTGTCTCATTGGCTATCTTCCAAGCCACTCTCCTCATCCCATCTCCGTCAGATCACAGGAATGTCCCCCCCTCCTCCCATCTCCGAGGAAACAGAATCTTCAAAGGAATTAAGTAGGCAAAAGTTCAAGCTTCTCCTCTCTTTTCATATGTCAGCGCTGGAACGCTGACAACATAATTTTCGCCGCCCCCACCCAAACAGATACACAAGAAGACACAAATAGGAGCGGATGCAGCTGCAGAAACAGCCAATGCAATCTTAGGCTGGGTTAACGGGGCCAATAAGGCCTGTCAATGGCAGAACTCTGAAAGTAGGACATGCCTGGAGAAGTGAAAGTGAAAGTGAAAGTGAAAATCAAAAGTGAAAGTGAAAGCAGGGGGAATGAAAGAATAAAACTGAGGTTTTCACTTGGATAACATTCACATTCTTTTCCCTGGTTCTTTCATGGCCACCACTCACTGGCATATCGTACAGGTAGTCCACGTTTAATGAACAGCTTTTTAGCAAGCGTTCAAACTTACGACGGGCTCCAAAAAAAGTCCTTACGACTCGATTTCAAAGTTCTGATGGCCACACCCTCTGTCACACTAATGTGATTGCAATTTGCGCTCTTGGCAACCGGCTCGCATTTACAGCTGCCTGCGGCATCCTGCTGTCATTTGACTGCGATTTTGGGGAGGTTTTGGTAGTTTCTAATCTTTTACTTCTAGTTGCCATAAAAAAAAATGCCCACTGGTATAAAGGATTTGTTTAATGACTAGTGGAATTGTTTAACGACCACCACAAAAAGGTCATAACATTAGGTACTGTCACGTGATGTCCCACTTAATGACTGTCACCATTTACTGTCTATGGAGATTCTCAGTCATCCAAGTCATGGTTGTCCCAAAGGTGCTTTTTCAAGAGGCAACTGGACTTTTTTTGTTTTTTATGAAGTGAACTTCATAAAGTTCATCCTATTAAATAATTGGATGAATTTCATAAAGTTCATCCAATTAACCAATGGAATGTTTTGCCTTTAGAAGTTGTGGGTGCTCCATGTGAGAAGGGGATGGCTCCATGTGAGCAGCAGGCAAACACGCACGCATGTGATTGTCCACTATTCATGCAAACGAGGATCAGAAATGATATTCAGCAGCTTCTGACAAGTTCTGGAGAACCGGTAGCAGAAATTTTGAGTAGTTTGAGAACCGGTAAATACCACCCCTGACTGGCCCTGTCCCCATCTATTCTCTGCCTCCCGAGTCCCAGCTGATCGGGAGGAAATGGGGATTTTGCAGTAATCTTCCCCTGGAGTGGCTGGGAATGGAGATTTTACAGTATCCTTCCCCTGGAGTGGGGTGGGAATGGAGATTTTACAGTATCCTTCCCCTGCCACGCCCACCAAGCCATGCCCACCAAGCCACACCCACAGAACCCCAGAAATTTGTTAAAAAAAATTAATCCCACCACTGGCGTGGATGTGCGCACCCACATGGACTCACTTGCCCACCTCTTCCACAGCCCGTTCCGAATAGTTCAAGCAGCCCAGGGGTTAGGGATCCCTGGTTAAATTAATCATGTAGTCGTTAAATGAATCTCATTCGCCCCCCCCCCCATTGCTTGTTGGAAGCCAGCTAGGAAAGTCTCAAATGGGGATCACATGACCTCAGGATACTGCAACCATCATATAAATACATTCAATTGCCAAGTGCCACATGCCCAATTTTTGATCACGCGACCAAAGGGATGCTATCCATAGTTGTAAAGTCACTTTTTTTCAGTGCAGTTGTAACTTCGAAGAGTCGCTAAATGAATGGTGGTAAGTCGAGGAGTATATACACAAAATGCACGGATATATCAGCTATGGAAAAAAAACTGCTGACGCCTGGTGCATGCATTACTCTGTACACAAAGATGAAACATAGCATAATTTTTAAATATCACCTTTCGCAAGCTCCTGTACCACGCCATTGGCGATAGCTTTTAAAAAGGGGCATGCCATTTCTCTAATCACACTCACCTCGCTGGTTGATGGGATCCTTGGCAACATAAGCGACGTAATCGGTTGTATCCTGGCCAGAAATATAATTCAGAAACAAGAGAGTTAATGTTGAGGCTGCTGAGGCTGAGAAGCAGGACTTATAGCGGGAGGAATGAAGAGGAAGAGGAGTTAAGATAAATTTAGCCTGGATATGTTATGGCCATGTTCATTGGCATTCCACAACCTCCAAATGTGCCGGATTACAGTTCCCATAATCCCCTGTCAAGGGGGTTCAGATTTTTTTCTTTTAATTTAAATTTAACGTTAGAATGCAGAGCTGGGCCAAGGATGGGAAAGATATTAGCAGTGCACCAGTTTGTGAATAGATTGACATTTCTTCACAGGAGGATTTAAAAGGAAGTTGGAAGGCCTCTGAGGGAGATGTGGTAACCCTGGGTGAGGGGTTGGACTAGATGACCTCTGGGGACCCCTTCCAACCTTTTCATTCTAGGATTCCATAAAAGAATAAATTAGCCAAAGTTATGGGTTATTAACCTTGCTTAGCATGCTGTGGGAATGCATCTGCCAGATCTTCATTGACTTGGTTAACAGTGGACTGGAATAATGTCACTCAATCCTTCATGACAGTGTTTCTCAAAGCTTGGCAGCTTGAAGACTTGGGGACTTCAGTTCCCAGAATTCCCTAATTAGTTATGCTGGCTGGGGGATTCTGGGAGTTGAAGTCCACAGGCCTTCAAGCTCACAAAATTGAAAAACACCAAATGAAGCAATACAGAAAATTGTAACTCTTTAGTGCCATCTCCTGGGTGCGTGAATGTTGCAACCCAAATAGAATAATGTATACAATGAAGGGATGTCCATAGGATGGGGGCAAAAAGGTCAAGATGGCTGCTCCACTTGCCACCATCTTGGTTTTTTGGCCTATCTCTGCCAGGGTTCTCTCATGACACCAAACCTTTCTTTTTCTCCTTTATTTAAGTCTTTATATATTTTCTTCTTTATTCAGACTTTCTCTGACAGACCCAGGAGCAAAATCTTAGCTTCAGCCCCATTTCTGTACTTTCTTCAGACTGCACCCTGTATCTGAGTCTCTTTTTCCTTCATTGTTTTTTGTCTGTTGAAGCTCAGTAAGCAGAATTGTGTGAGGAACTTCCTAAAATACTAAATTAACTTTTGGGGTCATGTTTTAACCAAGGATGTCCACAGCAGTTTAAAAAAAGTCAAGAGGCTGACAGTAGCTGAGTTTTTAGATTTTTCAGGGTTTTTTTATTTTACATATTTTATATTCTTTCTAGTTTTTAAAGCTTTTTACTGTTTTTTAAAAGTAAAAGCTTAAAAATCTTTTAAAGCTTTTACTGTTTTTATTTATTTATTATAATAATAATAATAATAATAATAATAATAATAATAATAATAATAATGATGATGATGATGATGATGATGATGATGATGATGATGATGATGATGATGATGTCATGGGAACATAAAGTGGAAAAAGTTATCGAAAATGAGAAGGTGAGGATCTTGTGGGAGTTTCGAACATAGATGAATCGTCATTTGGAACACAACATGCCAAATATCACAGTTGTCGAAAACTGAAACGTACAATTTATTGATATCGCGGTACCAGGAGATGCCAGAGTCACAGAAAAAGAACTGGAAAAGATCATGAAATATTGCAACCTGGCCATCAAAACTACGCGATTATGGATGAAACATGTGACAGTGATACCCATTGTCATCGGGGCACTTGGTACCATGTCCAAGAAAATGCATCAAGAAATTGCAGCTTCCTGCAATAACACCAGCGGAACTGAAAAAAAACTGCGCTACTCGGAACATCGTACATCTTCAGAAGGTCCTTGGTTGATCCCTAGGACGCTGGCAGCAACCCCTATCAACCATTAGCACCAGTCAATGGTATTTGTGATGCATGTTTGAATGTTCAATTGACTGAGTTTCATGTTTAATGAATAAAAGAATAATAATAATAATAATCCCATATCAACCATTAGCACCAGTCAATGGTATTTGTGATGCATTTTTGAATGGTCAGTGACTGAGTTTCATGTTTAATGAATAAAAGAGATGATAATACTACTACTACTGCAATATCAGTACAAATTGAAGAGAAACAGCTAGGGAAAAAAAAATAAAGAAATATCGCAACTTGCAAATTGAAGGACTGCCTAGATACATGGAAATTTTGAACTTATTAGGGCTGATTATCCTGACTTTGCAAAAAAAAACCATCACCCCACTTTACTTGGAACTGCCTATGTACTCAGACGCTGCCTTAACAGCTGTCAAATCCAGCTTGCCCATCTCGCTGGCTGTGTGACAAAACAAGAAAGAGTGTGACAACCAGCCTGTGGTGGAACCTGACGATTCAGGAGCAGTGTACCACAGTGAACATGATGGCAAAAAGGATTAAAATAAAATCGCAGGAAGGAGTCCCAACAAGCTTGCCCTGCTTTGGGAAATCCTTAGCGCCAACTCCTGACTAGAGATGGTCAAACGGATCGGTTTCATTAAGCATATTTTGGCTCTTTGCAGGGCTGGAAAAGGAGGGAGGGAGGGGAGGAGAATGGAGGGAGGGGGGAGGGAGGGGGGAAGGAAGGAAGGAAGGAAGGAAGGAAGGAAGGAAAGGAAAAAGGGAGGAAAGGAAGGAGAGGAAGGAGAGGAAGGAGAGGGAGGGAAGGAAGGACAATGGGGAGGGAGGGAGGAAGGAAGAAAAAGAAAGGGAGGAAAGGAAAAAGGGAGGAAAGGAAGGAGAGGAAGGAAGGAAGGACAATGTGAGGGAGGGCGGGGGGAGGGAAGGAAGGACAATGGGGAGGGAGGGAGGAAGGAAGAAAGGGAGGAAAGGAAAAAGGGAGGAAAGGAAGGAGAAGGAAGGAGAGGAAGGAAGGAAGGACAATGTGAGGGAGGGCGGGAGGTAGGGAAGGAAGGAAGGAAGAAAGGAAGGAAAGGAAAAAGGAAGGAAGGAAGGACAATGGGGAGGGAGGGAGGAAGGAAGAAAGGAAGGAAAGGAAAAAGGAGGGAGGAAAGGAAGGAGAGGAAGCGGGAAGGAAGGAAGGACAATAGGGAGGGAGGGAGGAAGAAAGAAATGAAGAAAGGAAGGAAGGAAAGGAGAAAGGAGGGCGGAAAAGGAAGGAAGGAAGGAAGGAAGGAAGGAAGGAAGGAAGGAAGGAAGGAAGGAAGGAAGGCAAGCTGACGTGCAACTGCTGCTCTGATTCGCTCTCCAGCCATTACAGAGCCTCATTGATCAGGAAAGTCCATTATTAGCTCATTCGCAGTCCATCTGCTAATCCATAAAACAATATTTTACCAGTTGCCTTCCGAGGGGAGTCGATAAAAAAGGCCGGAGAGGTAGGGAGACGATGGTTTTGTTTTAAAGCAGGCCAACCGTCCACGTTGGCTCAGCCCCCATCATTATAAAGAGAGAAAGGGGAGGGGATCCTGGCTGAATTCTGGCGATCAATCGGAGGGGTTCACATAGAAAGCCAGGCGGAGCAGATTGGGGTTCGACCCCCCAGATCTGAACTCGGGGCTCTTCGACATCCTAACCACTGTATTTATGATGGTTGCAGTATCCCAGGATAATTTGATTCTGACAAGCAAAATCCATGAGAGGAGCCCGATTCGTTTAACGGCTGCACGGCTCGCTTAACGACTGTAACAAAGAAAGGTCGTAAAATGGGGAAAAATTCACTTAACACCTGCCCTGCTTAGCAATGGAAATTTTGAGCTCAATTGTGGCTGTAAGTCGAGCATTTAAGTACTTAAGTAAATATTTCTATTTCAGCATTTAAACAATGTTAAAGTACATATTTAAATCAGTAAACCTTTCTATTTAAACAAGTTTAAGTGACATTTAAATAACACTTAATATTAAATAATATTTTCTATTTAAATGAATATTTATTTCATTTCGCCTTGATTCCCCCGAGGCTGGGGCCTTTATCCAAATCATAGGTTACAGGGCAATAAAACCAAAAAAAGGAAACCGAAGAGGAGTGATGGCAATGCCTTTCCTTAAAAAAAAAAAAGTTTTTAAAACAATCGATCTAATTATTATTTTTTAAACGATGGGCAAGAGGGTAGAGAAGGATTTTCTTGAGGGGTCTCCTCCCTCAAGAGTAAAAAAAAAAAGCATTTTTGGCTCTGGATTATTTTTTAATGCATCTGGTGCTATCCAAGGTGCTGCTGGAAATCTTGATTTTTTAATTTTTTTCTATATTTTTTTGCTGTCTGAATAATGCCGCCCATAAAGATTCGTACAGAATATATATATTTTTTTAAATCCACAATTGCATCAAAATTGTCCTCGTTTGGGGAGGAGGAGGAGGGGAAACGTCGCTGTGCGAATATTTTATTTTAAAAGCCTGCCGGAAAAACCCCGTACGTGTTTTGTGTGCGTTTCGTCTGCGGTACATGGATTTTTATTTTATTTTTTTTGCAAGTTTGTTTTCCTAAATGCATGCATTTCTGAAAATTGGTGTTTCCTGACAACACGGGGAAATTGTGTTTTCTCTCCAAGCCACGACAAGCATAGCAAAACGCAAAACGAACCCTAAGCGAAGCGCAAAGAGGAAATCCAGTTCGCTTGGAATTTCGCCCTCCGGATTGTAAATACCCGCTTTCTCCTTCTCCCCATGATAAAACTGGAAATATTATTCATCAATTCTTCGGGAAGGATTTGCTGAGGATCACAATTCCTCCGTGCCTCCCTCATCCGGCTGTGAGCAGAAAGGTGCCCTTGTCACTAAAAACTCTCTAGAGACACAACGTTTGTGGCTCGGGCCGATTATACCCACCGGCACCCAAAAACCCTTGGAGAGCCTTGCATTTTAGTTATTTTAAACCATATTTTTTTTTTTGCAGTTTCAGAAAGGAAGAGCAAGCAAAAAGGAAAAAGGGGGGAAAAAACCCAGGGTGCTTTGAGATGAGAAACCGAGCGTGACGGATGGAGCATAGGTCTGCGTGAATGCCAGGGTTGGGCCGGAGCAAAGGGTCAAAAGGGGTGAGGGGAAGGGAGGAAGAGGAGGTGAGGGTTGGCGCCACAGTTCCCTGCTTCGCAAATGCAATTTTTCTGGCCTTCTGCAAAGCCAGGATCCCTTTGGCACCCCTGCTGTCCTGTTTCAGCCAGAAACCCAGAAGGTGGGCAGCTTCTGTTCTCTCTCTGCCTCTTCTCCTATTTCTCCCTCTCCCTCTTCTCTTCCTCTTCTTCCCTCTCCCTCTTCTCCTATTTCTTTTTTTCCTTCTCCCTCTCCCTCTCCTCTTTCTCCTTCTCCCTCTCTTCTCCTTCTCTTTCTCCCTCTCCCTCTTCTCCTCCTACTTCTCCTTCTCTTTCTCCCTCTTCTCCTTTCTCCTTCTCCCACTTCTCTTCCTTTCCCTCCCTCTTCTCTTTCTCCTTCTCCCTCTTCTCCTCTTTTTCCCTCTTCTCCTCCTACTTCTCCTTCTCCTTCTTCTCCTTTCTCCTTCTCCCACTTCTCTTCCTCTTTCTCCCTCTCCCTCTTCTCATTTCTCCTCCTCTTTCGCTCTCTCTCTCTTCTCCTCCTACTTATCTTTCTCCTTCTCCCTCTCCTCCTCCTATTTATCTTTCTCCTCCCTCTCCCTCTCCTCCTCCTACTTCTCCTTCTCCTCTTTCTCCCTCTCCCTCTTCTCTCTCTTCTTCCCTCTCCTCCTCTTATTTCTGCTCCTCCTCCCTCTCCCCTTCTCCTATTTATCTTTCTCCTTCTCCCTCTACCCCTCCACCTATTTCTCCTTCTCCCTTTTCCTTTCTCCTTCTCCCACTTCTCTTCCTCTTCCTCCCTCTCCCTCTTCTCCTCTTATTTCTCCTCCTCTTTCTCCCCCTCTCTCATCTCCTCCTATTTATCTTTCTCCTTCTCCCTCTTCTCTTCCTCTTCTTCCCTCTTCCTCCTCTTATTTCTGCTCCTCCTCCCTCTCCCTCTTCTCCTATTTTTCCTTCTCCCTCTTTTCCTCCTCCTCCCCCTTGCCTCCTCCTCCTTCCATCCCACCATCCTTGCCCACCTGCTGAAGCTTCTCCTTCCCAGCTGATGGCTCAGAACAAGCCCCAAGACCCTAAAAAAAACTTTAATAAGTTGGCCAAGGAGCCAAGATCTGGAAGTCTGTCCCCATTTCCTCAAGCATTTATTATGCATGCATTTCCCTTTTTTTTTTAGACTTTTATTTTATGAGGCCTATAAAAGTGAGGAGAAGAATACAAAACCTAGTGGTAAACTGGATGCACTTGCTGAAAAAGGGGAAAAAATAATTTATAAGCTTGTTGCATAGAGCACTGAAATTTATGGCCACGTTTCATAATGCTGTGTAGCACAAGCAGCAAAACGGCTTAGGAAAGCATAGAGTTGTAGGTGCAGGGAGGCAGAGCAGGGAAGGAAGGAAGGAAGGAAAAGGAAAAAAAAGAGAGAAAGTAAAAAAAGAGGAGAGGGAGGGAGGAAGAAGGAAGGAACGAAGGAAAGAGAAAAGAGAAAAGAGAAAGGGGAGGAAGAGGAGAGATAGGGGAGGAGAAGAAGAGGAAGAAGAGGAAGAGGAGGGAGGGAAGGAAGGAAGAAGAAAGAGAAAGAAAAAGAAAAGAGAAAGGAGAAAGAAGCAGAAGAAGCAGAAAAAGAGGAGGAGGAGGAAGAGGAGAGGGAGGGAGGAGAGGGAAGGAAGGAAGGAAGAAGAAAGAGAAAGAAAGAAAGGAGAAAGGAGGAGAAGCAGAACAAGCAGAAGCAGAAGAAGAAGAGGAGGAGGAAGAGGAGGAGGTGGTGGAGGAGGAGGAGAGGGAGGGAAGGAGAGAGGGAAGGAAGGAAGGCAGAAGAAAGAGAGAAAGAAAGAAGAAAGGAAGAGGGAGGAGAAGAAAAGAAGAAGCAGAAGAAGAACAGAGGAGGAGGAGGAGAAGAAGAGATGGAGGAAGAAGAATAGGAAATGAAGGAGGAGAAGGAGCGGAAGAGGAGGAAGATGGAAGAAAAGGAGAGGAAGATAAAAAACGAGGAGGAGGAGGAGGAAGAAGAAGACAAGGAAGGAGGAAGAGGAAGAAGAGACCTGGCCTTGGGAATTCTTTCAGAAAAGAGGATTATTTCCTGATCCTGATCCATAACAGGACAAACCAACACGAAGTCTAAACGTCAGCCACGAAATAAGCATCTCCAAAAAAAAAGGGAGATTTGATCCGAGGGAATCTGGAGAGCCGGGTTCGATCGCCTTCCCCTTTGATCCCCCCCCCACTCCCGAACAATCAACGGAGGCCTTCCCAGCGCTTGGCTTCCATTCCCACCAAGCCCAATCAGCCAATTTTGGGGGTGGGGGGATCCCCGCCTTGAGCTGCAGGCCTTCAAAGGATACTCCGGGGGGGGGGGGAGAAAGCAGGGGGGGAGCGAGGAGGAGGGGGGGATATCCCCAGCCCTCCCAGAGGGGAAGGGGGCCCAGCGGGAAGGAACAACGCCCCCCCCCGCCCCCCCCCCAATGTTTGTCACAGTTGCCTTAACACATTTGGCTTTAGAAGCGGCACTGTTGTTGTTACACCTGAGGTTTTATTTTATTTTATTTTTTTGTCTGTTTTGACAGAAGTGTTTTTTAAACTCCGAGAACCTTTCAGCGACGGCTCCAGGCTGCAATTTCCCCCTCCCCACCTTTCTGAAAAGCAGCCAGATGGAGAGAGCAAATGAGGGATATGAATAATACTAAGATGGTGGTGATGATGATGATGATGATGATGATGATGATGATGATCTAACTCTAATAATATTCACCATTGCAGCAGCCTCTGATGGGGTAGAGTCCTGCTCCCCAAATCTGCACAGCTTCTCAAGGGCACACAGCCCAGGAATCGACTGTGATCGGTATAGCCTTACAGGGTTCCTTAAACTTGGCAACTTTAAGGACGTGGACTTCAACTCCCAGAATCCCCCAGCCAGCTTGCTTTAAGATGGGGGGACTTCAACTCCCAGAATCCCCCAGCCAGCTTGCTTTAAAATTAAAGAGCCTTGGTGGTGCAGCGGACTAAAGTACTGTTAATTAGCACTTAGCTGCCAGCTGCCTGCAATTACTGCAAGTTCAAATCTCACCAGGCTCAAGGTTGACTCGGCCTTCCAATCCTTCCGAGGTAGGTAAAATGAGGACCCGGATTGTGGGGGGCAATAAGATGACTTTGTATAAAAAAAAGAACACCGCTTGGGGGGGCCCCCGAAAGCCCTACTAAGCAGGTATATACAAAAGTATGAGGGCTATTGCTTAACGCATTGTAAGCCGCCCTGAGTCTCCGGAGAAGGGCGGCATATAAATCGAACCAATAAACAATAAATCGAACCAATAAAATGGGTGGACTTCAACTCCCAGAATTCCCCAGCCAGCCTGCTTTAAGATGGGTGGATTTATTTAACAACTGAATTACTACTTGAACGACTGCAGTCATTCACTTTAACAACTGTGGCAAGAAAGGTCATCAAACAGGGCAAACCTCACTTGACCACTGTCTTGGTTAGCAACAGAAATGTTGGGGCTCAATTGGGGTCGTAAGTGGAGGACTCCCAGGGGCTGGCAAATGCTGGCGTCTTTCTCGTGGGGCAATCCTGATGGAAGTTGGCTTCTCTCTCTCTCTCTCTCTCTCTCTCTCTCTCTCTCTCTCTCTCTCTCTCTCTCTCTTCTCTCTCTCTCTCTCTCTCTCTCTCCCTCTCTCTGGTACCGTTTTCCCAGCTTTTTGTAAGGCTTAATTTGCAAATGACCTGTTTTGCTAGCTGAAACGGTTTTCCTGCGGTGAAAAAAACAGCCATTTTCGGGATCTCTCTCGGAAAATAAGACCGTTCCATCGGGAATCGCCAGAGGTGTGGAAAGCGCAGCCAGCAATGCCGGCTTGGCAACGCGGATCGGCTTGTTTGTGGCTGTGTGTCCTTTGCCTTTGTGTCAGTGGTGAAATCCTCCACCGGTTGCCACCGGTTCGAAGCCCATGCTTGCTTGCTTGCTTGCTTGCTTGCTTGCTTGCTTGCTTGCTTATTATTTATTTATTTATTTATTTATTTATTTATTTATTTATTTACTTATTTATCTATCTATCAAATTTCTATACCGCCCTACTCCCGAAGGACTCAGGATTTATGTGGTGCGCGCCAAAAGCACGCTGCACGCGTGTGCATGCACAGTGCACTCCAAACGTGTGCTTCGCGCTGAAAAAGGAGCCGTTTGAAGGGAAGTAGAAGAGCGAGGGGGGGCAACAGCTGTGCCGCATGATTTAGATTCCCTAGAAAGGATCTCCTGCTTTCTAGCGAATATAAATCGCATGGCACAGCTGATCATCGGAAATACCGGTGCGGATGAAGCGGGTTTTTTTTTTACTACCAGTTCGGCAAACTGGTAGCTTTTATTACTTAACGGTTCCCCCGAACCGGTGTGAACCGGTAGCATTTCACCCCTGCTTTGCATGAAAGGCTTTTGAAGGGAGCCATGTCCTCTCGAAAATGGGATTTGGAGACAGGGAGAAGGAGGGGTGGTCTTGTTACTTCAAAAGGCCTCGTGCTGTTCCCCGCCTCATCGAGAAGCGGAGTGGAAATGGCACCACAAGGAGATCCTTTTCTACGACTCGCCAGAGAGAGAGGAAATCATCTCCGGGAGGGAGTCGGTCTAGAAATGTTCTTTTTTTTTCTAGCAGTCTTTTCTCCACACCTCTCAAAATTGCTAATTTTGGTTAAAACCCAAGAGCTTGAATCATTGAATTCGCTTGGTATTCTAAACATGAAAAATTAGCAGAGTTCTAAGACTACATCGAAGCGTTGAACTAGCTTCGGCATTAATATCACATGGATCTTTTTTTTTTTTTGTCTTTTTGCATTTTAGTTTATTCGAATCACCCGCAGGCATATATTTTTCTCTCCCTGCAATGTCTCTGGTGCATTCCTTTTTTAAAAAAAACAAAATAAAAAAAAAATTTGCAACGTTTCTCCGATAATATTAAAACGCGCCCGCCCAGACACAAATCTCAAATCTGCTGGCTGTTTCCTTTCTGAATTATGAGTCAGCAGAAGGAGGCCGTTTCAGAGGGCAATGCTTGGGGAAATGAAAAAAGAGGGGGGGGAACGACGACGATTCTAATGCAATTCACAGGCAAAACTTTCCCCCCTTTAACGGGGAAACACACACACACACCATAGGGAACGGTCCATGTCCTTGATCATGGGGAAACTGAAATGGTCGTAAGTGTGAAAAACGATCCTAAGTCACTTTTTTGGTGCAGTTGTAACTTTCAGTATAGAACAACAGTGCCGGAAGGGACCTTGGAGGTCTTCTAGTCCAACCCCCTGCTTAGGCAGGAAACCCTACACCACTTCAGACAAATGGCTGTCCAACCTCTTCTTAAAAACTTGCAATGTTGGAGCATCCACAACTTCTAGTGGCAGGCTGTTCCATTGATTAACTGTCCGTAAACGAACTGTTGTGAAGGCTGCCTGTACAGAATCACACACACACACACACACACACACACAAACCATTGCACGCTGGCGTTCGTTTGCCAAACCTGTGGCAGGTTAAACCAAACTTGCAAATTGAAAAAAATGCAGATTTTTTCTTCCCGTCGATTTTTTTTTCTTTCTTCTTTATCTTTTTTAAAGAACCCATTTGGCACAGATAGAGGAGAAAGCGAAGTGATTGATGGACGAATGGGAAGCTGGTAATCCAACTTTCGTTTCTCACTGAGATTTTTAAAGACTTTGTTTGCGCCAATGTGGGATGCCCAGTTCTGAGTTTTTGCGGTTCCGTGGGCGTGGCTTGGTGGGCGTGGCAGGGGAAGGATACTGCAAAATCTCCATTCCCACCCCACTCCTGGGGGAAGGATACTGCAAAATCTCCATTCGCACCCCATTCCTGGGGCCAGCAAGAGGTGGTATTTGCCGGTTCTCCGAACTGCTCAAAATTTCCGCTAGAAATTTCTCCAGAACCTGTCAGAAGCTGCTGGATTTCACCCCTGATATATATGCAAAAAAGAGGGGGCTGCGATTCGTTTTAGGGGGCTCTCCTGTGATACGAACCCGGCTCCCTGGACAATTTTATGGGGACCTTGAATTTCCCTGAAAGTTTTCGCTTTTTTTGGACCTAATGCAATTCTTCCCCGCTTTGCAAGGAAGCTTTGATGCCAAACAAATCAGAATTATGGAAGGGAGACCTCAGCTATGCCCCCTGTCCTGCTTGGGTAAGAGATCTCAACCACAGATCATAAATAACCGTCAATAAATAGATTAGGTGGAAGTTGACATCATGTTCCGCATTGCACACAAAAGGAATCGGGCAGAGAGAAGAAAATTTCTTAGGAAAATTGGAGAGGTCGGGGGGGACAGTATTGCAGGAGTTTTGCACAAGTGTGTGTGGGGGGGCTTGAGGCATTCAACGGGGGGAACCTAATGAGCAAAAACGACACCGTCCCAAAGGTGTTATGAACACACGCAGAGAGCTTTGTGCTTCCGTCGCGGGAAGGAAGACGGATAAGGGAGCAAAATGGTTGTCTGAATGCAGAAATCGGAAGTTGGATAGGATCCTGCTGAATCGCTTATTCTGGTTTTGTTTTTTATTATATGCACAACGTAAAGAGAGGACCATTTTTATTGATTGATTTATTATTTCTCTCTCCCCCCCTCTCTCCCCCTCCCTCCCTCCCTCCCTCTCCAGCTTTTACACAGATTTCACAAAAGCAACCAGAAAAACACCGATCCCCTCGTTTTACTCAGTCCTAACCTTTGCGATGGGCTGGGAAAGAAATAAATTTCACCCCTCCACCGCACCGAACCCACTCAGCCAGACCAAGGTCTGCCAGCAGAAGGACGCCGAGAATGAATTTCTAAAATGCTTCAAAAACTGAGCCATGCCACATTGGCTGGTGTTGAAGGTGCCAGCATCCTGCCGGGAATTTGTTTCGTAGCGATGGATCGGGGCATCAAAGCCGGGATGGGAGCATTGGGTGGCACAAATTTGCAGGGTGGGAAAAGCCTTGCCTGCGCCTATTCACTGCTAACCATGGTTGGTTTATTTTTATGGCAAATCCCGCCTGTTAGCTTATCCCCCTGATAGATTCAGCCTGGGTTAGTTCAGGATGAGCCGCGCTGTCAGTACTGCTGCAAACTGATCCCTTAGGAAAGAAAGACCCTCGACTCCATTAGACTGAAGCAAAAGCTTCTTTTACTAAAGGAAGTTGGTTGCAGTAAAGTCAGGCTAGATCCGTGATGGCGAACCTATGGCACGCGTGCCACAGGTGGCACGCGGAGCCATATCGGTGGGCACGCAAGTGTTGCCCTAGCTCAGCTCCGGCGCGCACAGCTGATTTTTGGGCCTTCCTGTCCCACCGGAAGTCAACAAACAGGACATTTCCAGCCTCCGGAGGGCCTCGGGGAGGGGGAGGAGGCTGTTTTCGCCCTCCCCAGGCTCCAAGAAAGCCTCTGGAGCCTGGGGAGGGCAAAAAACGGGCCTATCGGGCTGTTGTGACCCATCAGCGAACTGTGTGCTGCGTTCTTTGGGGTCCGTAGCTGGGGCCCACCCTGCCATCACATGCCAAAAGTGGGGAGAGTGCGGGAGGTCATGCACACATGCATGGGGGGGGCGCATTGGATTATGGGTGTGGGCATGCACACACGTGACCCCCTGCATTCCCCCCATTTTTGGCACGTGATGGCAAAAAGGTTAGCCATCACTGGGCTAGATCTAAGGCTACCCCTCTACGTGAAAATGATACAGAAAAGGCTCCTTTCTCCAACCCCCACACACACCTCCCACGGGGATCAGTCCATATTTCTCCAACCAGAGTCTGCCAAAATGTTTTGAGAATGCTGTTTTGGGGCAATTCGCATTCTTTCTCAAGGCACACGGCCTTGGTGCCCACTGGTACAAGCTGGGCATCTCTGGTCTTTATCATCTGTCAATCTCCCCTCTCCCTGTTTCCCATCACGTATGCACACAGTTATTGCTGATTTGTTCAAACTTCCCCCCACCCCCATTCCTCCAGCTCTTGATGGCAGGATGCCGGGACCTGGCAAATCTGACACATGTCATGTCTGAATGGTAAACTTCGGCCCGTGCCAAGCAAGACACTGAGGCCAAGGCCCGTGGCATTTCCCGGGGGGTTGGGGGGGAGTCAATTTAAGGGTGGGGAGGGAGAGAGAAAGAGGGCCAGACCTCCGTACTGCAAGAAGCAGCCCCCTGCCCCCCCTTCCGCCTGCATTCGCCTCCCTCCCTTCTCTCATTGCCGCTTAAGCTGGCTTCCTATTCACGCTTCTTCTGGGGTCTCCACAAAATCAATTTCGAAGTGCAAATTGATTCCAAGCTTCCATACAAATCTTGTGTCAGGGAGGGGGGAGGGAGGGGGGGAGGGTTTGCGGAGGGGAGGAAAGGGGGAGGGGGTCAGAAGGAAGCCGGAGGAAATATTACAGGGGCTGCCCGGCTCTTGGCTAACCCCAAGAAATTGGAAGCTTTGCGAAGAACGGAAAAGCGCAGGATTGAAACCACGACGCGGGGGCGGCGGGGAAAAAGATTGGATTGGGGAGGGGGGGGCTGGATAAAGGAGCTCAGGGCCCCCCCTCCCCCAAATGAGAGCCTTTAAGCAGAGATGATTGAAATAGCATGAGGGGGAAGGTGTCCACCCAGGCCGTCTGGCATTGCGAATCCTCCGTCCAGGTGGAGAGGGGATGGATAAGATGACCTCCAAGGCCCCTTTGCCAATTCAGCCTCCCAGCGGGGGGGACGTGCATTCCTACAGGGAGCCCTCGGCTTAAGGACAACAATGGAGCCCACCGTTTCCACGGTTCAGGGAGTTTTGCCCCGTTTTGCGACCTTTCTCGCCGGGGTTGCTAAGTGGATCGTTTCAGTTGTTAAATTAAGTCACGCGTTAAGTGTATGAAGGGAATCCGGCTTCCCCCATTGACTTGGCTTGTCCGAAGGTCGCAAGAGAGGGTCGTGGGACACACACACACCCCGGACCGTCGTAAATGGGAGTCAGTGACCCGCGGGGGACGCTGCAACGGTCAAAAGTGTGAAAAACGGTCACAAGTTCCTTTTTTTCAGGGCTGTTGTATTTCATTTGGTCACCAAATGAATGGTTGTAAGTCGAGGACTGCCTGTAATTCTGGGTCTGTCTCCTGGTCCTTCCTGCAGACACGGCCACGCCAAGAACTGGTTCTACCCTGCTTAGTTAGGGACTTGTTATCTCAGCTACGGTTTAATTAAAGCTTGTTTATCCCCAACCTCTGATCAGCCCTTTGGGAGGCAGGGAGACCAATCTGGGATGCTCTGGGGAAGCCGAGAAGCTACAAAACAACTCTGCGGCTTCTCGCCTTCAGTTTTCTACTCAGTTATCTTTCTTTTCTTTCTTTCTTTCTTTCTTTCTTTCTTTCTTTCTTTCTTTCTTTCTTTCTTCTTTCTTTCTTCTTCTTTCCTCCCTCCCTCTTTCCTTCCTTTCTCCTCCCTCCCTCCCTTTCCTTCTTTCCTTTCCTCCCTCCCTCCCTCTTTCCTCCCTCCCTCCTCCCTCCCTCCCTTTCCTTCCTTCCTTCTTCCTTCCTTTCCTTCTTTCCTTCCTTCCTTCATTCCTTCCTCCCTCTCTTTCCTTCCTTCCTTCTTCCTTTCCTTTTCCTTCGTTCCTTCCTACCTCCCTCTTTCCTTCCTCCCTCCCTCCCTCTTTCCTCCCTCCCTCCCCCTTTCCTTCTTTCCTTCTTCCTTCCTTCCTTCTTTGTTTCTTTCCTCCCTTCCTTTCTCCTTCTCTTTCCTTCCTCCCTCCCTCCCTTCCTCTTTCCTCCCTCCCTCCTCCCTCCCTCCCTCCCCCTTTCCTTCTTTCTTCCTTCCTTGTTTCTTTCCTTCCTTCCTCCCTTCCTTCCTCCTCTTTCCTTCCTCCCTCCCTCCTCTCTCCCTCTTTCCTTCCTTCCTTTCCTTTCCTTTTGTCCCTCCCTCCCTCTTCCTTCCTTCCTCCCTCTCTCTTTCCTTCTTTCCTCCTCCCACCCTCCCCGTCTTTCTTTCCTTCCTTCCTTCCTTCCTTCCTTCCTTCCTTCCTTCCTTCCTTCCTTCCTCATAGACTCATCCTGCTCACTGGGCAGGATTTGGCACATTTGTGTGTGTGTCTGTGTGTCTACAGAACCTGGGATTTGTAAAACTCCAGAATGTTTGGACACTAACAAACACAAACAGACACACACACACTCGGCTCCGCAAACTCAGGCGAGGGGTTAGAGATGATACAACAGTTTCGCAAACACCCGGCAACGTGAGGGAGGTTTCAACAGCTGGCTTGTCGTTCCATCTTTTCAAGGGGGAGAACTAAACATATGCTTCTCCACCCAGCTCTCTCGGCTGATGCCATTTCTCTCTTGGGGAAATCTCTTCCCTCCTTCGATGGGCAGGAAAGGCCGCTTAGAGGGAGGCCGAGGGCAATCTGCTTCCGAACGGTCCTTTCAGCCTTCACTTCTTATATAAAAGCAACATCAGACGGGCTAAGAAATTGCAAAGCGGGCAGTGCCAGATTATTTGGCTCCAAGATGGGAGTTGAACGACTTCTTCACAAGTAGCTCGATCAAGGTTTCTGCACTTGGCTATTTTAAGACGGGTGGACTTCCACTCCCAGAATCCCCCAGCCAGCTTTAAAGACGGGTGGACTTCCACTCCCAGAATCCCCCAGCCGGCATGATTTAAGATGGATGGACTTCCACTCCCAGAATCCCCCAGCCGGCATGCTTTAAGATGGGTGAACTTCAATTCCCAGAATCCCCCAGCCAGCATGCTTTAAGACGGGTGGACTTCCACTCCCAGAATCCCCCAGCCAGCATGCTTTAAGACGGGTGGACTTCCACTCCCAGAATCCCCCAGCCAGCATGTCTTAAGACGGGTGGACTTCCACTCCCAGAATCCCCCAGCCAGCCTGGTTTAAAGGCTAGTTCACTATAGCTGCCAGGGGAAAAAACTGTGCACCCCTCTCTTCAGCAGACTCAAGAGTTACCTTCCTGCAAAGCAGAGGGGGGGTCTTCTCCGAAGAAAAGACCATCCCCCTAACCCCCCACACTCGTCACACGCCTACCCCGCCATCCGTTTCTCATTCATCTATAGCAATTCTGGTACTGCGGCAGCCTCCACTGGGAGTGACTTTAATAAAAACCCCTTCAGCAAATCTCTTTCGGAGATATTTAGGCGCCTTGTAATATTCATGAAGGGGAGATAAAATATTGAGATTTATGCCAATAATAATAATAATAATATATATATATTAAAGCAGCCGAGGGGATGTGTGTGACGAGGAAGGTGTCGGTTTTCTTAAAGAAGCGCACGGATACTCAGCTCAGCTGTTCATAACAATAGGGAGCCATGATGAATGGCTTCCAGAAGCAGAGAGCTCCTGCGCCACGTAAAGAGAGCCGATCTCTGGGCCGATCATGGGATTTTACAGGTAGTCCTTGATTTACAACCTTTCACTTAGTGACCATTCAAAGTTGCAATGGCACTGAGGACCAATGGTCATCTTTCACACTTAAGATCGTTGTAAAAAAAAAAAAAGTGAGATATTATAAAAAATGTACACGAATGATGACATAAAAATAAATATTAATTGAATAAGAAATTGAAATGAGAATAGAGATAAATAGAAAATCGGGGCTGCTCGAATACCACTTTCGATTGAACGGGAAAGGGAAACAACAGGAGAGAGGGGAAGGAGTAGAGAAAGAGAGGAAGGGAGAAGAGAGGAGAGGAGAGGGAGAGAGAGAAGGAAGAGAAAAGGAGAGGAAGAAAAGGGAGGGAAAGAGAAGTAGAAGGTTAGAAGGGAAGGGGAAGAAGGGAGGAGTGGGGGAAGGGAAGAGGAAGTAGGAAAGAGAAGGAGAGGAAGAACGGAGAAAGTAGGAGGAGGAAGAGGAAGGAAAAGAAGGGGAGGAGAAGAAGAAAGGGAAAAGGAGAGGAAGAAAAGGGAGGGGGAAGAGGAGCAGGAGAGAAGGTTAGAAGGGAAGGGGAAAAAGGAAGGAGTGGGGGAAGGGAAGAGGAAGTAGGAAAAAGAAGGAGAGGAAGAACGAAGGAAGTAGCAGAAGAGAGAAGAAGGAAGAGAAGGGGAGGAGAAGAAGAAAGGTTGGAGTAAAGGTAAATGGTAAAAGAGCAGCCCCGAAAAAAATACAATAAAAATAAAAATTAAAATAGATCATTGCAGCATCTCCCTCGGTCATGTCATCAAAATTCAGATGCTTGACTCGTATTTATGACGGTTGCAGTGGGGTCCGGGGGGCTCACATGATGCCTTTTGGTGACCTTCTGACCAGCAAACTCAATGAGGGAAGCCAGATTCACTTAGTGACCGTCTTCCTGATTTAACAACTTGCAGCAATTCGCTTAACAACGACGGCCGGAAAACTCATCCAATGGAGCAAAACTGGGCTTAATAAATGTCTCGGCTAATGGAGAGGGGGGCCCTCCGCTCTGGTCATAAATCGAGGACTTGCCGGTATTATGGGACGGTGGTCCCAATGAAGGCAAACCAATCGAGAGGGTCTTCGTGCCTTTGCAGTCTCCAAAGCTTAGAGCGAGCTTTGAGGCCAGCGGGCAGGATTCAAGTCCTGACTTGTGGGAGCACTCACAAAATGGTGGCTGGGGAACGCAGGCGGGCTTCCTAACCAATAACACGGTTAGAAAGCGGGATTTGTTGAATTCTCCCTCCGTTCACAATCTGCAGAGGCTGTGAATCTCCTGTGACCAGCCCTGAGGATTAACTCTGGTAGATTAAATGGGATTCTCTCTTCCCAATTATGATTAACCCAGTTTGCGAAGGGATTAAGCTAAACTCCGAAAAGGGGCAACCTGGACTGAAGGCCCTGGGAGAATTGGGGTTTGCCTGAAAGGAGGAGGGGGAGGAAGGGAAGGGAAGGGGGAGGCGAGGGGAACACCGTCTTTCTTCGGTGCAACAGATTGTAACAGATGAAGTTGGTGGATTCTGAGATGTTCCTCGAAAATTTCAATACAATCTACTAGTCCCTAAGAAAACTTCAAGCCGGAGCACATGGCAAGGAGAATTACTTATTCTGTTCAATGTAAATCAACAATAATCTCCTTTCTTTAGAATAGAATAGAATAGAAGAGAATAGAAGAGAAGAGAGAGAAGAGAGAAGAAGAGAAAAGAAAGAGAAGAGAAGAGAAGAGAAGAGAAGAGAAGAGAATAAGATTCTGGATAGAATAGAATAGAATAGAATAGAATAGAATAGAATAGAATAGAATAGAATAGAATAATGGAATGGAATAGAATAGAATAGAATAGAATAGAATAGAATAGAATAGAATAGAATAGAATAGAATAGAATAGAATAAGATTCTGGATAGAAGAATAGAATAGAATAGAATAGAATAGAATAGAATAGAATAGAATAGAATAGAATAGAATAGAATAGAATAGAATAGAATAGGAGTGGAATGGGAATAGAATCGAATCGAATCGAATCGAATCGAATAGAATAGAATAGAATAGAATAGAATAGAATAGAATAGAATAAGATTCTGGATAGAAGAATAGAATAGAATAGAATAGAATAGAATAGAATAGGAGTGGAATGGGAATAGAATAGAATAGAATAGAATAGAATAGAATAGAATAGAATAGAATAGAATAGAATAGAATAGGAGTGGAATGGGAATAGAATAGAATAGAATAGAATAGAATAGAATAGAATAGAATAGAATAGAATAAGATTCTGGATAGAATAGAATAGAATAGAATAGAATAGAATAGAATAGAATGGGAATAGAATAGAATAGAATAGAATAGAATAGAATAGAATAGAATAGAATAGGAGTGGAATGGGAATAGAATAGAATAGAATAGAATAGAATAGAATAGAATAGAATAGAATAGAATAGAATAGAATATGATTCTGGATAGAAGAATAGAATAGAATAGAATAGAATAGAATAGAATAGAATAGAATAGAATAGGAGTGAATGGGAATAGAATAGAATAGAATAGAATAGAATAGAATAGAATAGAATAGAATAGAATAAGATTCTGGATAGAAGAATAGAATAGAATAGAATAGAATAGAATAGAATAGAATAGAATAGAATAGAATATGATTCTGGATAGAAGAATAGAATAGAATAGAATAGAATAGAATAGAATAGAATAGAATAGGAGTGGAATGGGAATAGAATAGAATAGAATAGAATAGAATAGAATAGAATAGAATAGAATAGAATAGAATAAGATTCTGGATAGAAGAATAGAATAGAATAGAATAGAATAGAATAGAATAGAATAGAATAGAATAGAATAGAATAGAATAGAATAAGATTCTGGATAGAAGAATAGAATAGAATAGAATAGAATAGAATAGAATAGAATAGAATAGAATAGGAGTGGAATGGGAATAGAATAGAATAGAATAGAATAGAATAGAATAGAATAGAATAAGATTCTGGATAGAAGAATAGAATAGAATAGAATAGAATAGAATAGAATAGAATAGAATAGAATAGAATAGAATAGAATAGAATAGAATAGGAGTGGAATGGGAATAGAATAGAATAGAATAGAATAGAATAGAATAGAATAGAATAGAATAGAATAGAATAGAATAGAATAGAATAAGATTCTGGATAGAAGAATAGAATAGAATAGAATAGAATAGAATAGAATAGAATAGAATAGAATAGAATAGAATAGAATAGAATAGGAGTGGAATGGGAATAGAATAGAATAGAATAGAATAGAATAGAATAGAATAGAATAGAATAGAATAAGATTCTGGATAGAAGAATAGAATAGAATAGAATAGAATAGAATAGAATAGAATAGAATAGAATAGAATAGAATAGAATAGAAATAGACACCCATCATTCAATGCGCCCCGCCCGCCACGCATGCATGCATGACACATCCCCATACAACCCCCGCTTTTGGCATGTAATGGCACAGTGGGCACAGTAGGCCCGTTTTTCGCCCTCCCCAGGCTCCCGAGGCTTTCTTGGAGCCTGGGGAGGGCAAAAACAGCCTTCCCCACCCCTCAGGAAGGCCGGGAATGGCCCGTTTCCCCACTTTCGGAAGGCCCGAAAATCAGCTGGCTGGCGCACGCATGGGTGCTGGAGCTGAGCTAGGGCAATGCTCGTGTGCCCACAGATATGGCTCCGTGTGCCACAGGTGGCACGCGTGTCATAGGTTCGCCATCACGGGCTTAGGAAGCCAGCAGGCATTTTGCATGTGGGGGGGGGGGAAACCCAGCAGAGACACTCTGACAAGGCCCCATGGCGTCGGGGACCTTGCGCTTTTTACGTCGCTGCCTGAACGAGGGTCCGGTGGTCCGTCTCCCACCTCCTGCCACGCCCTCTGGGGCTGCTGGGACTTGTAGTCCAGAGCCACCTGGAAAACGCTTCTGTGTGTATGTGTGTGAGGCAGAATCGGGCAAAGCTATATTTAGCTCCCCAATCCCCATGGGGGTGGATTGCATCACCTCTTCGTTCCCCGCCCCCCTCCGTCTCTTGGCTCCGTTCTATGAGGACACAGTCTGAGAGCCCCCCCCCACATCCATTTAAGAGACCGCCAGCCCAGGAACAACTTGCCTGCCCCTCCCTGCCTCCCCAGGCCTTTGCAAAGGGGCGTTTGAAAAGGGAACCACCCAGCGTGGACGGGAGACATTCGTTTCACCGGTTTTGGCAACCGGAGGGAAATGCGTCGGTCCTTGCTCTCAGCATCCCCATTGGGGGGGGGCGCTAAGGGCAGCCTGGAGACACCCCAATTGCACATCCTTCCCCTTATAATTTCTCCTTGCATTGTGTAATGCCCTGGGGTGGGGGCAGACCTCTCCGGCAGCCTGGAGGTAAATCTGGAAGCTGCAAGGTTTCATCATCAGGGCCCCTCCCCTTTGCTATTAGACCCGCAGGAGGGGAGGGCATAACACATTCCTTCTAACACCTTTGGGGTTGAGGTTGGGGGGTGGTAGATGGAAAGCAATTTCCAACACTTCCAATCCAGAGGCAGGTTGCTGGAATAAAACTGGGGGGGGGGCTTTTGAACCGACTGAATAGTGGTGGAGGTTTGCTTTCAGCCCAGGCTGTCCAGCGTCTCTCCCCTGCAGAGGGAAGGAAGGAAGGAGAAACAGGAGAAAGAAAGGGAAGAGGAGGGAGAGAGGGAGGGAAGGAAAGAGGGAAGGAAGGGATAGGAGTGAGTGATGAAGGAAGGAAGGAAAGGAGGGAGGGAGGGAAGGAAAGAGGGGAGGAAGGAGGAGTGAGTGAGTGATGGAAGGAAGGAAGGGAGGAAGGGAGGAGAGGAGAGAGGGAAGGAAGAAAGGGAACAGGAGAGAGGGAGGGAGGAAGGGAGGGAGGGAGGGAAGGAAGGGAACAGGAGTGAGTGATGAAGGAAGAGAGGGAGGGAGGGAAGGAAAGAAAGGGGAAGAAGGAGGAGTGAGTGAGTGATGAAGGAAGGGAGGGAGGAGAGGAGAGGGGAGAGGGAAGGAAGAAAGGGAATAGGAGGGAGGAGGGAAGGAGGAATGAGTGAGGGAGTGAGTGAGGAAGGAAGCAAGGGAGGAAGGGAGGAAAGGAAAGAGGGGAGGAAGGAAGGAAGGAAGGAGAAACAGTAGAAAGAAAGGGAAGAGGAGGGAGAGAGGGGGGAAGGAAGAGGGAAGGAAGGGATAGGAGTGAGTGATGAAGGAAGGAAGGAAAGGAGGGAGGGAGGGAAGGAAAGAGGGGAGGAAGGAGGAATGAGTGAGTGATGGAGGAAGGAAGGAAGGGACGGAGGGAGGGAGGGAGGAAAGAGGAATGAGTGAGGGAGTGAGTGAATGAGGGAGGGAGGGGGGGCTTCAGCCTCAGTGGCAAACTAACTCAGCCGATCAGGCAATCCCAGCGTCCAGATCCGACCATTTCTTTGCCAAAATCCAGATTCCCTTCCTGAATTTTCCCTCCCCTCCACCCCAATTATCAGTCTCAGCCTCCTCTGGTCTCTTTCCAGGCCCACATCGCCTTTTAGCTTCCCTTTCGGCTTCCACGGGGCTGGCGCTTCTTTTGCTTTTGCCCTGAATATTTTCCAAAGAAAAAGAGAGAGAGAGAGAGAGGAAAAAACACCATGTTTCTCCAGAGAGGCTGTTGAGAGCCGCGGGAGAGGCGCATCGCCTTTCTCACCCTGCCAAGGTGCATGCATGAGCACTGGGGCCCTCCACGGCTCCCATGCGCCTTCCCATGCGCCAGAACCGGGGCCAGGCCGGGTCTCGAAACGATCGATAAAGCTTCTTCTCCGGACACGTTTTCCGACGAAAGAACAGCTGCCTTTAAGTCAGACGGAGAAAGACGGCAGAGAAAAAAAAACGAAGAGCTTTCGGCACATTGTATCCAGAGGTTAAAACACCCAACAAAATTGTATTTATGGGCTGATCGATCGATCGATCGATCTCCGCCTGCCTTGACCAAATTAATTAATTCAAGATAGCGAAATATGTTTTTTTTTCTTCCTGGGGAAAAAAAAAAACCCACACACAATGGAGGAGCAGAGAGTTTCCCCCGCCCCGCCAAAAAATGAAAAGCCGCCCTTCGGTCTGCGAAATAGGCTGCCACGTTCTGGTGATTCAGCTCTCTGGATATCTTTTATTTATCTATTAAATCTATATGTCGGCTGTCTCGGTTTGCCAAGCGACTCTGGGAGGCTCGCGATTCAATGGTTATTTTTTGCCCCTCGATTAAGAAAGATTTATCCCAGATCTTCATTACCCCAAAAGATGACTCACCGCGGCTCAAACGAACTGGGAAAAACCGTATCGTGAGATCGGCTTTTTCCCCCCCCCCATTCTGCAATTAAAGCAAATTTTACTTATGGAAAGAAAACATCGCTTGTGTTGTGGCCACAAGCGGCCAGCAGAGCTGGCAGCAGATTCAGACAGTGAGGAGGTTGGGGAGGAACGTGGGCCAGTCCTGGAGTCTGGGGAAGGCTCGGACGAGGGCTCTGCGTCGGAGGCAGAGAGGGAGCCAGGGCCATCTGGTAGTTCTTTGCTGCCTCTGGAGTCTCCGGAGTCTGACATCAGCGAGGCAGAAGAACAGCGGGAGCCTGTTCCCAGTGTGCGCATGCGCAGAGCTGCCAGGAGACAGGAACAATTAAGGAAACAGGGTCGACTTGGGAGTAAGGCTTGGAGGTGATTGGCCCCTCGCATAAGACATAAAAGAGAAGCGAACGGGACGTGAGCTTTTGCAGGAAGCAATTAGTTCATCTGGTCGGTAAAAGCTTCGGAAAGTTCTGTTTGACTCTGTGCTAAGTTTGGCCTTGCCCTGCGTGTGTCAATTAGTTCTCTGGCAGCATTCCAAGGGAGATAAGGTGGGTGTTTGTAAACATTCCCCTGAAAGACTGTTCAAGAAGCCTTTCGGACTGGGAAGGACAATAATTCACAGCCGTATGAATTAAAGGGGTTTGCCGGGACTAAGGTTGTGCTGTATACTCTCTAAGGAAGCCTAGGTCAGAAGAGCTTGCAAAGTCTCCAGTTTCTCTCACGCTTCACCCGGTTAACTATTGATACAGGGAGTCTTCGACTTACAGCAGTTGGTTTAGTGACGGTTCAGAGTTACAACGCCACTGGGGGGAAAAAACCGACTTCTGAGTCTCTAAGGCACCAGCGTGCGAGACCAAATAGTGGCTGGGCGAAGCCACCCAGCAATTTAACAACCAGTTCGCCAAAACTGGGCCGAACCGGCTGAATCCCACCACTGCTTCTGACCATTTTTTCACATTTACAAGCATTGCAGTAAACGCCAGGGTTAGGAGTGATCACAATTCAGACGCTCGTCCTGTGATCAAAATTCGGACACTTGGCAACTGACTCATACTTATGATGGTGGCAGTGCTCCCCGGGATCGCGTGATCCCCTTTTGCGACCTCCTGATGAGCGAAGTCCATGGGGGAGCCGGATTCGCTTCACGATCGTGTTACTAATTTAAACAACTACGGTGATTCGCAAGGAAAAGTCAGAAAATGCGGGCCAAATTCACTTCACGACTGTCTCGCTTAGCAATGGGAATTTGGGGCTCAATCGTGGTCGTAAATCAAGGATTACTTATATTGAATGTGTCCTCAATGGGTTGGGGTCCTATTTTGGTCATAAATTGAGAACTACGTGCGTCTTTCCCAAAGACTCAGGGGTTCCCCATTGAGGTCGTAAGTTGAGGACTCCCTGCCTTGAACGCGTCCTTCTCCTATTCCTCACATCCTTCCCGCCATCCATTTCTCCAACCAGACTGTTTGTTTTGCGCCAAGGAAAGTGCTCCTAATGGCAGCCTCCGTGGTTTGGGGCCCATGAATCACTTGCCACAGGCAGCCAGGGAAGGAGGGAAGGAGGGAAGCCAGGCGCTGATGAAAATTAAAATGGCTTTTATTGATTGTATCCGAAGGAAACCCAGCCCCTTCACTCCCTTGCAGAGAGATTCAAATTCAATGGGATGGGAGTGGACTTCACACAAAATGGCCCTTGCAACAAGCAGGAACCTCACAGAGTCACAGAGAGCTCAAAATTATCACACTTTACACAAAAATACCAGTTTTTGGGCAATAGGTAGTAAAAAAATGCTTTAAAAAGTAAAAAAAAATCGTTATGACCATCGGGGCGGCACAGCTGATTGTCACAGCTGATTGTTGGAACCTTTTTTTAAAAAAAAATAGTATTTTTTTTACTACCTATTTGCCCGAACTGGTAGTAAAAAAAATGTTTTAAAAAAGTAAAAAATAAAAAGTTCAGACGATCAGCTTTGCCGTGCGATTGTCGGAACTTTTTTTTTTTTTTTTACTTTTTAAAGCATTTTTTTACTACCGGTTCGGGTGAACTGGTAGCATTCTCACTACTGGTTCGTGCGAACTGTCCCGAACCGGTAGCATTTCACTCCTGGATGCAGGACCCAAAGCTCAGCATTTTTTTTTTTTGTTACGAACGCTACAAAGCGTTCCTGCCTGGACTACTGCAACGCTCTCTACATGGGGCTCCCCTTGAGGAGCACCCGGAGGCTCCAGCTGGTCCAGAATGCGGCCGCACGGGTAGTTATTGGAGCGACGTGGCACTCCCATGTGACCCCCCTCCTGCACGAGCTGCACTGGCCCCCGGGGGCTTCCAGGTGCGCTTCAAGGTTTTGGTTACCACCTTTAGAGCGCTCCATGACATCGGACCGGGGTATTTACGAGACCGCCTTCTGCTACCAATAGCCTCTCACCGACCAGTACGCTCCCATAGAGAGGGGCTCCTCAGGGTGCCGTCGGCCAAACAGTGTCGACTGGTGGCCCCCAGGGGGAGAGCCTTCTCTGTGGGGGCACCTACCATCCGGAACGAGCTCCCCCCAGAGATACGGAGGATCCCGGACCTGCGCACGTTTCGTCGTGCTCTCAAAACTTTTTTATTTCAACAGGCTGGCCTGGCCTAACTCTCCTCTTTTAAATTTTTAATTTGTGTGATTTTATAAATTGGGTGTTTTAATCTGTGTTTCGGCCAAAATATTTAATAATTTTAAGGGATTTTTAAATATTTGTATTATCTGTATTTTATCTTGGCTGTTCCCCGCCCTGAGTCCTTCGGGAGTAGGGCGGTATAGAAATTTGATTAATAAATAGAAAGAAAGAAAGAAAGAAAGAAAGAAAGAAAGAAAGAAAGAAAGAAAGAAAGAAAGAAAGAAAGAAAGAAAGAAAGAAAGAGAATTCGGGCTGAAAATCTGAACCTGCACAGATTTTAAGGTCAAGTTTGGGAATTTGGACGACTAGTGTTGAAAAGGTGAGGGGACTTCTCTATGTGCGTGCGCGCACACATACACACACACAAACCGATCCCTGGTGTTCACAGAGGGAGTCAGGAAAACACAGCTGCTTGTTCAGTTGCGGACTCACAACCCTTAAGATCAATCAGATTTCTGCTGGGCTCTGGAAAAAAAAATCAAGCTTTCATAACAGCCTCGTCCACAATGCAGCTCATTCATCGTGGCCACAGTCATTTCCTTTATTAAAAAACTGATGCATTTCTGTCGCATCGCCGCTCATCGCCCCCCAAATGCCCCCCGCCCCCAATATCCAAGCCTAGAAAGACAATCTTCATCCAGTATAGAAAACAGCCCTTTGAAGGCGTGGGAACCTCTGAGTTGGGCCCCGAGGGCGGGATTGGATTGGGAGTTCTCCCGCCGAAAAAAAAAAAATCTTTTCCAGGAATCTGGTGGGTGCCAGCCAGGAAGGGTTGACACTTTGGCATTTGGGAGAAGAGGGGGAAAAATAAAAAACTTCAAAACCAATAAAGGAGAATATTTGTAGCTCGGAGTTGAAATGAGGGCAGCTTCGTGCTCTCCGAGCTGGGTGGGTCATTTTCTTGCAAACGTTTCGTGACCTAGCTAAGTAATACCGTCAGTGCTAGAAGGGAGGGGGTTTGCTGCAAATGCCCCTTCTAGTTGAATAGTTCCTCCTCCTCCTCCTCTCCACAAACCCCCACCCTTCTAGTACTGATGATGTTAGCTAGTTGGGTCATGAAACGAAAACAACCAAGCTCAGAGAGCACCAACAGTCCTCCTCCTCCAGGTGGCAAGGTCCACTCCTTTCTAGCATTGATGACGTTACCTAGTTGGGTCAGGAAACGTCGAAAACAACGAAGCTCAGAGAGTACCAAGGACCTCATAGTCCTCCTCCTCCTCCATCTAACTCCCTTCTAGCACTGATGACGTTACCTAGCTGGGTCATGAAATGTCTGCAAGAAAACAACCAAGCTCAGAGAGTACCAAGGACCCCATAGTCCTCCTCCTTCTCCTCCAAACCCTACTCCCTTCTAGCACTGATGAGGTTACCTAATTGGGTCATGAAATGTCTGCAAGAAAATAACCAAGCTCAGAGAGTACCAAGGACCCCATAGTCCTCCTCCTTCTCCTTCTCCTTCTCCTCCTCCTCCTCCAAACCCCACTCCCTTCTAGCACTGATGAGGTTACCTAGTTGGGTCATGAAACGTCTGCAAGAAAACAACCAAGCTCAGAGAGTACCAAGGACCCCTAAAAGTCCAAAGCACCTTATCTTGGCTTCTAGAGCTCACCCAGCCACCCTTTTCCATCGTGGTTGCAAAAACCCAGATCACCGAGAGGGGAAAAAGCTTGCGGGGACTTTGACACAACAGGTTTGCGGTTTTCGCGGAACGACAACGGGGCTCTGCCCCTGGGGTGATTTTTCTTTTTCCACCGTCAAGTGTCTAGCCTCTGATTCTGGGGGAGGGGGCCGGGAGCAGGGAAGTGGGGAGACAGGACCCGGCGTTCTCTGTTTGCCCCACCCCACCTCCATTTTTTGACCATGTCTATTGATTGTCCGTTGCGGTGAACTTTAGCATACAATCCCTCTTTTCTTTTGGGGGGTGACAAAGCGAAGGGGGGGGTCGCAGTCATCTGAAAGGCCTTGGAGGAAGCGTCAACAGGGTCCCCATTCATTTCTCCACCCTCCTCGCCCCACCCCAGTCAAAAGAGGCGCCGTTGCCAGAGTGCATGGGAGGTTAGGAAGAATCCTTCCCTTGTCCCCCGCTGGTTTCAAGCAGGCTCAGCCGGCGGACGCAGAAGGGGGAATATGACTTTGCCAGACCAGCGTCCGCTGCAGAGGTCGCCCGGAGGGATTTCCAGATATTAAGGACACCCAGTGCTGGGGGTGGGGGGGGTGGGGAGCGTGTGCTCTGCTCCCTGCAGGATCAAACCCAGATCCGTTCAGATGCCTTTAATTCAGGTACCTCAATCCTTGCAGCTTTTAATAAAGTCTGGACTACAACTCCCAGAATTCCCCAGCCTCCACAAGCTGAGGAATTCTGGGAGTTAAAGTCCAGACCTCTTAAAGTTGCGGAGGTTGAAAAACTCTGCTCTAACTGATAGGCTGGACTACAATTACAGCAGTCTGACTACAACTCCTAGAATTCCCCAGCCTCCAGAAGCTGGGGAATTCTGGGAGTTGAAGTCCAGATCTCTTAAAGTTGCGGAGGTTACAAAAAACTCTGCTCTAACTGATAGGCTGGACTACAATTACAGCAGTCTGGACTACAACTCCTAGAATTCCCCAGCCTCCAGAAGCTGGGGAATTCTGGGAGTTGAAGTCCAGACCTCTTAAAGTTGCGGAGGTTACAAAAAACTCTGCTCTAACTGATAGGCTGGACTACAATTACAGCAGTCTGGACTACAACTCCTAGAATTCCCCAGCCTCCAGAAGCTGGGGGAATTCTGGGAGTTGAAGTCCAGACCTCTTAAAGTTGCGGAGGTTGAAAAACTCTTAACTGGAAGGCTGGGCTACAATTACAACAGTCTGGACTACAGCTCCCAGAATTCCCCCAGGGAATTCCGACTGGGGAATTCTGGGAGCTGTAGTCCAGACCTCTTAAAATGGCTGAGGTCGAGAATATCGGTTATAACCGGTAAGCAGCTTCCCACCCGCAACCGGAGAGGGAGCGTGCCGGTTTTTATTAATGTATTGCATTTTTTAATTAGACGTTTTGAAGGAACATGATGAATTAGAAAGATCAATTAGAAAAGGAAGGAAGTGGAACAAAAGAACAGGACGGATGAATGCATGCAAATGAGTAAATAAGGGATTTACAAAAGGAAGTGGGGAGTAGAATTTGTCAGGAAGGTGTGAATGGATTGGAATAATTGAATATATTGTCAAGATTTCACCCCGGGATGGTCGAAGCGAGGGATAAAATATCAGTACCACGGTCAGCGCAGTATAAATCGCCCTATGAAATTGCGACCTGCAATGAGTTCTGACATTCAGCTGTTTGTCGAGTGACCGCAGCGCTGAAAAAAGTTCAGACTTATGACTGATCCTCACCGTTATGACTGTTGCAGCCTCCCCCACGGTCGTATGATCAAAATCCAGGTGCATGTATTTACGACGGTTGCCCCGTTCTGAGGTCAGGGGATGACCATCTGTGGTCCACCTCTCCCCAGCTGGCTTCCGACAATCAAAATCAATGGAGAAGCTGGATCTGCTTAAAGACCATGCAATTCGCTTAACAACTGCAAGGGGTTCGCTTAAAAACTATGCAATTGGCTTAACAACGGCAGAGGTTCTCTTAAGTCCAGTAGCGCAAAAGGCCGCAAAATCAGGAGCGACTCACTTAACGACCCCTTTGCTTAGCAATGGCAATTCCGGCTCCAATTGTGGTCGTAAAACGAGGACTGCCTGTAAAGTTCATTCTAATTTTGAAGTCTGATAAAGACGACAATGGAAAATTTTGTGCAGTGATGGATGGAAGGTTTTCTGACTGGCATCTGAAGCTTTCCCGACCGGCATCCATCCAGCTCCAATCTAGGATGGCCAATAGCCGAGGACCATGGGAACTGTAGTTCCAAGCAACCCAAAGATACCAGTTTGGGGCAGATGTGTCATGTTTCCGACCCCAAAAGAAGAAATGGCTGCACGTAGACATCTCTTGTCTAAGAAATGTAGGGAGTCCTTGACTTACAACTTTTCATTTAGTGACCATTCGAAGTTACGACGGCACTGAAAAAAGTGAGGTGTGATTATTTTTCACACTTACGACAGTTGCAATATCCCCAGGGTCACGATCGGGCGCTTGGCCACCGACTCATATTTATGACGGGTTGCAGAGTCCTGGGAGAGGGAGGTGACGCAATCCCCCTTTTGGCGACCTTCCGTCAAGCCAAGACAATGGGGGAAGCCAGATTCACTTAACAACCTGCTGAACTAGCTTATCAACTGCTGTGATTCACTTAACAACTGCGGCAAGAAAAGTCGTACAATGGGGCAGAACGAACTGAAACAATGTCTGGCTTAAAGCAACAGGAATGTTGGGCTCAGCAATCCGTATTGCTGTACGATAAAAAAGATGGAAATGGAAGAAAGGCCAACCCCAAACATGTGCAAATGTATTTTAGGATAAAGAATGAATTATTAAAAAGTAAAAAAAAAAAAGAATAAATATGAGTAAAAATAGAGAAATTAGCATTTGAGGGCGAATGAAGATGTCGTTTATATAAATAAACACAGAAATATTAAGGTATGATTAAAAAATATGGGAAAAAGATGATTTTGGCAGAAATTGTAACTAAGTAAAATGTATTTGGATATGATAAATTGTGTGAGATATGATATGGCCAATACTCTTCATAAAGTATTAAAGGGGGGGGAGGGAAGGGAAAAAAATCAATAAAACTTGATTTAAAAAAAGAAATGTTGGGCTCAAAAGCCAAGAACTATCTGTTGGGTGGGGGTTGGGGGGAAGGAAGAGAAATAAATAAAAAAGCTTCTGCCGATCAGGCAACTTAGCTGGGATCATCAGAGGCATTTAAAAGAAAAAAAGGGGTTTTTTTCTTTTAAAAGCTTTTGACGATCCCAGCTGAGTCGCACGATCATCAGAGGCTTTTTTTTTTTTTACTTTTAAAAGCATTTTTTTCGGCCGAAGAGTTCGTAGAAAAAATGCTTTTAAAAGTAAAAAAAAAAAAGCCTCTGTTGATTGTGCAGCTCATCTGGGGGGGGGGGGGGGGTAGGGATTTTTGCTACCAGTTCTCCGAACCACCTGCCTCCATCGCTACCGGATCGAGCGATCCGGTCCGAACCGGGAGCGTTTCACCCCTGACACAAAAACCGGAAAGAGGTTCTCGAATTAAACCGTCAACTCGTGCCTGGGTAGCCTCGGCGGCCCTTGCCGATGTCCGTGGCCCATCCGCCCCGCGATTTCTCGATGAATAATTGAAACGGCTCTGGATACATTTATTATCCCTTTAGTGCCAAAGTGGCACAGAAAGACTGGTGGTAATTGAAAAAATAGAACACAAATCTCTCGTTGAAAGGCCTGTTTCTTATCGCAGAGTAAACATGTCAGGCCTAATAAACAAAAAGAAGGAGAGGCGGGATGGGCAGCCAGGCCTGGCCGGTGATTTAACCGCTGATTTAGAACCCGGCTCCCGGTTTTTGCCGAAGAGAAAAAGGGTCCAGTATGGTGGCTTTTAAAAAACACACAAAGATTTCAAGGGGGGCCGTGGGGAATGATAATCATAATCGTATTAATTAAATCAAGGAAGGTGGGTTTGGTAGTTTTTTTTCCCCCGTCCTTCTCTCCCCTCTGGGCTTCTATCGACCTGATAAAACGTCATTTTCTTTGTGTGTGCGTGTTTTTTTTTCAATTGGCTGGAAAGAGGTTTGGTCCAAAGTGAGATTTTTGGCACAGGGATTGCAAAAACGAGCCCAACTGAAGCTTGGCACGGCTCCCTCGTGGGCAAGTAGGAGAACACAAACCACTTTGCAGGATGAGTGACGGTTTTGGGCAACGGACAAGGGGACGAGAAGACCCCGATAGAAGCGTTTGGACATCAAGGAATTGGAGTGAGGGTCTCCAAATCTGCCCCGGCCTCTGAATGCCCCCACCCCACCCCAGCAGAGGCAGGATGGCTTTGCAGAGCTGCCAAAAATGTCTCCCGGATTTGGGAAAGGGAGTTTTTTAAAATGTATGTGCATGTGGGGCAGTTTGGAAAAAGAAACACATCAGCTGCCCCAAATGATTTAAAATTCAGATTATTTGTGTACATCTGCTCCCCTCCTGCTAAAGAGGAGAGGCCAGTGGTGAAATCCAAAAATTTTCCCTACTGGTTCTGTGGGCGTGGCTTGGCGAGCAGTCATGTGACCGGGTGGGCGTGGCTTGGTGGTCATGTGACCGCGTGGGTGTGGCTTGGTGGTCGGTTATGTGAGCGGGAAAACCAACTATCACACTTTACACAAAAATAACACAAAAGCTACACAACTGACTCACACACCATGCAAAAGGAGCTGGACTTCACACAAAATGTCATAATTTTAAACTGTTTTTAATAGGGTTGCTGATTTTAATTTTATTTCATTGTGATTTGTATTGGAATTTGTCATTTTGTAAGCCGCCTTGAGTCCCTAGGGAGAAAGGCGGCATATAAATCGCAATAATAAATAAATAAATAAATAAATAAAATGGCCCCTGCAACAAGCAGGAACCTCACAGAGTCACAGAGAGCTCAAAAACAAACTATCGCACTTTACACAAAAATACCGGTTCGGGCAATAGGCAGTAAAAAAATGCTTTAAAAAGTAAAAAAAAAAAAAGTTCAGATGATCACCTGTGCCACACGCTCGTCGGAACTTTATTTTTACATTTTAAAGCATTATTTTACTACCAGTTTTTTTACTTTTAAAAGTAAAACTAAAAAAAGTTTTTAAAAAAGTTTTGATGATCAGCTGACAATCAGCTGTGCCCGCGATCGTTGAAACCTCTTTTTTTTACTTTTTTAAAGCATTTTTTTATTACCGGTTTGGGTGAAGTGGTAGCATTTTTTACTACCGATTCGGGCGAACCGGCCCGAACCGGTAACATTTCACCCCTGGCCTCGCCTTAGCAACAGAAATTTGGGGCTCCGTTGTGGCCGTAATTGGAGGACTTACTTATACAGTTTTTTGACGCTTTTGAGCAATTTAGCAGATCTTTTAAGGCAAGGAATTGGGGATTATTTTGCTCCTGAAAAAAACAAACAACCTCCCCACTCCTCTTTTCCCCAGACATCCACATTTCAAACTCTAGGGAAGGAATGTGACGGAGGAGAAATTCTTAAGGAAATTGATTTTTTTCCCCCACCCCAAGAGGCAGCGAGGCTGGTTGGGGACTGGGTGCCGAGGGAAAGGCTTAAAAAAAATCTGGTATAAAAAGCAAAGAAAGGGAGAAAGGAGTTTCTTTTCTAGCTGCTGGGAGCATCTCACATTCCAGTCTGAAAGAGGATTTTTTGTAGGAAGGAAGGAAGTTAAAGAGAGGTTGTCAAACAGGCAGAGAAAGCCGCCATCCGGATTCAATCCCTTTTCTTCGGTTTCAAACACAACCTCGAAGAGGAAGCAAATGAATTAAGACTATCGCTTCCAGTTTTGGTCACCCCCGTTACAAAAAAGACTTTGAGATTTTGGGGAAAAGTGCAGAGAAGAGCAACAAGGATGATTAAAGGCCTGGAGATGGAAATATATGAAGAACGGGTTGCAGGAATTGGGTATGGCTAATCTAGAGAAAAGAAGGACCAGGGGGGACATGATAGCAGTCTTCCAATATCTCAGGGGCTGCCCCAAAGAAGAGGGAGTCAAACTATTCTCCAAAGCCCCTGAGGGCAGGACAAGAAGCAACAGATGGAAACTAATCAAGGAGAGAAACAACCTGGAATTGAGGAAAAATTTCCTGACAGTGAGGACAATTAACCAGCGGAACTGCTTGCCACCAGAAGTTCTGGGTGCTCCATCACTGGAGGTTTGAAATGGTAGAGGAGGGCCTCCTGCTTGAGCCTCCAAGGTCCCTCCCAGCTCTATTCTGATTGATGATTAAGTTGGCAAGATGCAGAATTGCACGCCCCAATTTTTTAAAAAAATAAACATTAAAAATTGCGCCCTTCCTTGCTTCCTGCCTGCCTGCCTTCTTCCATCACTCCCTCCCTCTTCCTTTCCTTTCCTCTTTTCTCTCCTCTTTCTTTTCCCTTCTCCTTTCTTTCTCCTTCCTTCCTTTCCTTCCTCATTTTTCCCCTTTCCTTTCCTTTCTACTTTCCTTTCTCTTTTCTCTGCTTCCTCTTCCCTTCCCCTTCCTTCCTTCCTTTTCTCCCTTTCCTTTCCTTCCCTCCCCTCCTTTCCTTTCCTCTTTCTTCTCCTTTCTCTTCCCTTCCCCTTTCTTTCTCCTTCCTTCCTTTCCTTCCTCACTTTTCCCCTTTCTTTCTACTTTCCTTTCTCTTTTCTCTCCTTCTTTCTCTTCCCTTCCACTTCCTTTCTTCCTTCTTCCCTTTTCTCCCTTTCCTTTCCTTACCTCTTCTCCTCTCCTCTCCCCTCCCCTCCCCTCCTTTCCTCTTTTCCCTTCTTTTTCTCTTCCCCTTTCTTTCTCCTTACTTCCTTTCCTTCCTCACTTTTCCCCTTTCCTTCCCTTTCCCTTCCTTCCTTCCTTCCTTCCTTCCTTCCTTCCTTCCTTTTAATCCTTCCCTTTCCCCTTCCCTTTTCCCTGGGAAATGGGCACATTTAAACTTAAGCTTGTACATTGCCTGACCTCTGTAGACGCCATAGGCTAAATAAATAAAATGAAGCGGGCACAGAAGATTGATTGCAACGACAGGGTAAAAAATCCAGCTTTACCTTGAATATAATAATGTTGTTATTGTTGTTTCTAAAGGACACTATTCTTTGACATCTTGTGTAAGCAGCTTTTTTGGCAGGGGGGGGGGGATCAGGAAGAGGAAGCCCGTGGAAGCTTCTCTGATTGACAGTTTGTTGTTTTTCTTCATTAGCTCAGCCCGACGAGAGATTTATGGGGGATTTTTTACGAATAGCCCAGTTCCGAGGTCCAGCTTTTTAACACCACGCCGAGATTTATGGCACTTAGTCGCAGGAGAGTGCATTAGCGGAAGGGCATCACTCTCTTCTAGGAGCCCACCCCCCCCCCCCCCCCCCCAAACAAAAAAAAAAAAACAACAACGCTCCATCTCTTTCTTCCTCTCTTTTTAATTTGATTGCAAAACAACTTTTAAAGGCTGGGAAATAAAATAAAAAACAACAAAACAACCCCTCGAAGTAATGGACTGAAATTGTACTTCTGGACAAGGACACCGGCGAAGTGGCAGCCGAACGGGTACGGGTGGAAAGGGAGAAGGTGGGAGGGGGGGGAGAAAGAGGGACCTGTCAAACTAGATCTCGAGTCTATCCGCCAATCTGGGCGCTGAGAATCTGAAAAAGGACAGGAGAGAGAATTCGCCCCGTGCAATCTCAGAAATGGTCCTTTCGGCCGAGCCATTTGTTTCTATATTAAATTTGGAGGGGAGGTTTAGCCCCATAAATGAAATTAACAAAAAAAAAAAAAAAAAACAAGCTTTACAAAAATTGCTTTAGGGTGGGGCCGGTGGCTGCGTAGACACGTACTTCGAAATATATATATATATATATATATAATTTCATTTGTGAATAAAATGACGTAGCTGGAAAGCAAAGAATTGCACTGCCCAGCGTTTATTGCTAGGAATGTGCAATGAACATTGGCCATTAGAAGCTGCGGGGAGTCCTCAACGTACGGCCACTCGTTAACGGCTGTTCGCAGTTACACGGGCACTGAAAAAAAAAGTGATTTTAGGACCAGTCCTCGCACTTACGGCCATCACGGCATCCGTACTGAGCAAAATTCAGGGGCTTGGCATGTATTTAGGGTGGTCGTCGTATCCCGGAGTCATGGGACGACTTTCCCAGCCGGCAAACTCAATGGGGAGGGGGAAGGCGGATTCACTTAAGCACCGCACAATCCGCTTAACGACTGTAGTGATTCGCTGAAGCAAAAGGTCGAAAAACCACGTGTGCGCGACTCACTGAAGGGCTGCCTCCTTTAGCGATGGAAGCTCTGGCCCCAATTGTGGTCATACGTCGAGGACTTGCTTGTAGTGACAGACGCAACATTTTCACTGCACTAAACGCTGTATGTATTTTTTTACCTCGTTGGGTTGTGTTTTCTGCGACGGCTGCTTTATTGGCAGAAGTAAATTTAGCTGCTTTTGCAAGCCGTTTTTGTTTTTTTAATCGTCAGCTCTCCTCCGCTTCTCAGGTTACACACACACACACACAAACCGTGTTTGGAGGGAGGGCGCCAAACAACCCCCTTCCTCAAGTCAAGCCAAATCTTTAAGGACGCTCAGCTTCCAGGTGTTCAGGCAACATCTGGAGGGTGCCTCCGTCCAGATGTGCTTTGACAGGAGCATTTTTCAGGAGAGCTATTTTTAGCCCCTCCGGGAGCCATGAAAAGGAGGCTCCCAGTTGTCAGGATTACTGTTTTCGGTGGCATCAATCTTAACCAGGTTTAAGTGAGTCTCGTCACTCACATCTCAGGCGGGTGGAGAGATATGCATCTCCCCAAGATGGAGAAAGTGATTTCAATCCCTCTGGTGGTTTCTTTTGGGTTTCCTTCCCTCCCTCCCTCCCTCTCTCTCTCTCTTTCTTTCTTTCTCTTTCTTTCTTTTTGTTTTTCCTTCCTTCCTCCCTTCCTCCCTTCCCCCATCCCTCTCCCTTCCCCTCCCTCCTTCCCTCTTCCTTCCTTCTGCTTTCCTTTCCTTATCTTTCCTTTCTCCCTCCTCCTCCTTCCTTCCTTCCTTCCTTCTTTCCTCCCTCCCTCAGTCCCTCTGTCTCTTTCTTTCTTTTCTTTTTCTTTCTTTCTTTCACTTTCTGTTTTTCTTTTTCCTTCCTTCCTCCTTTCCCCCATCCCTCCCTCCCCCTTCCCCTTCCTCCTTCCTTCCTTCTGCTTTCCTTCCTCCCTCTTCCTCCTTCCTCCCTTTCTTCCTCCCTCCCACCCTTCTTTTCTTTCTTTCTTTCTTTCTCTTTTTTCTTTTTCCTTCCTTCCTTCCTCCTTCCTTCCTTCCTCATAGACTCAACTTGCTCACTGTGGGCACGTGTAAAGTCGCCAGCTGCTCTTTGCGGGCGCCACAGCACAGGAAAATGGCCGGAAAACGGTCCAAAAAACGGTAAAAAAAAGGCCATTTTTCGGGCTGTTTTCAGGCTGTTTTCCAGGCTGTTTGGGGGCCATTTTTGTGCTGTTTTCAGGTCATTTTGGAGCCGTTTTATGGGCCGTTTTCAGGCCATTTTTCAGGCTGTTTTGGGGCCATTTTTGGGCCATTTCAGGCTGTTTTGGGGCCATTTTTTGGGCTGTTTTCAGGTCATTTCTGAGCCATTTTTGGGCCGTTTTCAGGCCGTTTTGGGGCCATTTTTGGGCCATTTTCAGGCCATTTTTGGGTTGTGTTCAGGCCATTTTTCAGGCAATTTTCAGGCTGTTTTCGGGCCATTTTTCGGCCCCGGAAAACAGCCTGAAAACAGCCAAAAAACAGGCCTGCATGTGCTGGTCAGCTTCGGGCATCCGGCGCTCCGGCCATGCACATGCACATGCCCGCCCGTTCTGGTTTGGGCACTCAGTGCTGAAAAGGTTGGCCATCATTTGCCGTAGGCAATCCTGGCTAGCTGGGGAGAGGTGGAGGGAGAGGAAAGGAGAGGGGTGAAAGGAGGCTCATTGCTAAGTCTGCAGCTCCAGGGTTGATTTGCAAGCCGGGGGGGGGGGAGAGCACAGGTTAATGGAAGGGTGAATAAATCCCTCCCCCTTGGGTCTTGTTTATCAACATGCCCCCCCCCCCAAAAAAAGAAGAGTTGACAAGTTCGAGCCTTTAACGGGTGAAACCGAATGGGATCACCGGGGGGTTCAGACATAAATAAGAGACCCATTAATGCTGGCAACGAGGTTGCTGGGGGGGGGCAGCTTGGAGGGAGGGAGGGAGGGATGGACGGAGGGCTTCGTTTGCTAGACCCCCTTCATCTGTTTGCAATTTGCTTGCTGGCAGGTTGGAATTCAAGGCTTGCTTTGCAAATATTTCGGCTGAGCAAGGGCTTATGGGGCGGGGGGGGCAGGGGGGAGATTGCAGAATTGTAAAGGGCCCCTTTGTTGTTGCAAGTTGTGAGGTTAGCCAAGTTAGGTTTGCAAGAGAAGCGCCGAGCTCAAAGAGCACCCAGGACCCAGGAGGTGGGTTCTAAAAATTTTTTTACTACTGGTTCTGTGGGCGTGGCTTATTTTGTGGGCGTGGTTTGATGGTCATGTGACGATTCTTTAGGATTTAGCAGAGGTACTGGGTCTACCAGGCTTTTAACTGCTTGCAGAGCTGGACCGGTCTGCCCATTCGTTTTTCGAGCGTCCTGGTCTACCACCACGCTGCCTTTTAACACTGATCAGCTGTAAGGCGGCCCTTTGAAGCCTCGCGGCAAGAGTTTAAATAGTTTTTTTCCTTCCAGCCGATTAGCTGGGACTCGGGAGGCAGCGAATAGATTGGGGCGGGGCCAAATAAAAGGTAAGAATAATATGGGGGGGCGGGAGGGCCCAGCTCCCAAACAAAGAGAACCGGTTCGGTGACGTCATATTGTCACCGCTACTGGCTCAGCAGAACCGGGCCGAACCGGGAGGAACCACCACTGCAAGGACCCCCCAGTCCTCCTCCCCCTCCTCCCTGCAAAGCCCTTTCCCTTCTAGCACTGGTGATGTTCTGAACCTATGGTGAACCTACGGCACACTATGCCCCCTGTGACATGCGGAGCCATATCTGTGGACACATGAGCGTTGCACTAGCTCAGCCAGCTGATTTTCGGGCCTTCTGGGCCCACCGGAAGTCAGGAAATGGGCTGTTTTGGGCCTAGGGCCTCCGGGGGAGTAGGGGAGGCTGTTTTTGCCCTCCCCAGGCTCCAAGAAAGCCTACCGGGACCACCGGTAACCTTTTTGCCATTGCATGCCTAAAGCGGAGAGAGTGTGGGGGGGGTCGCGCAAGCATGTGCGGGGGGGTTGAATTATGGGTGTGGGCACCCATGCGCGTGACCCCTCCCCCGCTTTTGGCACGCGACGGCAAAAAGGTTAGCCATTACTGTACTAGCCTGTGACTGCTGCTTGCATAATCATCGGCTATCGGAAGAGGTTGCCCAGTGCTGCTCTGTAGGAGTAACTGTTCTCAGCTGATCTTTTCTAGTAAACTTTCTTGAAAATGAGGGCAGGCGGGGATGGGGCGGGGGGATTTCTCCCCCCCCCCATAGAGGGGTGGGAGACTTAATCTCTTTCTAGCTCAGGTTAGCTTCAAATATGCTTATTTATAAATCCATTCCGTGGCATTTAAGAACTAAGCCGTAGATTAAAAGAAGAAGAAGAAAAAAATTATAGGAAAGCTTGCGTCGTTTAAAATATATATTTTTTTCTCCTCTCAGCTCACATACTTTTTGTGTGTGCGTGTGCTTCTTATCCTAAAAATAACCATTTTTTTTTTACATCCACATTTCCTGGTCGCTGAAAAATTTGGAGAACGACCAAGAGAGAAAGCTGGTTAAAAGTCGGTTTGCTTAAAAAAAGGCCAAGATTCTCCTCTCTGTCACAAGCCAGCATGTATCCCTTGTTCAACCACCATTGCAGAAATGGCTGAATTTCATTGCTGAATAAAAAGATGGGAACACCTGATGAGGAGATATATTCCTTGAAATAGAGAGAGAGAGAGAGAGAGAGAGAGGGATGGATGAATGGATGATAGATGATATACATTATAGATAGATAGATAGATAGATAGATAGATAGATAGATAGATAGATAGACATCTACCGCTAGATAACTATCTTCTACCATCCACATCTATCTTTCTTACTCTCTTATCTAGATAGATGATAGATAGATAAAAAGAAAGAAAGAAAGAAAGAAAGAAAGAAAGAAAGAAAGAAAGAAAGAAATAGATATACACACACACACACATATACTGGTACGTACATTTATATATATAAATTTGGTATAAAATGGTTTGTCGTGAATATATATGAATGATGAGATATATTCCTTGAATATATATATTCTTGGTTTATTTTTTGTTCTACTTAATTTTTATTTTTGGTGAACAGCGAAGAATGCTGGCTTTTATTTGGGGACGCTTTCAATTTGGATGTTTCCTGATGCCTCCTAATCTTGTGGAAGGGGCAGTAAACAAATTTAGGGCACAAATAAATAAAACCCGGACCGAAAAGGTGCAGAAATCCGACACGTCGGTTGTTGAGGACGGCGTGCAAGAGGAACGTTCAGCTTGAGCGTGTTGGACTCAGGGGCAGCTTGAAAAACCTGAAGGAGAATATCTCATGAGGCACAGAAAGCTTTAATACTAGGCAGGAGACGGGGATGATGACAGCTAAATCTCGGGAGTCTTTGGTCCTCCTAAAATGTGTCAGCCTCGCGGGAGAAACCGGACAGAAATCACAACTGGATAAACTTAATTCTGTGTTTATTGTAAAGCTACCTCGACAGAATCTGGCTGGTCTGAAAGTACCATTCTCCCACTGTCAATTTTTAACAAGCTGAGAAAATTAGAGGAAGGCCCATTGTGAGCCTCTTGCCTTGCCCGTTATGGGTAGTCCTCGACTTACGACCACGATTGAGCCCCAAATTTCCGTTGCTCGGTGTGACAGTGGTGATGTTTCGCCTCATTTTATGACCTTTCACACCACATTTGTGAAGCGAATCACCGCCGTTGTTAAATTAAGAACAGAGCTGTTAAATGAATCCCCGTTGACTTCGCTTGTCAAAAAGGGGGAATTGCGTGAGCCCGGGGACACTGCAACTGTCATAAATGTGAGTCAGTTGCCAAGCGTTGCTTAATTTTGATCATGTGACCAGGGGGAAGCTGCAACAGTTCTAAGGGTTAAAAATGGTTACAAAGTCCCTTTTTTCAGTGCCCTTGAAACTTTAAACCAGGGGTCAGCAACCTGCGGCTCTGGAGCCGCATGTGGCTCTTTCACCCCTCTGCTGTGGCTCCCTGTCACTCAAAATATGTGTCACAACTGCCAATGCGCCGGCATGTGATTTATTGAGCTTTTCGACCTCCGGTAGGCCAACCATGAATAAATCTAAGAAAAGAAATGTTTCAGAAGAAAACAGAACGTTTAATTCAACTACATATGCTAGGCACGGGAAGGGTTTTGTGGCTCCCGGGGTTTTCTTTTCTGTGGGAAACAGGTCCAAATGGCTTTTTGAGTGTTTAAGGTTGCAGACCCCTGCTTTAAACAAATGGATGTGAGCCAAGGATTTACCAGTATTTAGCTCAGGGCTCAGCTGTCTGTTATCTAACTATTCCTTTCTCTTCGCAAGTCTCCCAAGGTCTTCCCACATACCATTACAGAATGGTACGTGGGAATCAGGAACCAGACACAGCTTGCTGTTTGTGTGGAGAACAGAGAATCCATAGGAAGCTGAAAACCTATGAAAATCCTTGCTTTGTAGACAATGCCCACAATGCGCAGTGGGGCCTTAAATTTGTGGTAAGAACAATTGGAGGAGCAGAAAGTATTCAATTCAGGGGTGGGTCCTTGAAGCAGGTGATGACACTGAGGAGCTTAGGAGGAAGCGGGTCAGGACAAAACCCTGATTTGAAAATCAAATAAAAAGAAGCCTCTCTATTCTGAAGGTACTGCACTGGACATACAAAGGTAACCACGAGTGTCTTAATAATTAAAAGGGATATACATTTTTTTAAAAAATCAAAAGAGTGACTTGGATAACTTCCCTGTATTGGATTTGCAAAAGAGAATTCTAAAGCTTTGAAGGATTTTTTGAGAAGGGACAAAGAAAGAAGGAAAAAAAGAAATCAAATTCCAGGACATTATTTGGAGGGACTTAAAATCAAGATTGTAAAAGGAAGGAATGTAAAGGTGGCTTATTTGATCAAGGTTAAAACCGTTATGTTGTTATCTCTGCTAATCCTGAATGGATTTTTGCTGATCGGGATTGAATAACGAGGTTTTAAAGATGTATTTATAGATAAGAGATGAGATATGGGAAAAAGTAAATGTTGTATTTTAAGAGAAAGTGATAAATTACCGGTACTAAAATTATTTATACTTGTTGAGAAGAAAGGGGAAGTCATTTCTTTATAAATTTCTTTTCTTCTTTTTTTTCTTTTAATATACGCCAAAGTTTGTTTTCTATTCTGCCAAACATCTGGCTGATCGACCAATTTCATTTTTTTAATGGCCTCGCTCAATCGATTATGTAAATGAACTGCTATCACAAGCATTTTTGGGGATTTCTGGGACAGCCCAGAGAAATTTTCACTCAGAATTTTTCTCTCGCCCTAAGAAGCAGAGTAGAAATGTGCTAACAAGAGGCCTCCTAAGGCTGCATCCCAGGAAAATAACCAGAGCAAACAGCGATACGGTTCACATCAAATGCTAAAATGCAGATTTTCCCCAAGCAGTGCTTTATGGAAGAATCCGCCACCGGCTGAATTTGGAAAAAAAAAAAATCCATAAATTCTTAAAAGCGGTCTAGAAAAGACAGGGAATAATAGAGGTGGAAGGGACCTTAGAGGTCTTCTAGTCCAACCCCCGATACCATTTCGAACAAATGGCTGTTCAATCACCTCTTAAAATCCTCCAGCGATGGAGGGTTTTATGTTTACATAAACACATGTTCACATAACATGCAAGAAGAACACATTCCCACGACATGCACAGTTCCAAACGCATTCTTTTCATGGCACAGCATTGAAGAGAGGCCGAGTTTCATGGCAGATGGCTTTGAATAATAATAATAATAAAAAGATTCTCCCCACCACATCCCCCCAAAATGAGAAATAAATGCAGGACTGGCTTTCCAACGGTTATTTACATGGGGACAAAGTTAATATGAGTTCTTAAGTAGCAGACACAGAAAAAGACCACAGGTTGGAGAGAAAGAGTCACTTAGAAGCAAGAGGAATGCTTTCAGAGGTGGGATTCAGCCGGTTCGGAATCTGACAGATGCTAATTTTACATCTGGTTCCCCAAACCAGTAGTTGCAAGGACTGGCTGGCCCCGCCCACCCCACCCTGCCCCTCCCAGGAATCTCCATGCGGCCCATTTTGGATGCGAGGTAAGTGCAGGGCCCACACAGAGGCTCTGGAAGGGCGAAAAACGGGCCCGTTTCCGGCCTCCGGAAGGCCTCCAGAGCCCAAAGGAGACCGTTTTCACCCTCCCGGAGGCTTGAGAAAAGCCTCCGGAGCCTGGGGAGGGCAAAAATGCCCCCTCCCCGCCGTGGTGCAGGAGGCCGAGTAGGCCACCCCCACCCAGCAATCGGGAAGAGAACCGATTGCTAAAATTTTTCAATCCCACACCTGGACGCTATCCACATTTGATTTAAGAAATGAAATAAATAAAATAGAACGAAGCAAAGAAGGGAAGGGACTAAAGTGAAAGTGAAAGTAAAATAAAGCAGAAGTGGAAGTAAAAGGTGAAAGTGAAACTGAGGGCGGAGGCGGAGGCGAAGGAGAAGCTGAAGGTGGAAGGGAAGGAAAAGGGAAAGGGAAGAGGAAAAGGAAGTTAGGTGAAAGTGACGTAAGTGAAAGTGAACAAAGGTGGAAGTGAAGTGAAGTGAAAGTGCGAGCGAAGGCAGAAGTGAAGGGTGAAAGCAAAAGCTACGTTGAGTGAAAGTGAACGTGAAAGCGAAGGTGGAAGTGAAGTGAGGTAAAAGCGAAAGTGAAAGCCAAGGTGAACGTGGAAGTGAAATAAGGTAAAGTAAAATAAAGATGCAACAGTCCTCTGGAAGGAATTGGACTCTAGTTCCCATCACGGCCAGTAATCAAAGAGGATGGCTTGTGTAGTCCCACAAATTCTGGATGGCCACGGGGATCAGGTCAGCTGGCGGGGAACATCTGTTTTGTCACGGCTGGGGCAAAGTAGGTCCAATCCAGCTGGGCCTTCCTTACACCCCAAACATCTGCTGGGCCAGCCACCAGCCATGCGCCCGGATCCTATTTTTCTTCCCTTCCCTTCCCTTCCTTTCCCAATCAGCTGAGATATTAATTGCAAAGCCATGGAGGAAAAAAAAAAAGCTATCAATTAGAAAACTTACCGCCGCCGCCTCCCAGCAGGGAACTGTTAGCTAAAAGGAAAACAGAGGAAAAAAAAAGATGTTGTTAAATTGCTGTCTGGTTAGGAGCTATTTCGGTTGATTCACATGTTCAAGAGTTGTTGCACCATTTTGCCATCTTCAGTCTCTACAACCTGTCCCTGATGGGACCCACAATCTTGTTGAACCTGAAAGGAGCATCCAGGAATTGGGATGTTAGTTTATCCCAGGGGTCAGCAACCTGTGGCTCTGGAGCCGCATGTGGCTCTTTCACCCCTCTGCTGCAGCTCCCTGTCACTCAGAATAGGCGTCATAACTACCAACGCGCCGGCATGTGATTTATTGAGCTTTTCAACCTCCGGTAGGCCAACCATGGATAAATCCAAGAAAAGAAAAGTTTCAGAAGAAAACAGAACGTTTAATTCAACTACATGTGCTAGTTTTGTGGCCGCTCAGGAAATAGTCAGGCACGGGAAGGGTTTTGTGGCTCCCGGTGTTTTCTTTTCTGTGGGAAACGGGTCCAAAAGGCTCTTTGAGTGTTTAAGGTTGCAGACCCCTGGTTTATCCCGAGTCCAATTCAGGACCAGGAATAGCCCAGTTCCATAAATCCAAATGGACTGATATAGCTAATATATATATCTATATATATCTATATATATCTATATATATCTATATATCTATATATATCTATATATATATCTATATCTATATATCTATATATATATCATCTATCTATCTATCTATCTATCTAGATATAGATATAGATATAGATATAGATATATAGATATAGATATAGATATAGATATATAGATATAGATATAGATATATTTCGGAGTATAAGACACGCTTTTTCCCCCCTAAAAGAGGGTGAAAATTTGGGTGTGTCTTATACACCAAATGTAGCTCCGCCCACCCGCTGACCCCCCTGGAAAATGGGACACATGGAGGCGGCAATAGGCTATGGCAATCCCTGCAGCCTGAAACAGCTGATCTTCGGGAGGTCGATCCAACCGACAATCGGCTGCTTGTGTTAATCAGGCTGTGCTGAAGCTGAAGCGGGCTGTTTGCTGCAAGGAGGCAAAGGAGGCTGGGAGGCAGAGGCAGATTTTTTTTTCCTTGTGCTAATCAGGCTATGCTGAAAATGAAACTGAAACAGGCTGTTTGCTGTTTGCTGCAAGGAGGCAAATTGCTGGGAGGCAGCGGCAGATTTTTTTTTTCTTGTGCTAATCAGGCTGTGATGAAAATAAAACTGAAACTTGCTGTTTGCTGCAAGGAGGCAAATTGCTGGGAGGCAAAGGCAGATTTATTTTTTCTTGTTTTCCTCCCCAAAAAAGGTAGGTGCAGAGCGTCTTATATTCTGAAAAATACGGTATTTTTTAATTTCATTCAATTTAGACCTTGCTGATGCCAAGATGACTCCGAGCAGCTTAGAGTTTCAAATTCACTTAACAACCTTGTGACTAATTTAACATCTGCCCCGAGAGTCACCTTTTTTTTTTGCTCCGTTGCAACTTTGAACGGTCATTAAACGAACCGTGGTAAATTAAGGGACTACCTGACTAATGTTAACTTAAAGCGGGGGGGGAGGAAAGGGAAGAATATAAAATTGCAGAAGGAACTTGCAGCCTCTTGGAAAAAATAAAAATCCTGATTATCACGCAAATTTTGGTGAAATGCTCTTCAGCCGCTCAAAAGAACCCTTTGCTGTTTTCCTGCAAAAGATTAGCCCAGCTACATTTTTAGAAACCGCCAGCACAGCAACCTGGGTCGATATTGTCCAATTAACACCGAGGGATTTAATTCTGAGCAGAAATCTACGTGCCCAACTGCACTGTTATTCTGGGGTTTCATTTATGGGGATTTCCCCTCCCCCACTTTGTTTTTCTGCATTCGACTTGCTCTCTGGTTGTTGTTTTTTTCATTGCTTGGGATGGAAGGCTAGTTATTAAATAAACCAGTGATGAAATGTAAAATTTGTTACTACCGGTTCTGTGGGCGTGGCTTGGTGTGTGTGTGGGGGGGAGGGTAATGTGACTGCGTGGGTTTCCTGATCGTCAGAGGCTTTTGTTTTCTTTTAAAAGCATTTTTTCTACAACCTTTTCGGCCGAAGAGGTTGTAAAAAAAAAAAATGCTTTTAAAAGCCTCTGACCATCAGGCAACTCAGCTGGGATCGTCAGAGGCTTTTAAAGGCTTTTGTTTTTTCTACAATCTCTTTGGCCGAAGAGGTTGTAGAAAAAATGCTTTTAAAAAGCTCTGACGATCCCAGCTGAGCCGCGCGATCATCAGAGGCTTTTTAAAAAAAAACTTTTAAAAGCCTTTTTTCAGCCGAAGAGATTGTAGAAAAAATGCTTTTAAAAGTAAAAAAAAAAAACAACCTCTGATGATCGCATGGCTCAGCTGGGCATGAGGGGGGCGGGGTGCAGGGATTTTTGCTACCGGTTCTCCGAACCACCTACCGGATGATCAGGTGATCCGGTCCGAACCGGGAGCATTTCATCCCTGAAATAAACTCTTTATTTCTTTTGGAAAGCTGGATCTGGAGGGATCCCAAGTTAACTGAAATGGTACATCCGATCTGCAGGGTGTGCTTGACTTAGGATCGCATTTGGGGCTAGGATTTCTATTGTAATCGAAAGTGCTATTCCGGGGGGGGATTCAGCCGGTTCGGGAAAACCGGCTGAATCTGGTTCACCAAACCGGTAGTTGCAAGGACTGGCTGACCCCGCCCACCCTGCCCTGGCCCTCCCAGGAGTCTCCATGCAGCCCGTTTTGGATGCCAGGTAAGTGCAGGGCCTGTGTGGAGGCTCTGGGAGGGTGAAAGCCTCCGGAGCCTGGGGAGGGTGAAAACGGCCACCCGTGGTGCAGGAGGCCGAGTAGGCCACGCCCACCATGGCCACGCCCATCCAGCAACCGGGTAGAGAACCAGTTGCTAAAATTTCTGAATCCCACCCCAGGTGCTATTGTAAGTGAGTCGCAAGTTTTTTTGCCACAGTTGTTCAAAGAACCACTGCAGTTGCTGGCTGGGGAATTCTGGGAGTTGAAGTCCACAAGTCTCAAAATCATCCCCCCCCTCCCGGTTTGAAGACCCCTGCACTAAGATGTATCTTGTTGCTATCATGCTATCAATGTTGTGAGAATATGGCTATTTGCTCCCCCAGGTTGGTGGAAGCACATCCATGCCTCTTGGTGCAGCTTTCAAGAGTGGCACCCGTTTCCCACTCAGCTTTCCCCCACCTCACCCCACCCCGCCACAAGCTGGCAAGCGCAGCCTCCCCACGCCCATCCGTGCCCTAGCGCTTTGCACCTGTTTCAGGAGGTTGCCTTGGCAACAGGAGCAAGCGGGTAAGGATGCGCTCACCTCGGAAACACCCACCGCGGAATGGGTCCCAGGCACCCTGGGAAATCAGCCAGCTGCTCCCCGAGGCTGAACTGAGTGGAGAAGGGAGTTTGGCTGAAAGGGGCAGGCGTGGGAGGGAGCGAACTGGCCGACCCACCAGAGACTGGGTGGGAGGGGGTGGGGGCAGTGGGGAGAGGCTCTGGCTCAGCCAGGCTGCAGACAGGGAGGACTGGCATTAAGTTTGCAGGGCAGCAGGAGAGGATGGCTTAGAGAGAGAGAGAGAGAGAGATGATAGGTGGATTAGATAGATATAGATGGTAGGTAGGTAGGTAGGTGGATGGGTGGGTGAGTGGATGGAGAGCGCACGCACGCGCACGCGAGAGAGAGATAAAGCTATCTATCCATCCATCCATCTATCTATCTATCTGGCTAGCTAGAGGGATGAAAGGATGGATTAAGATGTTGGTTGGTTGGATGGATGGATGGACAGACAGTGATAGATATATAGATACAGATATATAAACATATCCTATATCTCTATCTATCCATCCATCCATCCATCCATCTATCCATCCATCTATCTATCTGGCTAGCTAGAGGGATGGAAGGATGGATTAAGATGTTGGTTGGTTGGTTGGATGGATGGATGGATGGATGGATAGATAGATAGATAGACAGACAGATAGACAGACAGAGAAACATATCCTATATCTCTATCTATCCATCCATCCATCCATCCATCCATCCATCCATCCATCCATCCATCTATCCACCCATCTATCTATCTGGCTAGCTAGAGGGATGGAAGAATGGATTAAGATGTTGGTTGGATGGATGGATGGATGGATAGACAGACAGACAGATAGACAGACAGACAGAGAAACATATCCTATATCTCTATCTATCTATCTGGCTAGCTAGAGGGATGGAAGGATGGATTAAGATGTTGGATGGATGGATTGATAGACAGATAGACAGAGATTGATAGATATATAGATACAGATATATAAAGGTATCCTATATCTCTATCTATCCATCCATCCATCCATCCATACATACATACATCCGGATACCTAGAGGGATGGAAGGATGGACTAAGATGTAGGATGGATGGATGGATGGATATGACTGTACCTTTAAACTTTTAAAATACCTTTTAAAAAAACCTGAAGAGGGGGTCTACATTGAAGCTTTGCCCTGTAGGCGACCCATGCACCGTTACTCAACGATGGAGTGATGTGAGGCTTTTATCTAGGAAACTGAAGATCCCGCATTCTCCCTGGAGGTCCTACTATCAGGAGTAAGGACTGCTCTCACTGAGGGTCTGCCTCCCCCTTTTTCACTCTGGAGGATCCTTGTTGAAAAGGCGCTTGGGAACAGGCTGCTAGCTTTGCCTCCCCCTCCCCACTCCAAATCCTACAGCCTTCTAGCCTCGAGTAGCCACCTGGTCTTCGGGGCTCCTGCGCACGAGTTCGCTTTCCCTGCTCGAGCAGGGGGTGGACTAGAAGACCTCCAAAGTCCCTTTCAGTTCAATTCTAGTCTACCCTGTTTTCCCGAAAATAAGATCCAACCGGAAAAATAAGTCCTAGCGTGATTTTTCAAGATACTCGTAATATAAGCCCTACCCCAAAAATAAGCCCCAGTTAAGTTTGTCAGCCAGATGGATGCTTTTAGTACCGTATTTCCCCCAAAATAAGCCCTAACCCAAAAATAAGCCCTAATGCATCTTTTGGAACAAAAAATTAATATAAGACCCGGTCTTATTTTAGGGGAAACATGGTAAATTCCCCAACCAGAAGCAATCAGGTATTAAGATTGTCAACTGTCATAAATACATGTCAGTTGCCAAGAGTTTTGAGCAGGTGACCACGGGGGACGCTGCAACGGTCATAAGTGTGAAAACGGTCATAAGTCGCTTTTTTCCAGTGCCGCCATAACTTCGAACGGTCACTATAAATGTAGGTTGTAAGGCCGAGGACTCTCTGTACCGCAAACCTGCAACTCTCCTCAGCAGGAATATCAATAGGGAGCGGAATCTCTGACATGGCTGAAAGCTACCAGCGTTATCCGTATTGTTTTATTTTTAAAATATGTAGATATTGCATTTCCCCGTACAGGCCCCCAAGCAGCTTGTAATCCGGTGTGTGGGGCGGACGGAGGGAGGGAGGGGGAGGGAGGAATAAAATAAAACTACACTCATAAAATCAATATGTGAATTGCCTATCGATTTCACGCCAGACCATAAAAGTTACATTCCGTTCGCCGAGGAAATTTTTTTGCGCCGGGCGACTTAACGAAAGTGCCGCTGAACAGGTGGGCTTCAGACAGGGGTGGTGGGCAAAAAATCGGTTTGGGCTTTTGGTTTTCGAGGAGAACCAGCTGAAAAAAACATATTTTCTAGAAGGGGAAAGAATTAAAGGTGTGTGTTATAGACAGAGTTTAGGAACGAAGCTCTTAAAAATCTGGTTTTGGATCACTGCACATTTCTCTCTTTGTTTGTTTTTTCATTTGCTTATTTGCATCCCGCCTTCATTACTCTTACAAATAACTCAAGGCGGCGAAGATACCTGATACTCCTTCCTCCTCCTATCTTCCCACCCCACAACAACAATCCTGTGAGGTGGGTTTGGGATGAGAGAGAGAGAGAGAGTCACAGGCCCGAAGTCACCTAGCTGGCTTTCATGCAGAAGGCAGGACTAGAATTCACCACTTCCTGGCTGCTGCACCAAAATCACGCTGCCGGCTTCCATGGCTAAGACGGGACTAGAACTCACCGTCACCTGGTGATTGGCCAAAGTCATCCAGCCACCTTTCATGGCTAAGGTGGGACTAGAACTCACTGTCTCCTGGTGATTGGCCCAAAGTCACCCAGCTGTCTTTCATGGCTAAGGTGGGACTAGAACTCACCGTCACCTGGTGGTTGGCCCAAAGTCATCCAGCCAGCTTTCATGCATAAGGTGGGACTAGGACTCACCGTCACCTGGTGATTGGCCCAAAGTCATCCAGCTGTCTTTTATGGCTAAGGTGGGACTAGAACTCACCGTCACCTGGTGATTGGCCCAAAGTCACCCAGCTGTCTTTCATGGCTAAGGTGGGACTAGAACTCACCGTCACCTGGTGGTTGGCCCAAAGTCACCCAGCTGTCTTTCATGGCTAAGGTGGGACTAGAACTCACCATCACCAGGTGATTGGCCAAAGTCATCCAGCCAGCTTTCATGCATAAGGTGGGACTAGGACTCACCGTCACCTGGTGATTGGCCCAAAGTCATCCAGCTGTCTTTTATGGCTAAGGTGGGACTAGAACTCACCGTCACCTGGTGATTGGCCCAAAGTCACCCATGTCTAAGATGGGAGTAGAACTCATGGTCTCTTACTTTCTAGCTCTGGTGCCTTAACCACTAGACCAAACTGGCTCTTTAACTAATTAACTAATATTTATTAGCGCAGCAAATTCACCCTTCTGTCCTTCTCTGCGAAATGTTCCCGACTGAAACATCGCAAAACAAAGTTCAGATCGTAATTCCAAGCTAGTTCAAGGGGGAGCCATAAGTCTTCGGCCAACTTGTTCCCTCCAACTTAATTCTTCTCAGCTCCAGAGCTTTGCAGGGTCACCCTGGAAAAAACGTTTGGCTGTTGGAGAGCAGATTTTTACCAGACAGGATTCTCCAGCACCTCTAAGATGGACTGAAAAAAAGGAATTAGATCAGGGTTGGGGTTATCCTTATCCTGTGGGACCTCAAATTGGGGGGGGGGGTGTCTTCATATCTTCCTTGAGCTTCCCCCCTCTTCTTTTGCTTCCTGGATTCTGAAGCTTGAAGCTTTTTCGAACGGCAGCTTCTCCTGCCCGAGGAAGCGACCAGCTGGGGAATCCGACTGCTACTACCCTGTTTCCCCGAAAATAAGACCCTGTCTTATGTTTTTTGAACCCCGAAATAAGCGTGCTTAGCCTTATTTTTGGGGAGGTCTTATTATTTTGGGGTGCATGGAGCAAGATGGGGCTCCTCTTGCCGTCTTACCTGATTTCCAGCTCTGTCTCCCTAACCCTTAAGCAGAGGAAATGGCGGGGATCGGCTGCACATGAGGTTTAATATTTTTCAGGGAGGGCTTATTTTCGGGGAGGCCTTATTTTAGGGCATGCGCTCAAAAGCCCGATTGAGCTTGTTACCCGGGGAGGTCTTATTTTCGAAGAAACTCAGTAGGATGGATCCCGGTTTTGACTCTACGGAAAGCTGGGTTTTCTCTTCCCCGCCTTTCAAGAATTAGACAACCCAAGAAGAGCCTTGCTCTCCCAGGAGGAAGAAGGTGCAATCAAAATTTTGACAAGGCAGAAAGGAGAAGCCAAATTGCAAAAAAAAAAAGGGGGGGTGGGGCAGGAGGAAGGAAGACGCCGACCAGTTTCCCAGCCTTCGTATCAGGAAGGCTGAAGGCGTGGGCGATGAGTAGACGAGTCAGGTTGTCTTATAGAATCTAAAGGAGAATACCGTCAAATGTTAACGGAAGTCTGGAATTTGAAAACAGGACCTGTTGAATTGGCGGGATTTGCTGGTTTGCCAGCTGTCTCTCAACGCGCCAGCCCACCGGAGTTGCTGCTGCTCTGGGGTACGCTCCATCCCACCCCCCATCCTGCCAATCTCTCTACAGGCAAGCAGGCTCCTGTCAATCAGGCCTGCAAAGGCTTAATCGCCGGCCTCCCCAAGCAGGCTCGGATGGACCTGGGCGACCTAATTGAAGTTGTCAGTTCTTCCTCGGCTCCAGAGCCTGCAGGCAGCCGGCAGAGAGTGATGAGGGGGCTTTGGGGTTGGTTGAATGGATCCCCACCTCCTTCTCTGTGCCAGGTTTTCAACAGGATGCTGGAACCTTAGGGAAGGGAGGCTCAGCCAATCTCGTCGTACACATGTCGTACTCTGACAATAAAGGTTCGAACTGAATTGAACTGAAGGTTGAGGAGGAAGAGGAGGAGGTCTGCTTTTCAAAAGATGGGCAAGTGATTCTGAAATCAGGGCTGCTTGGTGCTCTCTGAGCTTGGTGGTTTTCTTGTAGACGTTTCATTACCCAACTAGATAATGTCATCAGTGCTAGAAGAGAGTGGGGTTGTACTAGAAGACCTCCAAGGTCCCTTCCAACTGTTGTGACTCCCTTCCGGGTCAGTTTGGAGACGCCAAGCCAACATTGCTCGCCCTCACCAAGGAGGAAATGTTGGAAGATGCTTCAAGTCAGCTTGCCCGGAGGACCTCAAGATCTTCTGAAGGGCTGGAAACGATCTTCAAAGTAGTTAGAGGAACGGTAGTCTGGGAGCATCACTGACAAAGCAGGCCTCGATTTACGACAACCATCAGGACCAGGGAATCCATGGTGTGGTCTTTAAGTGAGACAGCAACCATTTTGGGGAAGAACAGCTCCCAAATCTTTTTTTTCTAAATCTAAAAATCCTCCATCCCAACGTTTTGACAGTTGGCGCGAATCCTGCAGCTAGGGGAAGGAGTTCACAGTTCACACCAGCGGTGGGATTCAATCAGTTCGGCCGAAACGGCTGTTAAATGGTTGACTGGCCCTGGGCCTCCCCACCCCACCCCTTCCAGAAGTCCTCACGTGCCCCGTTTTTGCTCCCAGGAGGCTGCAGGGAGGCCTACTAGGCCCAAAACGGGGCATAGGGGGGGCCAGGCCCCTGCCCGCAGCCCATTTTTGCTCCCAGGGGGGTGCAGGAGGCCGAATGCTGCCTGTCACACCCCCTGGCCACGTCCACCCAGCCGGTCATTAGGGCAGAGAACCAGTTGTTCAATTATTTGAATCCCACCACTGGTTCCCACCCTATGCCAAACCACAAAACACGGCCTAGGGCAAAAGGGTCGTAGTTAGTGTGGGGTTTTCACAGATAGGGTTGGGTTGCACGGATCCCGGCAAGAGAGACTCAGGGAGCGACCGTTTCTCTGTCTTCTCTCGGCACGCCTGGCACATTACCGCAGCCAGCTCAGCAAGTCGAGGCAGAGTGTGAACGTTAGCAAGCTAGTGAGCTATTTTTTCCCACTCTTCCCTCCTGCTCAAGTTCCTCTCCTTTCCTTCGGCAGCCCTGCCTGCATGTGGGAAAGGGCTCATCAGCCCTCCACCCCACCCCCACCCCCAGAAGTTGGGGCCTGCTTTGAGTTGGCGGGTAACAGAATAACAGAGTTGGAAGGGATCTTAAAGGTCTTCTAGTCGAACCCTCTGCTCAAACAGGAGATCCTACCCTGGAAAATAAGTCCTAGCATGATTTTTTCAGGATGCTCGTAATATAAGCCCTACCCCCCAAAATAAGCCCCAGTTAAGATTATCAGCCAGACGGATGCATTTAGTACCGTACAGGTAAAGGTAAAGGTTCCCCTCGCACATATGCGGTAGTCGTTCCTGACTCTAGGGGGCAGTGCTCATCTCTGTTTCAGAGCCGAAGAGAGGAGCGCTATCCGAAGACGTCTCCATGGTCACATGGCCGGCATGACTCAACACCAAAGGCGCACGGAACGCTGTTCCCTTCCCACCAAAGGTGGTCCCTATTTTTTGACTTGCATTTTTTACCTACTTTCGAACAGCTAAGTTGGCAGAAGCTGGGACAAGTAACCGGAGCTCACCCTGTTACGCGGCACTAGGGATTCGAACCACTGAACAGCCGATCTTTTGATCAACAAGCTCAGCATCTTAGCCACTGAGCTACTGCATCCCTGTTTAGTACCGTTTTCTCCCCAGAATAAGACCTACCCAGAAAATAAGCCCTAATGTGTCTTTTGGAGCAAAAAATTAATATAAGATCCAGTCTTATTTTCGAGGAAACCTGGTATACCAATTTAAGACAAATATTGTCCAGTCTTTTCTTAAACCAGTGATCAGGGACCGTCAGGGAGAAGACAGTTCTGCCTTAGCCACTTGCGTGTGCGTGGGGGCTGCCCATCCCTCTGTGTGCCCTCCCAACAGCCCCGTTCATGCTCCAAAGGCTGGGCCAGAACCAGTCATGGCCCCCCTCTGGCTTCTCCCCTTCTTTAGCATCATGCTTTTCAGTTGCTGGGCAACCTGCGCACGGCTCTCCCCATCTCACCCCCCTTCGCCGCTCTGCCACGGCTGATCAATTTCAGCAGATGCTTGCTCAGACGGAGGCTCACCTGCGCATCCTTCGGTTAAACTCCCCCCCCCTCCCCAAAAAAGCTCAGCCAGGGAAATGCAACAGCGACACACATACACACACCTTGCAAAGCATGAGTGGCTTTTTGGAGCGTGATTATCGGGGATGCATGCAGATTGGGGAGAGTCGGAGAGAGACCCCAGTTTGTGCTTCACCATTCTTTGGGGAAGCAACGGGGCTCCTCGGAGGTGGCTGGAGAGGACACCCCACAAGCAGGTTATCGCTCCGTGCCCAGAAAGCAGCTGCAGGGTCCCAAAACATGGAGGCCAAATTTCAGCAAGAGCTGTTTGAAAAATTTCTGGAGCCCAAGAGAAGGTGGCTTGTCCATCACACAGGTGTGAGAATTGACCAGAGTTTGTTTATTGCTGGCCTGAATAAAGTCAGGGTGGAAATGCCCTCCAACCCCCCCAAAATGCCTTAGCTGCTCCCCACATCTAGGTTGGCTTTGCAACAATGAGGACTAGTCTCATTGCATTTCCTTTCCTTTTACAAGTCAACAAGGAGCCTATGCCGGCTGGGGAATTCTGGGACTTGGAAGTCTACATGTCTTAAAGTCGTCATGTTGATGAAACAAGGTCCTGTGGCATATGGAAGAGAGCTCTCACAAGTCATCAGAGATAGAAGGGTGAAAAGCAACACCTACGAATATCCGGAAAGGAAATTATTGTATAAGCACGTGAGGTCTCAGATCAAATGGGTCGCTGAAAGGCAGGCATGAAGCCCTTAGGCATCTGAGATCCAACTGAGGCATGGGGGCACTGGCAAATTCTTTATTTATTCCCTTACCCAAAGTAGGTAACATCATCAGGGCACCTGGGCAGTGGTGCGTTCCTCCCGGTTCGGCCCGGTTTGGCTGAGCCAGTAGCGGTGACGATATGACGTAACCGAACCAGTTCTCTTTGTTTGGGAGCTGGGCCCTCCCGCCCTCCCGCCCCCCCGCCCCCCGCATTATTCTTACCTTTTATTTGGCCCCACCCCCAATCTATTGCTGCCTCCCGAGTCCCAGCTGATGGCTAGAAGGAAAACAACTGTTTAAACTCTTGCCGCGGGGCTTCAAAGGGCCGCCCTACAGCTGATCAGTGTTAAAAGGCAGTGTGGTGGTAGACCGGTGCCTCCAAAAACAAATGAGTAGACCGGTGCCTCCAAAAAGGAATGAGTCGACCGGTCCAGCTCTGCAAGCAGTTAAAAGCCTGGTAGACCCAGTACCTCTGCTAAATGTCACATGACCATCAAGCCACGCCCACAAAATAAGCCACGCCCACAGAACCGGTAGTAAAAAAATGTAGAACCTACCCCTGCACCTGGGGTAACCTAGTTTGGGTCATGAAACATCTGCAAGAAAACAACCAAGGTTAGAGAGCACCAAGGATCCCACAGCCCCCCCCTCCTCTGCCTCCTCCTCCTCATTCCTTTCTAGCACTAATGATGCTACCCTGTTTCCCCGAAAATAAGACCTCCCCTGTTAATAAGCCCAATCGGGCTTTTGAGCACATGCGCTAAAATAAGCCCTCCCCGAAAACATTTAAACGCAGAGCTGGAAATCGGGTAAGACGGCAAGAGGAGCCCCTATCTTGTTCCACGTGCCTCAAAATAATAAGCCCTCCCCGAAAGTAAGGCCAAGCGCTTATTTCGGAGTTCAAAAAAATATACGACAGGGTCTTATTTTCAGGGAAACACGGAATCTAGTTTGGTCATGAAACATCGGCAAGAAAACAACCAAGCTCAGAGACCACCAAGGAACCCACAATCCTCCTTCTCCTCCTCCTCCTCTTCTTCCTCCTCCTCCTCCTCCTCCAACTCCATTCCTTTCTAACACTGATGATGCTGTCTAGAGAGCATCAAGGATCCTACAGTTCAACCCTGAGCTGCAAAACGATGGGTGGAAACCTCACTGGCCCAAGGGGCACCCCCGCTCACCATCCTGGGGTTGTTTTTTTTGCACCCCGTGCGCGTTGCCCAACATCGGCGTTCTCCAAATTTGGTGGCCAACTGCAAGTGTATCAAGGTGCGGTTTCAGCAAGAAATAAAATAACTCAGATATATAAACCCCCCCGAGATTAGTTTAATCCGCTTAGAGAGAAGAAGAAAAGGGGAACATCTCAGCCTTGTCATTGCATGACATCGTTCCGCAAAGAGCTAAGCTGAAGGCTCGCGCTTCCCGAGTCATCGAAAATCCCGGTTTTCATCACTGGCAATTGGTAGGGTTATTCTCCTGACAGCCCGTTTCTTTAAAAGTTGGATGGCTTCTTTTTTAAAAAAAAAGAAAAAAAGAAAAAGGAAAGGAGGAGGGGAGAAAAATCAATGTCTACCATTTTTGAATTATTGATGGACGTGGTTTTTGCGTCCCATTGAACGGGATTGTTTCTGGCTTATCGACAAGCAATTGTGCTTTTGATATGACATCGATAAGGGCAGATCCGCCTCCGGAATAAACGCAAGTCGGTTAGAGACCCAGCGCCAGCAGGCACGCCAAAGGCTTGGTTGTGTTAACCTTGACGTGCCTGGGTGCCTGGTTTGCAGGCCGTCCTCGACTTACGGCCATTCGTTTAGCGACCGTTTGAAGTTACAAGGGCACTGAAACAAGTGACCGACGGTCTCGTCGCATATGATGAGTCGCTTATCTTCCACGTATGAAGAACGGTTGCAGGGATTGGGAATGTCTACTTGAATTAAAAGAAGGATTGGGGTGACATGATAGCAGGGGTCCAATATTTGAGGGGCTGCCCCAAAGAAGAGGGGGTCAACCTATTCGTCAGAGGACCTGAAGGCAGGACAAGAAGCAATGGATGGAAACTAACCAAGGAGAGAAGCAATCTGGAATTGAGGAGAAATTTTCTGACAGTGAGAACTATTAATCATGTTCTGTCCCCGTCCCACACACGCACCCCCACAGACGGCCCGGAGTTAATAAGCCACACGACAAAATATTTGAAGATAAAGCTGGCAGCAACCCAGTGGCTAGCTGCCAATTCAGACTTTACTCACACAAAACAAAGATTAGACTGCAAGCATTCCGATAAAGCAGGCAAAGTTTCCGCAATACAAGGATTAGTCCAAATGCAGTCCAACAAGGCAGGCAGAAGTCCAGTAACGCAGAGATCATGGATTATTTCCAGTTTTTGCTCGTCACAAACTGAACCGGCCACCACACCCACATTTATACCCTGTGGGGTGTGGTCAGTGACTCAGCTAATCTCTGGCACGCCTTCCCCTCTGCTGCGCACGCTTCTCCCTGCGCCTCTGCTGAGGGTCCAGCCAGCACTTATCTCCTTCGTCGCTGTCCACCTGTGGCTGCGGGGACATGCTTGGCTCTGGGCCTATCTCTTGGCCTTCGGTGTCCTCCAGAGGCATTGCCAGAGAGGAGGGTCCTGGAGAGGGAGGCCTTGCCAACTCCTCTCCCTCACTCTCAGAGTCTGCATTTGTCGATAGCCCAAGCTCAGGCAACGGAGCCACAACAAATCAGTGGAACGGCTTGCCACCAGAAGTTGTGGGTGCTCCAAGACTGGAGATTTAGTAACTGGACAGCCACTTGTCTGGAATGGTATAGGGTCTTCTGCTTGAGCAGAGGGTTGGACTAGAAGACCTCCAAGATCCCTTCCAATTCTTATTCTACTATTCTGCATCCACATGGACAGGAAATCAAAATTCAGGCACTTGGCAGCTCCATGTATTTGTGATAGTTGCAGCACCCCAGGGTCATGTGAGTGCCATGTGTGACTTTTCCAACCGGCTTCCGACAAGCAGGGTCAATGGGGCAAAGCCCAATTCGCTTAATGCCCGATTCATTGAACAACCGCAGTGTATAGCCGAACAACTGTGCCAAAAAAAGGATTGTGAAATCAGACGCGAAATCACTTGAAAACTTTTGCTTTGCTTAGCGATGGAAATTCTGGTCCCCATTGCGGTCATTAAGTCGAGGACTACCGGTACTGAAATACGCTTCCACTGTCGCAAAGAGAGAAACGCAGATGTGATCTCTCGGATCGAGAGAGGCATTGGACGGAACAGCCAACTCTAGGAGTGCTCCTCTGGAGTAACCTTCTCCTAGCTGGGGATCTGTGTCCTGAACTACTCTATTTTCCCGAAAATAAGTCCTAGCGTGATTTTTCAGCATGCTTGTAATATAAACCCTACTCCCAAAATAAGCCCCAGTTAAGATTGTCAGCCAGATGGATGCATTTAATACCGTACAGGTAAAGGTAAAGGTTTCCCTTGCACATATGTGCTAGTTGTTCCTGACTCTAGGGAGCGGTGCTCATCTCTGTTTCAAAGCCGAAGAGCCAGTGCTAACCTAACCTAATCTAAAAAGATGAGTTATTTGGAAGGCAGGGTTATTTTAGGAAGAAGCGAACAGAGAGGGATGTACAGAGCCCCCCCTCTGAGGGTGATGCGTGATGAAGAAGTGTGACATATAAATAAAATAAATTCAGAATCTGGAAAGAAAAAGAGACCAGGCAGGCATGGATCGATTTTTAAACCTCTCTTCCAAATTTCTTCTGGCCAAGCAAGGTCTCTCAACCTTGGGGACTTTAAGATGGGTGGACTTCAACTCCCAGAATCCCCCAGCCAAGCATGCTTGGGTTGCCGCAGCCTCTCGTCATCTACGGGCGGCATTCTTTCCCAGCCTCTAAAATGGAAACAGCAGCCCCGTATCAGCTGTTGTTGTTACCGAGCAGGATTTGGGGTGGGGTATGTGTGCGAAGGGACGCGGTGGCTCAGTGGCTAAGACGCCGAGCTCGTCGATCGAAAGGGTCGGCAGTTCAGCGGTTCGAATCCCGAGTGCCGCGTAACGGGGTGAGCTCCCGTGACTCGTCCCAGCTTCTGCCAACCTAGCAGTTCGAAAGCAGGTAAAAAATGCAAGTAGAAAAATAGGGACCACCTTTGGTGGGAAGGGAACAGCGTTCCGTGCACCTTTGGCGTTGAGTCATGCCGGTCACGTGACCACGGAGATGGTACAATGTTCGGTACAAACCCCCGGTACAATGAAGACCTGATTCTCACCGACATCCCCGTATTATTATTTTTTTGTCATAGATGTGCGTTAATATAGGTAATCCTCGACTTACAACAGTTCCTTGAGTGGCCTTTCAAAGTTACCACGACACTGGGGGAAAAATGTGACCCATGACCGTTTTTTTTTCACACTTACGACCGTCGCAGCATTCCCCGTGATCAAAATTCAGACATTTTGGCAACCGGCTCGGATTTATGACGGGTTGCAGTGTCCCGGGGCCACGGGATCCCCTTTTGTGACCCTTCTGACCAGCCAAGTCAAAAGGGGAAAAAGCCAGATTCACTTAACAACCGTGCGGCTAACTTAAGAACTGCGGGGATTCGCTTAACAACGGCGGGCAAGAAAAGTCGTAAAAACGGGGCAAAAAAACCTGACTTAACCCATTGTCTCGTGGAGCCAGATTAAAATTTTTGGGCTCCGTCACGGCCGTAAACCGAGGACTACCTGTAATCCTGGACTATTAAGGGTCTCTTCTGGATCTCAGCAGGCCATTTGGTGCCCATCTGAGGCTCATTTTGCTCAGGGTGGGCACCAAAGGAAGCGGGCAGACTTCAAAAGAAAGACCTCACCCCGCCTCTTTGGTATTCAAGTGGGCTCGAGGCCGCCACCCCCCCCTTCCATCCCCTGTTTAGCCCCTGCAAGGATTCAGCCCTGCAGGGATTCAAAATCGGACGAGGGGAGCCCTTCCTGGTCCGAATGGGCTTTCCCACTCTTTGGCAATCCCACCCTTTTTCCTTATCCTGGCTTTCCAATCGCCCCCTGGCATCGGGGGGAAAAGAGGAGGGAAGAGCAGCACCTGCCCTCCCCCCCCTGCCAGCCACCGCCGCCAAAGGATGCACTTCAAAGCGAAGAAAAGAGGATGCTGAAGGCGTAGGAGGTCTCGCTTGGACCGAGCCAGCCGGCGCCGAAGCATCGGCGGCAGCAGCAGCCAGAAGCAGCAGCAGCGACGGCGTTAAAAACAGCGGTGCTGAGCACAAACCAACAGCGCTCTTGATCTCATCTGGCGTTTGTGTGTCACCGCATCCTCTCTTCCGGAGTGTGGCATGCAGACACACACACACGCTTTACACACACACAGAGAGAGAGAGAGACAGACACACAAACACAGGCACAGAGACCTCTACGTCTCGCTGCTTTCTGCTCTCGCTGCAGGAACAATGTCTCTGGCCTAATCTCTGCCTCTCCATTTGGGGGGGTGTTTTCCTCCTTCCTTCCTCTCTCTCTCTCTCTCTCTCTCTCTCTCCCCTTTTCACATCCCAGCTTTCCCTCCTTCCCTCGCCTGCCCTGCTCTCCCTCCCTCCCACCGTGTCATCACCAATTCCCTTCTCTCCTGGTTATTTGCTTCTCGCCACTGGAATAAGCAGCTGGCTGGCGTCATAAACTTTACCAACGGGGGAGGAAAAATAAATAAATAAAGGGCTCGGTCCATCCGCTCTCAACTGGACTAATCTCCTGACCAGGTAAGGCAAGGTCAATTTTATCCCCTGGCACAGCTTTGGCAGCAAACGGGAGAGAGGCTCGGGGCACCAAGCTGGCAGCATTTGGTCAGGGTGGAGGTGGTATCGATGGGGGGGTGGAGGAGGAGATGAGCTTGCAAGCGGCTGCCTTTTACCGAGATGGCACGGATGGCTGATCGAAATAAACCGAGGAGGAGAGAAATGTTTGCTCCTGGGAATTTCTGGAGGGCATCAAACTGGCATCTGATACTTCTTTGGGGAGGGGTTGTTTTGATTTGGGGTGAAAAATCTCGGATTGGCCTGCCGGTGGTTGAATACATCAAAGGCAGTGAGGAGATTTATATTTCTTGCGGTGTATTTTTACGGCGTCTTTACTCTCTCCCTCCCCTGGTGCCGTGCAAAAATTGTGAGGTTTTTTTGGGGGGGAGTGTGGTGGCTGTGCTGAGATGCTTGGACTTGATTCCTGTTCTTCCTCCGTGGAGAAGGGAAGGCAGGGACGGTCAGCGAAGGAAGAGGGAGTTAGTTTGGCCGGGCACATCTTTCAGGCGTGAGTTCACACCTGCCCATAAGCAGAGGGTGCCGTCCGTGGCTGGCAAATCTAGCAGTGAATTTTCCTGCGCCTCTGGCACGGCCATTCCCGGGCAAGACTGGCATATGAATGCAGAGATGCTCGAGTCTGTGAAACGTAGGGAAGATGCCGTTGGCCAGCCTTGGTCAAAGGATGCTACCAATAATTTGTTTTCAGCAACGGCTTCGTTGGGTGTCAGGCTGCAAAATTTGCGCCCTTGTGTTGATATGTGTTGAGTGATATGCGGTCGTTCCTTCTCCCACGCCTCGAAAAATATGACGCCTTAAATCGGGGAGCCGAGGACGTATAACCGAGATCTGAACGGGGAATCTACGTTAATTTTTATAAAGATTCAAGCAGGGCCCTTTGCAGTCTTCCCTTCGAGCTCGTCGCGGCGAGAAGGGGGCCAAACTGATGTTACACAGTCAGTACACCAGCCGTCCCTAAATACGCTTTTGGGTGTGCAAATCTGGGTTTTTCCAAGCTCCGAGTCAGCAAGAGGATTGGCGGATTACACCGAAGGGGGGATTTTTGACACTCTGACGGGCAAATTTGGGGCAACGGGGGGGGGGGGGGAAGGGCGGGTGAGTGACCCGTTTCTCCCGACTCCAAATCCGGGGAGATTAATTTGCTTCCGAAAGGACCCACGCAGGAAAAGTGAAAGTTGGCAAAGGTTTAACGAAAGGAGATCTCGCAAAAGGGGTTAAAGGGGGAGGGGGGAGGGCACGGAGGCAGATTATTGGATTAGCCCAGTTTTTTAATCTTGGCCTTCCATCCCTGCCACCTCCTTCCACCTACCTCCCCGCCCCCAACCCCCCGGTTTCCCCAAGAGGGCAAAGCCTCCGTTTTTAAATAAACAACTCATCAGAATTATCACAGAATTAGCGAGAGAAAATTGTCCCGATTATGAAATGATTGGCAACCCGACCCTCAAGGCCCGTCGAGTGGAAATAAGCCAAAAGAGATCCGAAAGGAGATGGCTTTTGATCAAGATGTTGTGTTAGCTTCACACAACCCTTCTGAGTGTCTCTCTGGCCCGTAACACATACACACCCCATCCATTTCACTGGGCCCTGTTCCTTGATTCACCCCATCTCTTGGTCCTCAACTCAAGGGTGACATTTTTAAGAAACAAGATTTGAACTTTAGGGGTTGCTGCTTGACCATTTTCGAGTTTTTCTCTTTTTTTTCCTCTTTCTCTCTCATTTTCTCTGTTCTTCCCGCCCTCCAAGGAGTCGAGGGTTTGGCGTTTCAGGTGGACATTATCAATATTTTTCAGCCTGGGAGGATCTGGATGGCGTCAAGGGGCAATGGGTCAGGAGGAAGAGGCTGGTGGATAGAAGTTGGCTGGCGCAGATGCTTGGCCTTGGAAGGGATGCTGGAGCGAAAGGCAAGGCTGTTTCTGGGGGAAACAGGTGGAAGCTGGCTCGAGAGTGACATGCAATGAAAGGCAAAATAAGAGAGACGGGGAAGAAATGAGAAGTGGGAAATTCCTCCCCTCAAGAGCCCTTCAAAGATCCATTCGGGGCAAAGAGAGAGCTTTAGAAGTTCGTCAAGCGAGTTATGGTGCATCAAACTTGGGCTACAATTTAGGTAAAATATGAAATCTGAAGTTGCAGATGGACACTTGCCACTTAAACATGGGGCCCTAGTTTGGAAGTTTATAAAAACCCCAAAGGGAAATAAACAGATCTTTCCTTCCTTCCTTCCTTCCTTTCCTCCCTTCTTTCTCCTTCCTTCCTTCCTCCCTTCTTTCTCCTCCCTCCCTTCCTTTCTCCCTCCCTCCTTTCTCCTTCCTTCCTCTCTCCTTCCCTTCTTCCTTCCTTTCTCCCTCTCTCCCTCCTCTCTCCTTCCTTCCTTCCTTTTTCTCCCTCTCTCCCTTCTTTCTCCTTCCTTCCTTCTTCTCCCTCTCTCCCTTCTTTCTCCTTCCTTCCTCCCTTCTTTCTCCTCCCTCCCTTCCTCTTTCTCCCTCTCCCTTCTTTCTCCTTCCTTCCTTTCTCCTTCCCTTCTTCCTTCCTCCTTCCTCTTTCTCCCTCTCTCCCTCCTCTCTCCTTCCTTCCTTTTTCTCCCTCTCTCCCTTCTTTCTCCTTCCTCCCTTCCTCCCTCCCTTCCTCTTTCTCCCTCCCCTTCCTCCCTTCCTTTTTCCCTTTCTCCCTTCTTTCTCCTTCCTTCCTTCCTCTTTCTCCCTCCCTCCCTCCTTTCTTTCTCCTCCCTCCCTCCCTCCCTCCCTTCCTCTTTCTCCCCCCTTCCTTCCTCTTTCTCCCTCCCTCCCTCCCTTCTTTCTCCTTCCTTCCTTCCTTCCTTTAATTTCTCGTCCCTTAAACTCCTCCCTAATAAAAAAGCAGGAGAATGATTTCAGAATAATTTCCCAATGTCATGTCATTTTAACCAAAAAAAAAAAAAAGTGAGCCAAGGCTCGCTTTTCACAATCCACATGCCCAGGTACAAACTAAACAGGTCTCGGATTTTTCAAACCAAAGTAAACCCAGCCAGCCTTGGCTGTGGCTTCCAAGTAAACACAGCAGCTAAGGAGTAAAACAGGAGGGTGGAGAATACCCGGGAGGATTGTGCCAGGTTGTGTGTTTGTGTGTGTCTTGCTCTGCTCTTGGGTATTTCATCATCTGTCATCATCGATGGAAGGAGCAGAGGAGCAATTTTCAAGAGATTTGGTGCTGGGAGACAGTGTGTGTGTGTGTATGTAGAAACACTTAGGCATTTGTGTGTCTGTGTGTAGAAGTAGAAGGCAAGAAAGTCTGCTGGAGTTTTGTGTATGGCGTGGAGCGCCATTTAAAATCGGGTCTGGATAGTTCAACCAGAACCACTTTCTGTGGCATGGATGTAGATGCATCATTGGGGTTTAGAGAATAACAAGAGTTGGGAGGGACTTTGGAGGTCTTCTAGTCCAACTCCCTGCTTAGGCAGGAAACCCTCCACCCACTTCAGACAAATGGTTATCCAGCATCTTCTTAAAAACTTCCAGTGTTGGAGCATTTACAACTTCTGGAGGCAAGTTGTTCCACTGGTTAATTGTTCTAACTTGTCAGGAAATTTCTCCTTAGTTCTAGGTTGCTTCTCTCCTTGATTCATTTCCACCCATTGCTTCTTCTCCTGCCCTCAGGTGCTCTGGAGAATAGCTTGCCTCCCTCTTCTTTGGGGCAGCCCCTGAGATATTGGAAGACTGCTATCATGTCTCCCCTAGTCCTTCTTCTCTTTAAACTAGACACACCCAATTCCTGCAACCGTTCTTCGTTCTTCATGTTTATTTCGAGGCAAGAGGATTAGAGGATTGCAGTCTAAATATTCCTTTCTTTCTTGTCCATTAGTCAATTACATATCAATGGGAATGGCCTTGGGCACATCTGTTTTTGCAGCAGGGAAAAGCAATCACTTTTGCCTGTGTTATTAGTAACATCTGTATTACTGGTATTATTGCCATCCTTGTATTTTTCTGAACCGCCCAATACATTTTCTAGGCAAATATTTATAGCATCATTTGTAACTTTGATGCTTGTATGTCATTTGGTTTTCGTTGTTTTTTTTTTTTAATGGGAGAGGGTCTCTGCCTCAGATATAGAAACATCCAGAAAAGAAATCAAAGAAAAGAAGCCTCTCTACTAAGTTTTATATCATGAAACTGCTAAAATTCCCAACTCAAGAATTTAAACTGCTTTATGTACCAGTGGTTTTTCAATCTTGGCCATTTTAAGATGGGTGGACTTCAACTCCCAGAATTTCCAAGCCAGCAGGCTTTAGGTATGGGGACTTCAACTCCCAGAATTCCTCAGCAGCACGTTACTTGGGGAATTCTGAGAATTGAGATCCACACACATCTTAACATGACCAAGGTTGAGAAACTATACAAACTTCCAACGGATGATGTGCTTTCTGAACGGGCCCAGAGAATATCTGAACCCCGTGCACTCAAATCACATGGATGAGCAGAAAAAAATTCAATTCTTTCTTTCTCTTTCAAGAGCATTTAAGGCAAAATGCAATTCTGGTCATCCATAAACCAAAGAAAAAGACAAGAGACTAGACCAGACTAGAAATAGGGATAGAGAATAGAGAAGAATGGAATGGAATGGAATGGAATGAGCGCTGGGTTTCACATTATGTTAGAGTAGAGTAGAATAGAACAGAATAGAATAGGATTTAGAATAGAATAGAATAGAATAGAATAGAATAGAATAGAATAGAATA
>NW_026844081.1:641747-770162 GCF_029531705.1 Pantherophis guttatus
GATAGATAGATAGATAGATAGATAGATAGATAGATAGATAGATAGATGGATGGACGGATGCAAGAGAGGGAGGGAGGGAGGAAGGAGAGAAGAGGGAAGGAAGAAGGAAACAATAGATAGATACTGTAGATAGGTAGGTAGGTAGGTAGGTAGGTAGGCAGGCAGACAGACAGACAGACAACCCAAAGGCATGAGTTTTACAAATAAGCATCACTCTTACATCCCCTCTGATCTGATGGGGCTGCTCTGGGGCACACGTGTCAAAACTGCCTTTGTTTCATTTGCCCTCCCATCCTGGGCTAAACCAGGCAATTGCGGCTGAGCCAAGAAGCCACGGTTAGGAGAAGCCCAGCCTGGCGGGATGAGCGAATTCAGTTTAATTGGCCACCTAGTTTCCGGCTCTCAGCTCAAGACAGGCAGCGTGTCCATCATCTCATTCTCGGCATGTCGAACCCCCCCAACCGGGCTTCTCCGGTTCGCCTCTGAGCCCCATTTTCTGTTTTTGTGGTCCCCGTCCTCCCGCCTCCTCCCCGTTGGCACGCCGGGCAGAGCCCCTCTTCCAGCTACCTGCCAAGAACTGCCAGGGACCTGCCGTCTGCTGACACCGACTGCAATTTGCGGCTAATAAATCAGGTGGCGAGATTTGCAAGATCAAATAATCCTAATAACATTTGCATAATGTGCGCACTTTGCATAAATTGGCACGTCAAAGCGTGAGCCCCAGCCCTCCCCGAGCTCCAGAACGATGATCATTACTGTTAGGGAGAAAGACAAGCAGGAAGAAAAAGGCCCAGGCTGGGCAGCAGTGCCAGGGAGAAAAGGGCTGCCAGAGAAGGAGGGGAGCGGAGGGGAGGCGTCCCAAAGCGAATGTCGCTGATAATGGGGACGGCTTCTGGGGGGGGGGCAGGCCAATGCCCGCAGCTGCGGCTCTAGTTTTTCCAACGTAAGCTTTTTGTGCGTGTCCCATTTCGCCAATTTTTGGATGGTGGAGGAAGGGTGAATTGGTGATTTTTCAGCCTGGGCTAGTTTGAGATGGGTGGACTTCAACTCCCAGAATTCCCCAGCCAGAAGGTTTTAAGACAGGAGGACTTCAACTCCCAGAATTCCCCAGCCGGAAGGTTTTAAGACAGGAGGACTTCAACTCCCAGAATTCCCCACCCGGAAGGCTTTAAGACAGGCGGACTTCAACTCCCAGAATTCCCCAGCCGGAAGGTTTTAAGACAGGAGGACTTCAACTCCCAGAATTCCCCAGCCGGCATGGTTTAAAATGGGGGGACTTTAACCAAGGCAAGCAAAGTCAATGGGGAAGTCAGATTTACTTAACAACCGTGTTAATAAGTGTGGCAAGTGAGGTTGTAAAATGGGGCAAAACCCACTTAACAGCTGTCTTGCTTAGCAACAGAAATTTTGGGCTCAATTGTGGTCATACGTTGAGGACTACCTGTTCCCCTTCCTTTCTTCCTTCCTTCCTGTCCCGTCCCGTCCCGTCCCGTCCCGTCCCGTCCTGTTTTCTGTTCTGTTCTAACAGAGGCAAGATCAAAAGCAAATCCATTTAGCCTGGCTGGCTTCCTGGATTGTGCTCTCTCTTCCTTCCTTCCTTCCTTCCTTCCTTCCTTCCTTCCTTCCTTCCTTCCTTCCTTCCTTCCTTCCTTCCTTCCTTCCCTTCCTTCCTTCCTTCCTGTTCCGTTCTGCTTTTTGTTCTGTTCTAGCAGAAGCAAGATCAGAAGCAAAACTATGTAGCCTTGCTGGCTTCCTGCATTGTGCAATTCATAAATTCCTGGATGCCCAGTTCCTGCTCTCATTTAGTCCCGAGATCCATACAAACCTTCATTAAAACTGCAACTCCCCGTTCTCCAGGCTCACAATTCATTTCTTCACTTACGGATTTAATTGCTTATTAGGCTGGCAACTTGATTAAAGGAACTTTCCCCCTGTTGTGCGTGGGAGTTCTAAGGCTGCAAGAGGCATTTGTTTAGGGTTTTTTATTATTATTATTATTATTTTCCTGATCGGATCGGCATCTGAGCAAAAAAAACCAGGATTTCTGACTCAGTTCCTTTTTTTTCAAAAACGTGTCAGTCTTTTTTTAAAAAAAAGAGGCAGTGTTGAGTTGGGGTTGGCCTTATAAATCGGCATTATAAATAAATAAATTATTGATTCCCCTGGAGTGGGGTGGGAATGGGGACTTTGCAGCATCCTTCCCCAGGAGTGGGGTGGGAATGGAGATTTTGCAGTATTTATTATAAATAAAGAAGCGCGCTGCAAATTTAAAAAAAGGGGGGGGACAAAAAAAAAGTAAGCCGCCGGATTTCTGTAAGGCTGCAAATGTATTTATTCATTTCGTGGGTGGCTTTTACTGTTTTAATATTGTTTTTAATGGGGTTTTTTTTTAGAATTTTTAAGCCGTCCGGAGTCATTTGGTAAGAGTTGGGCGACTATAGAGATTAAATAAAGTGAAATAAAATAAATAATAACGTTAATAACGGCCATCCTTGACTCGATTCAGAAACTGTCTACTGGTTTTTTGACTTCTTCTTCCGTTATTAGTTATGCGTCGCCTTGTTTCCTTAAACCCCTCCCTCAGGTAAATCTATTTTTGGGGTTTTACCTGGGCAGAACTGGGTCCAGGTAATCCTCGACTTAGGTCACCAGTTTGCTTGGTGACCATTCCAAGTTACAGCACTGAAAAAAGCGACTCAGGATCCTTTTTGTTCACACTTACGACCGTTGCACCATTCCCACGGCAAAACATTTGGACCTTCGGACAGCTTGGTTCACATTTATGACGGTTGCAGCGTCTTGGGGTCCTTCTGTGATCCCCTTTGGCTGACAAGCAAAGTCAACAGGGAAGAATTCACTTAACGACCGCATTTGTAACTTCCCAACGGCAGTGATTCGCTTCAACAACAGTGGCAAAAAAATGCCTTTTTTTTTTTTGGGGTGGTAAAACGATGGTAAAATGGGGCAAAAAATTCACTTGACCGATGTTTCGCTTGAGCAACAACAATTCGGGGCTCAATTGTGGTTGTACATCGAGGACTGCCTGTATTTTTTTTAAAAAAGCAGTTGTGGGTGGGGCCGCTAATTTTTTTCCAGGTTCCTCTGTTTTTAACTCACATGGTTTGCTTCAGGAAGAAAAAAAAAGCGCTACCTTGAAACAAAGAACGATTTTTTTTTTATCCTCCTCGAGTCATCACACATTTGGCCTCGTACCAAAATCGCCTTTTTTTGAGAGCGAAAAGTTGTTTTCCTTCCTCGGTTGCTTATTGTAGCTTCCGACACTATCACACTTGGCTCTTTTGTGCCACGTTTCCATGATCGTAGACGAGGGGAGAGAGGGAGACAAGAGGGACCTGTCAAAAAGGGCTTATTTTGGCATTTCCGCCCCCTCCACTCTTAAAAAAAGAAGAAAAAAAAAGGAGAGAGAAAAAAAAAACCCAGCCAAGATGGGAAAGAGAGATTTGCTCGCTGATGTCTTTGATTGTACTGTTAAAATGAGAGTCCCGTGAGATCATCCAGACCAAGGGTGAAATCCAGCAGGTTCTGACAGGTTCTGGAGAACTGGTAGCGGAAATTTTGAATAGTTTGGAGAACTGGCAAATACCACCTCTGGATGGTCCCATAGTGGGGTGGGAATGGAGATTTTGCAATATCCTTCCTTCAGGAGTGGGGTGGGAATGGAGATTTTGCAGTACCCTTCCCCAGGAGGGGGGTGGGAATGCAGATTTTGCAGTATGGAGCATTGTGGGTACGCCAATTGTGGCATTGCGGGTGTACAGATAGTTCTTGGTTTACAACTGTTCATTTAGTGTCTGTTCAAAATCACGACGACACTGAAAGAAGTGATTTACGACCGTTTTTCATACTTACGACCGTTGTAGCATCCCCATGTTCCCATGACTTATATTCAGATGCTTGACAACTGACTCATATTTATGACTGTCGCAGAGTCCCGGGGTCACGTCATCCCCTTTTGTGACCTTCTCACAAGCCAAATCAATGGGGGGAGGCAGATTCACTTAACAAGGGGGTTTCTAACTTATCCACGGAAGCAACAACTCAGGCCAGAAAAGTTGCAAAATGGGGCAAAAAAATCCCTTACTTAATCCATGTCCTGTTGTGGCCCGTAGACGGCCTGTGGGGCTGGTGGCTGATTCGAACAGCGAGGAGGCTGGTGTGGTGCTGCGCCAGCAGCCTGTGCAGCTGGCACTCAAGTCGGACAGTGAGGAGGCTGGAGAAGATGTGGTGCCAGAGGCAGGGATTCAGCCAGGGCCTTCAGAACCTCCAGAAGCTCCCATAAGTGAAGAGGAAGAAGAGGAGGAGCCTCTTCTCGATGCACGGGCCTGCAGAGCTGCCAAAAAGCAGGAGCGGCTTCTCAGGAGAAGGTCTCCTCAAGAGTAAGGCTTGAGGCTAATTGGCCACTCCCTTAGCCTATTTAAGGAGGAACGCCGACTGAAGCAATTTGCAGGGAACAACTTCGTTCACTCTCCTTCATGCCTTGATCTTAGTTCTCTGCAAATTGCTTCTGGGCTTTCTGCCAACCATAGTAAGATTACGATTATTTATTCTTTGGATTCTTGTAGGCTGTTAAGAAAGTTAATTAACAGCCTTTGTTTGAAAAAAAAACACTGATTTAATTTAGTAAACTAAGGTTTGTACAGACTTTGTGTGTGCTGCGTTCTTTGGGGTCCGTAGCTGGGGCAGAACAGTCCCGTTGAGCCACGTAAATTTTGGGCTCCGTTGTGGCCGTAAGTCGAGGACTAAGCAATGGAAATTTTTGATCTCAATTGTCTTGGTCGTGAAGTCGAGGACTGCCCTGTGCTGACTGGGGCATGATGGGAGTTCAAGGCAGCTTGGAAAAAACCATATTTGGATGGCAGATCTGAATGATAACGGTGTCGGCGTACGGAACTGCACTGTTAACGCAAAGTTTTTTTTTTTGTAATTTTCTAAACGCACTGCAGAAATAGCGGAGTGCAAATTAGCTTCTTTGACACTGTGGGTTTTTTTCCGGGCCCTTCGCCATGGCCGGGGGCTGCGATAAGGAAAGAAAGAAAGAAAGAGAGGGGGAAAAAAAGGAAAAAGAAGAAAAAAAGACCTATTGGAAATCAATACTGGGAATTATTACAAAGGCAGTGGGGCATTCTCTACCGCAGCCAGCAACGTGTTGCTTATTGGGTTTGTTAAAAGATAACACACACGTTGTGCGTGTTGGGAATTTAATAACAGCTGCTGGAATATGTATAACAAAAGAACAAAACAAAACACGAGAGGAGCTAGAAGCTCTTCGGTGAGAGGAATGGCTGTAAAGATCTGAGTAAATAGCATTTAGGAGCAAGGCGTTGGTTTAAATGAGTTTGGGAATCTTTTCACCGACGCTTCTGGCTTATCGTTGGGAATTTATCTCGTAATTGGACACAGCAGAATACAACTTTTGCCTTTGTGGCCGCATTGATGTTCACGGCTCTGGCTTTTCGGATACTTTTGACTGTGATCTTGCTTTAATATTAGACCCTCTGGGAGTTTAAACAGATTATGGGGAATATTATTGGAAAACCAATTCAGCTAACAACTGGACGGATAAACGAGAGTTAGCACTCTCTTCAGGAGTAAGCCTATCTTTGGATATCGGTGGCTGGGGAGAGGAATAAGGGGAGAAGGGTGTATGGTTTTTGGCTTTCATTCTGAAGGCATCTGGTTGCTTGGTTGCCACATCTGGAAATATGGGCTATAATCATTCCAAAGCATCTGGAACAGTGTTTTCTCAAACATGGCCACTTGAAGATGGGTGAACTTCAACTCCCAAAATTCTCCAGACAGCAGGCAGCCTGGGGATTTGGAGCGTTGAACATCACCCTTCTTCAGTTCTGAGAGTCGAGGTTCATCATCTTCAATTCTGGGAGGTGAGGTCCATCCATCTTCAATTCTGAGAGTTGAGGTCTAATCTTCAATTCTGGGAGTTGCGGTCCATCCATCTTCAATTCTGGGAGTTGAGATCCATCCAATTCTGAGAGTTGAGGTCCATCCATCTTCAATTCTGAGAGTTGATGTCTAATCTTCAATTCTGGGAGTTGCGGTCCATCCATCTTCAATTCTGGGAGTTGCGGTCCATCCATCTTCAATTCTGGGACTTGAGGTCCATCCATCTTCAATTCTGAGAGTTGAGGTCTAATCTTCAATTCTGGGAGTTGCGGTCCATCCATCTTCAATTCTGGGACTTGAGGTCCATCCATCTTCAATTCTGAGAGTTGAGGTCCATCCATCTTCAATTCTGAGAGTTGATGTCTAATCTTCAATTCTGGGAGTTGCGGTCCATCCATCTTCAATTCTGGGACTTGAGGTCCATCCATCTTCAATTCTGAGAGTTGAGGTCTAATCTTCAATTCTGGGAGTTGCGGTCCATCCATCTTCAATTCTGGGACTTGAGGTCCATCCATCTTCAATTCTGAGAGTTGAGGTCCATCCATCTTCAATTCTGAGAGTTGATGTCTAATCTTCAATTCTGGGAGTTGTGGTCCATCCATCTTCAATTCTGGGACTTGAGGTCCATCCATCTTCAATTCTGGGAGTTGAAGTCTACCCATCTTCACGAATCACTCATCTTCCAATCCACCCATCATCCTGTCCACCTTGGCCAAGGTGGAGAAACACTGATCTAATGGATGCCTTGTTTCCACATGCTGACCTTGGTTAGTTTTTTTGGGTGACTGAGTGAAGTTGTGCTAATCCAACCCTTTATGGATTAATTTATGTTTCGGTTTATTCTGTGAATGGAGCAAAGCAGCGGATTCAGGAGCTGGTTGGGGAATTCTGGGTGTTGAAATCCACCTACTGTATCTTCAATCAACCAAAGGTGGAGAAAGACTGATCTGGAAGATGCCAGACTGTGGAAACTGCCTGAAGTTGGGTCTTCTGAATGACGCCAAGGACTTTTATGTGCATCTTCTGAAGATCAGAATGGGAGAGTGGACAGATGAAAGGAAAACGTACAGCACTGTTGTTGGAGAGAAGTCGTCTCCCAAGAGGGCAAGATCTGACTGACTCCCTCTGAATGCCTTGGAGCCTTATCTGCTCTTCCCCAGGCAAATCTGCCAGTCTGGGAAGATTCCTGTGAAATAGGCAGAAAACAGTAAAGTAGCTACTCTGAACTCTTCATGCTTCTGTCTGGTTGCTTGCGCTCTGACAAACATGTATCAGTTGTAAGGAATTGGATGCAGACGAGATGGAAGTGAGGAAGGGAAGGTATCTTCTCAGCAGATCTCTCTCCTTACGTGATCCCCAGGGGGAAAGATTTCTTTGGAGAACCTCTTAGCCACTTGCTACCAATCTGTGGTTTGCAAGCCTCCCATTCAGTGGCGGGATCCTGCCGCCGGTTCGGTGATTGTGTGTGTCACACGTGCCTGCGTGTGACATGAGGTGCACGCGTGCAGTTTTGACAAAACTAAACTTGCACGTTACTTCTAGGGACTAACACGGCTGAGCCGTGGCAATCTGCTCTGCCGCGTGAATCAGCTGAGAGGATAAAGGTAAGTAAAGCATGCAGGGGCTTGCACCTGATCGTCAGAGCAAACCGGTTCGCTCCCAGCTGATCGTCAGGAGCTACCGGTACGCCCGAATCGATCCGAACCGGCTGATTCTCGTCCCTGCTCCCGTTAGGTATAATTGAAAAGGCCGGGAGAAGTGATGGAGTAAAAGGGTTGGAGATCACCTTCTCCCAAAGGAGCTTTTCAAAAAGCAACTCAACGTTCTTTCTTTTCAGTTCTGGCCAGAACTGAAGAAGCTTCTTGGATGAAAAGCGAAACGTCTTCAAGGGAAAAGAAGAAAGCCCAGTCGCCTTTTGAAAAGCATTTTTGAGACCTGGTTGAGTGAGAATCTCAATAGAAAAATCACCTTCTCCAGAGAGAAAAAAGACCCTCCCTGGAGATCCTCCCTAGATGAAGGCTGGGGAGAAAATGGACGTGAAGAGCTTTGCACCCCCAAAGTGGCTTGTCAGAGCCACAGAGTAGAGACCCTGCCTGGAAATGGCGTCGAGACAGCTTACAGTTGAAATATGAGCCGATACTGACACCCCCTTTGTGCCTGACTCTAATTAACTGCTTCATCTCTTCCCCAATTAAGCCTTTCTTTCTTTTTCTTTTTTTTTCTCTCTCTCTCTTTCTTTCTCTTCCACCCCACCCCCACAGCTTTTCCAATGTGTCAATTTTTGCAAGAAATTGCAGAAACAGCTCATTAGCAAGCTAACTCCTTGCTTGATTTATCCAAGTTGCATCGGGTGTTGGGGGGGGCGGGTGCTGTGGTAGGGGGGAGATGTGACGTATTTCAAATGACAAAAATCGCAGGAGCTGTTCACAAGCAGGTGAGAAGCTGGGTGCCAAAGATGGAGGCTGGAAGAGGGAGGATAGTCGAGAGAAGGGGGGCTTCGGACCGAATCAGGGAGCTGCCATCCACTTCGTGACTTTAAATTGTAAGCCTCCCCGAAACCCCCCATTTCTTCCTTGGTTTTTTTTCTCTGGTTTCTTCCAACCATCCAAGATGGCATAAAGCCAGGTTCAGGGATGAAATCTATTTACCTTCCCTACCGGTTCGGAAGTGCACGCGCCATTGTCACATCCAATCTTAAAAAACAGGTTAAAAAACGGGTTACTTCCTGGTTTTAACATCCGGGCAGGTGGGCCGCTGCTACCAGTTTGCCAGTCTCGTGCTGCCACCGCTACCAGTTCGCCACCACCGTTACTGGATCGCGCGAGCCGGACAGAACCGGCAGGATTTCACCACTGACCAGGTTACTCGAAGGAGCATCTGCGTCCCATTCTAATTTGATCCTGCAGAGTCGGTGCATTCTGGGTTCCTTCGATTAAACAAGGTCATCTATCAGGACCCCGGAAGTGCACCGTCTCTGTCGCAACACCTGCCCCCTAGAATGAGGTTTCCTGAGAGATCTGGTTGATACTTTTGCTGTTGTTCAGAAGAGCTGTGAAAACCTGAATCTTCATTTTTGGGGAGGGAGAGGGAGGGAGGGAGGGGGGAGGGGGGGGGGGGGGGGGGGGGGGGGGGGGGGGGGGGGGGGGAGAGAGAGAGAGAGAGAGAGAGAGAGAGAGAGAGAGAGGTGTCCTAGCCATCTTTTATCCTTGTTTGATCCGATTGCCATTTTTTGATGGTTGCGAGTCGCCCAGAGTTATTGAAGACTGGGTGGCATACATGTGCAATAAACTATTGATTATGTTTATTAACCAACTAACTTCATTTGTTAAGCGAGTTTTGCCTCATTTTTCTTGCCACAGTTGTTAAGTGAATTACTGCAGTTGTTTAAGTTAGAGTAAGCCGCCCAGAGTCCTCGGAGAGTGGGCGGCCTAGAAATATGACTAATAAATAAATAAATAAATAAATAATCCGAACAGCATTACTTACTCATAGCAAAAGATAGAAAAAGAAAACAAAACAAACGAAAAAAGAAAACACAAAAAACAAAATATAGAAAGTGACTTTGTCACTTTATCACATCATTTATCTCATTGAATTGTACCCCTTTCTATTTCCTCTTTTTAAATCCATTTTTATGGTAGCAGGCAATCTCAAGATAAACCTTTATGAGCATTGCCCCCCGCCCCCGATATCCTTGACTTTTTTTCCCAAAATTCTGTAACGCTGGGCCTTTTCTCCTTTAATTATGCGGCGTTAGCTCTTCCTGCTTGCCTCTGGTGTCCAGCCTTCAAAGTCTCCTCTTATTATGTCCCCCCCCCCCCTCTCTAATCCATAACATTTTCCCACGGGAAGATTTCTTACACGCGGATTCAAAAATCTTCATATATTTTTAATAGGATTTTAAACAACCCCACGGGAAGGATTTTTGTAATTAATTTCAAAAATCTTATTTCCCATCCTTCAGGCCTCTTAGTCCGTTTATAATTCCAAAATCAACGTTTTAATCAGCCGTTTGTTATTTATTTCAGGGTGGGGTTTATTTTTTTCGCCCCCAAGTTCTTAAATTTACATGACATTTCTTTCACTGAGGATTGAAGGAGAATCACTCGGTGTAATGAAACTTGTCGTTCTGAAGGTTCTTAATATCCCAAAAAATAAATAAATAAGAGCAGCTAACAAGCCATTTCCAGAAGCGATTAAGAAAGGAGGTGAGCAAAACCATTGTAGATTTGAAGCAGTGGTGGAATCCAATTTTTTTTTTTACTACCGGTTCTGTGGGCGTGGCTTGGTGGGCGTGGCAGGGGAAGGATACTGCAAAATCTCCATTCCCACCCCACACCAGGGGAAGGAAACTGCAAAATCCCCATTCCCTCCCCACTCCAGGGGGAAGGATATTGCAAAATCTCCATTCCCACCCACTCTGGGGCCAGCCAGAGGTGGTATTTGCTGGTTCTCCGAACTGCTCAAAATTTCCGCTATCGGTTCTCCAGAACCTGCTGGATTTCACCCTTGGTTTGAAGGCTCCAAACTTGGAGAGCTGGACAAAGTTGTCCTTTCCTTGGTTCCCACAGCTCTAAGACCCATCCAAGATGCTGTTTTATGACCTCTGTATGGAGCACTTAGGGCGATCCCAGATCCTCCCCTTAATCCAGAGAGGAATTTTGTAGCACAGATCGGTTTCTTGGCCCTTCTGCTGCTACGGTCAGCCATCTTCTTTTCCGAACAGGGACTCGACTGTGCCTTGTGGTCATCTGAACCTTTGCATCTCAGATTTGGTAAAGTGTTCTGACCTAGGCTTCCTGATATAGTAAGAAGCACACAATTAGTCCCCAGACCCCTCTTTTTTTTATTTCAACGGCTGTGAATTCTGTTTAGTCACAGCCGGTGCTGAATCACCAAGAGTTTGTAGAGTCCAACAGAAGTCTGCCACAGTCCTTCAGGATAAGGCTGATAAGCACCCACCTTTATCTCCCTTGACATGCTGCCAAAGACCTAATTAGCAATTAACTTTGCAAGGCCACACGGAGCACAGAGTCAAAACGGAGCTTCAGAATACAAACCGACCAGAATGAGCAAAGTTGCTTCCTGTAAAGGCTCACATGCCTTTGCTCCTCTTTTATGTCTTATGGGAGGGTCCAATCATCTCCAAGCCTTACTTCCGAGTTGTCCCTTTTGTCCTAACTGTTGCATGCGTACACTGGGAACAGGCTCACGCTGTTCTTCTGCCTCTCTGACATCAGACTCTGAAGGCTCCGGAGTCAGCACATAACTCCCAGATGGCCCTGGCTCTCTCTCTGCCTCCGACGCAGAGCCCTGGTCCGAGCCTTCCCCAGACTCCAGGACTTGCCCATGTTCCTCCCCAACCTCCACACTGTCTGACTCCGCTGCCAGCTCCGCAGGCTGCCAGCAGACCACAACAGTAAGATTATAACTTTAGTGAGATTATTGTATCCAGAAAAGTGGAAATAATACCCACGGTGGAGGAAGGCTTGGCGAAAAGGATGAAACTTGCTTGACGGATTTCTTTGACCAGAGAAAAGATAACATCTATCTTTATTGTTGAGTTGAAAAAGTGCTTTATGGATTTTTTGCACGAAAACAGGGAAATCGCATCAAGGAGAGATCCCACCTAGAATTAAGGAGAAATTTTCCAGACAATTGATCAGTGGAATGGCTTGGTTCCAGAAGTGGTGACTGCTCCAACACTGCGGGTTTTTTAAGAGATTGGACAACAATTTCTCTGCAAAGATGTAGGGTTTCCTGCCCGAGCAGGGGGTTGGTTTAGAAGACCTCTAAGGCCCCTTCCAACTCTGTTATTCTGTCCTGTTCTGTTCTGTTAGAAAAACACGAATGTATGATTTATGGTTTTGACGATTAGACAAGCTAGGTTATAAAAAGAAGGCAGTAGTGCTGTAACTCCTTTGTCCTTTCTTTCTTTCTTTCTTTCTTCTTTCTTTCTTCTTTCTTTCTTTTCTTCCTTCCTTCTTTCCTTCCTCTCCCTTCCTTCCTTCCTTTCTTTCTTTTGTTCCTTCTTTTTCTTTCTTTTTTTTGTTCTTTCTTTTTCTTTCTTTCCTTCCTTTCCTTCCTCCCTTTCTCTTTCTCTCTTTCTTTCTCTCTTCTTTCCTTCTTTCTTATTTTTCTTTTGCCTTTTTTTAAACCTTTCTTCCTATTTTTAGCTTTCCGGTTTCTCTTTTTTCTTACCTTACATTAGTATTCATTTTTTATCTTCCATTTCAAAACAGCTATAATCAAAATTGTGTCCCGTCTCTCTCTCTCTCTCTCTTTCTCTCTCTCTCTCTCCTTCTCTCTCTCTCTCTCTCTCTCTCCCCCACCTTCTCTCTCTCTCTCTGTGCATGCCAGTAAATAAAAAGATTTGGTAACCTGAAGGTTGATGAATGGATGGATGGATGGATGAATAAGCTAGACAGGTAGAAGATGGATGGATAAAAAGACAGAACGGACGGACGGACAGACAAACAGACAGGACCGCTCAATTGTATGAATCTTCTCCAACCACGTTTTCCCAGAAGACGGGGAGCTTCTAACAGACCAAGAAACCCAATCTCCCAAATTGTTAGCCTGTCAACTCATTTACAAGCTTTTGGAAAATCCCGCCGGAACCCTTCTGTTTACCGAAGCAACCTCTCCTTCTGCCTTCGGGAATGCAAGTGAAAAATAACAAACCCCCTCGGCAATCGCACAAATATTACAGCTGAGAGGACTGGCAGGGGGGGGGGGACGGGACGACGGGACGTGGCAGCTGTGACGAAAGGATAATAGAGAAGACCGGTATTCTGCAACGAGGTTCAAACAACGCACAAGGGGTGTGAGAGTCTGTGTGTGTTAAAAAAATAAAAATAAAATAAATGTGTAAATAAAAAAGAAATGTCGCTCGGGGCTTCGCTAGCACTTTGAGCGCTGGGCAGATTTTTGCAAATGGACCTGAAAGCATCCCAGGGCAACTGTGATGGAAGAAATTTTTTGCTATAGGATGGGAAGGAGATTGGAAATTGTGGCTTTAAGGGCTAGAGATTTAAGGAGGGGGAAAGGGGAGGTGGGGAGAGGAACTCGTGCCTTTTTCAGTAACAGTAACAGAGTTGGAAGGGTCCCTGGAGGTCATCTAGTCCAACCCCCTGCTCACGGCAGGAAACTTGTACAAGGGATTCGAACCGCCAATCTGCCAACTTTTCTGATCGACAAGCTCAGCTTTTCAACGCAGGTCTTGATCTGGTAGCCAGAAAGTACCAGCAGAGGGCAATGCAGGGGAAGTATATTTATATATACACACACACACACATATATACATACACACATATATATAAAATTCACAACGGTCTCGCTTAGCAACAGAAATTTGGAGCTCCGTTGTCATCGTTAAGTCGAGGACGACCTGTATTTAGTGTCACCCATTTGGCCTTTGAATCAGTGGTGAAATCCAAATTTTTTTTACTACCGGTTCTGTGGGCGTGGCTTGGTGGGCGTGGTGTAGCTTGGTGGGCGTGGCGGGGAAGGATACTGCAAAATCTCCATTCCCACCCCACTCCAGGGAAAGGATACTGCAAAATCTCCATTCCCACCCCACTCCAGGGAAAGGATACTGCAAAATCTCCATTCCCTCCCCACTCCAGGGAAAGGATACTGCAAAATCTCCATTCCCACCCCACTCCAGGGAGAAGGATACTGCAAAATCCCCATTCCCTCCTCACGCCAGGGGGAAGGATACTGCAAAATCCCCATTCCCACCCACTCTGGGGCCAGCCAGAGGTGGTATTTGCTGATTCTCCAAACTGCTCAAAATTTCCGCTACCGGTTCTCCAGAACCTGTCAGAACCTGCTGGATTTTACCCCTGCTTTGAATCCACCATGGAAAGCTACTTGGAGCATGGTTGTTTTTCTTGGGTTTGGGGAGTTTAATGTGGATTTTCTTTCGAAGCGGAAACACATCCTAATTGATGGTGTGCTAAAGAGAAGCTTCTCTGGAGAGGCAGAATTGGGCACCGATATATGATCGGTGTCATATTGATGTACCAGTGTGGCTTCACTCCATCAACTAACTGTATTGATTTGAATCCCCAAGTTTCGAATCTGAGTAAGGGTTTGGCTAGCTGATGAGAGCTAAATAGCTTGAAATAGATCTATATTAGTCTCCCTTTATTTCTTTATCAGCGAAATATAAATTTGGTATATATATATGCAATAGATAGATAGATAGATAGATAGATAGATAGATAGATAGATAGATAGATAGATAATGTCTGTGTCTCTGTGTGTGCATTATTAGGGGGGAAAAAACAATCCACCCAGAGGTTTTCTGTATTATTTATATAGTTTTGCAAGTGGATTTTCCTTCTTAAAAACTCCTGACACGTGCTGCTTAAAATGCAGATTTTGGCCAATACGTATGCAGGCCTCTGCAGGGACCCACCTTCCCCCAAAATACAGTCAGAACAGGTATTTGGCTTAGGAAGAGCAAACGTTTTTTCAGGATCTCGTCTGTGGCTGGACAGATTTTGTGTTTCCTGAAAACTGTGGCGGTTATTTTGTCTTTTTTTTTTTTTTTTTACGTTTCCTCCCTAGAAATGAGGCATCTCAGCATCGTCTGAATGGGTTGAGCTTTTCTCGTCGTCACAATGGGTTTGTTCGCGGCCTGAAGGGCCGCTGAGATTCGGTGCTGCAAATTAAGCAAATGTTAGCGCTTGCTACCGTCCGTCCTCAGCTTGCTCATTTAAACTGTGGATCGATTTATTAATTTGGAATTCTCCTTCGGATGACGTGACTGTCTTCAACGCACACGAATGCGTGTTCAAACTTTGCAGTTTTGCTCTGGTTTTGCTCCTATGTTGTTTTACATCGGATGTTAGTAATAATAGTAGCAGTAACAGAGTTGGAAGGGCCCTTGGAGGTCATCTAGTCCAACCCCCAGCTCATGCAGGAGACATGTAGGGATTCGAACCACCAAACCGCCGACTTTTCTGATCGACAAGCTCAGTGTCTTAGCCACTGAGCCACCTAGTTTAAAACAGACACTTGCTTGAATCGCCAACGGTTAGGTACAGAAATCCCTCCGTGTGATTCATAACAAAGCTGCTTTTCTTCCTGCTTTTTAAGCCCCACACAGAGAAAAGAGATTAAAGGGGCAATGCTACCAGCTTCTAAACCTTATTGGCTTGTTCGCTAACTTGATTACAGAGATTTTTTTTTCCAGTGGCTTGAATTACGATTGAGAGTGTAGGAGGTGGGCAAAGTAGAAATTGCCTTGTTTGGATGTATACGTGTCGATATGATTCTCCCCGTATCTGATTCACTTTTGCAATTAGCTTTCATCTGTAACTTTAATTCATGGTACTGGTACATCTTGTACAGAAGTGTTTTTTTGACAACTTTAAGATGCCTGATCTTCAACTCCCAGAATTCCCCAGCCAACATGCTTTAAGATGGGTGGACTTCAATTCCCAGAATTCCCCAGCCAGCTTGCTTTAAGACAAGTGGACTTCAATTCCCAGAATTCCCCAGTCAGCATGCTTTAAGACGGGTGGACTTCAATTCCCAGAATTCCCCAGTCAGCATGCTTTAAGATGGGTGGACTTCAATTCCCAGAATTCCCAAGCCAGCTTGCTTTAAGACAGGTGGACTTCAATTCAATTCAATAGAGCCCTGGTAGCGCAGGAGATTAAAGCACTGTTATTAACATCAGCTGCCTGCAATTACTGCAAGTTCGAATCTCACCAGGCTCAAGGTCGACTCAGCCTTCCATCCTTTCTAAGGTAGGTAAAATGAGGACCCAGATTGTGGGGCCAATAAGCTGACTTTGTATAAAATATACAAAAGTATGAAGGCTATTGCTTGACGCATTATAAGCCCCCCTGAGTCTCCGGAGGAGGGTGGCATATAAATCAAATTAAAAAAAATAAATCCCAGAATTCCCCAGTCAGCTTGCTTTAAGATGGGTGGACTTCAATTCCCAGAATTCCCTAATTGTTTGCTCGCTGGGAAACCTCATCAGTTGGATACCATAATGATTTAATTAACTGTAACTCACCCAGCCCTGATTTAAAAACCAGGACAAACTTAGAACTCCACTTGGGAAAGGATTATGGTCCTCCCAGGCCTGTGTGCACTTCAATTTGTGTCTCCAATGACTGGCTTTGTGTGACTCAGTGCTTTAAGGAGTCGGGACATTCACCAAAGGCAATCTGCTAAGAGCCGAGTACAGAGACAGTAACTGTTCATACAAGGGACATTTTAATACGACTCAATGTTCAAATTAAAACTAAAATTGCAAGCAATTCCCCGGGACCGATTTGATTTGATAGACCGACTGACTAATTACGTGCCATCAAGTCATTTTTTTTTAACTCCTAACGACCGAATAGATAGAATTTTATCCGTGATGCTTTGATTAGGGGGAGAAAACGGGGTATTTTGCTTTCCCCCCTCCCCCTCCCCAAAAAACCACCCTGAAAACCGTTTTTTTAACGCAATCGGAATCTCAAAACGTCGATGGCACAAAGTTGCCTGATTCAAAACGGCATCTATTACCAGTGGCCATCCTGACATCCTTGAAAGGATCCGATAATCCAAATCAACCGAGGGCTGTCAGAACTACCTGGTGGAAAGTGCGTAAATAACAACACCAGACTACCCGCAACCATAAATCTCGGTTGATTTTCTGGCACTCCGATCTCCTTCACGCCTATTTGCACAAGACACCCAGTTCACTTCAGCCTCTTTGGATTTGCATAGATAAGAACATCGCTTGGGCAACCTTGAAAATGCGATTAAAGGAGCAGCCGAGAGAGTCCCTCCCCATCTCCAGGGCCCTGAATAGAAATAAGAAAAGCTAGCAGGGATGGTTTGTTAACAGTCACAGAGTTGGAAGGGACCCTGGAGCAGGGGTGAAATCCAGCAGGTTCTGAAAGGTTCTGGAGAACCGGTAGCGGAAATTTTGAGTAGTTTGGAATACCGGCAAATGCCACCTCTGGCTGGCCCCAGAGTGGGGAGGGAATGGGGATTTTGCAGTATCCTTCCCCTGGAGTGGGGAGGGAATGGGAATTTTGCAGTATCCTTCCCCTGGAATGGGGAGGGAATGGGGATTTTGCAGTATCCTTTCCCTGGAGTGGGGAGGGAATGGAGATTTTGCAATATCCTTCCCCTGGAGTGAGGAGGGAATGGAGATTTTGCAATATCCTTCCCCTGGAGTGGGGAGAGAATGGGAATTTTGCAGTATCCTTCCCCTGGAGGTAGTCCCCGATTTACGACCACAACTGAGCCCAAAATTTCTGTTGTTAAGGGAGACATTGCTTCTGTAGCTAAATGAGACATTAAGCCCCATTTTACGACCTTTCGTGCCACGGTTGTTAAGGGAACCACTTCAGCTGGGATGTGGCTTCCCCATTGACCTTGCTGGCCAAAAGATTGCAAAAGACGATCACGTCGTGGTCCCAGGAGACCCAGTGGCCGAGCGCCCGAGTTTTGATCGCGTGACCTTGGAGATGCCGCAACGGTCACAAGTGTAAAAAAAAAAACATGGCGCTGAGTCACTTTTTTCAATGCTGTCGTAACTTTGAGCGGTCGCTAAACAAATCGTTGTAAGTCGAGGACTACCTGTACGCTCCCCAAATCTGGGATCTAGAGGCCAGCAGCCAACCGGTTTCTTGTTCCTTCACAGGTGACCCTTTGCGGCGTTCCGTTGTGGCACGTATGCCAGAGACAGCGCATACAACGATGCTTTTTCCTTCCTTCTTCTCCGTTCTTCTCCCGCATCAACAAATCCCGTGCCAGGGGCTCTGACACGTTTTTAAAGCCTCTTGTGTGAAAACACATTTAACAGCTCGCAAAGAGTGCGAGCCAGCTTCCTTAAGTGTGGGGGTGTAGGGAAGGGGGGGGCAGGCAGGCTGGCGTGCATGTGTGAAGAAGTGCAAATTCAGTCACCAACCGATCCGACTGCTGTAATGGGGTGGGTGGGGGGCGTGTGGGACGGGGAGACGGATTGCAGAAATAGGGGAAAAGTGTGCCTCTGTGTGCTTGCACGCCTTTGGGCGTGCGACCATGTGACACGCCGCCGCCTCTCTCGGGACGCAAAGCTGAGTTAGAAAAAAGAAGGGGGCCGGGGCCATATTTCTCGCTAAAAAAAAAATAAATCACATTTTTCTGCAAAGACTTTTTCTCTTCCCCGCATTCTTGAGTCTGTCTTGCTAACCAAAACCTTGCCATTCGGTTTGCGCCGCATGCAGATCTGATCGGTGGCTTTGGGCTGCCCGAGGAGCTGGTTGTGTGAATGACGTACACCGTAAATGCCATTCCAGCCAGGGACGGTATTCACTTACTTTGCCTAAAGGTAAAAGGTAAAGGTTCCCCTCGCACATGCGTGCTAGTCGTTCCCGACTCTAGGGGGCGGTGCTCATCTCCGTTTCAAAGCCGAAGAGCCAGCGCTGTCCGAAGACGTCTCCGTGGTCATGTGGCCGGCATGACTCAACGCCAAAGGCGCACAGAAAACGCTGTTCCCTTCCCACCAAACATGGTCCCCGTTTTTCTACTTGCATTTTTTACCTGCTTTCGAACTGCTAGGCTGGCAGAAGCTGGGATAAGTCACGGGAGCTCACCCCATTACGCGGCACTTGGGATTCGAACCGCTGAACTGCCGGCCTTTCGATTGAAAAGCTCAGCGTCTTAGCCACCGAGCCACCGGTTCGCAAATGTAATCATGCGCGCGTCCCCGTCCAGCCTTCCGCGCATGTGCTTTGCAGGTGTGCGCGCCTTCCGCCTATGCTCCCAGCCTCAAAAACATGCTTAAATAGGATGGCATAGAGCTGGGGCGGGTAGACAGGCCTACTCGCGATTTCTGCTACCAGTTCCGGTGAACCGGTCCGAACCGCTAAATACCACCTCTGATTCCAGCCCTCTGGAGTCAGGAGGGGTGCTGGGAAGAATGTGTAAATTAGAGGATGCCTGCAGAGGAATTTCACGTACAAGTGGAAGCGTGGTGCAGCAAAGAGACTTGAGGAAAAGGCCCTTTTGACCACCGTTCATGACCGCGACGTTCACTTAACGACGGCCACACACTCAAAAAAAGAGGTCCTCAAATCAAGTCAGTCAAAGGACGAGCCATTTTACGACCGTCGCAATGTCCGACCATTTTGGTCATACCTCGAGGCCTACATTTACCAGCCTGCATTTGCTACGGCTTCTCAGCTGTTCAGAGGAGGACGAGGAGGAGGAGGTGGTTAAATATTATATTATTTTGTCTAGGGAGATTCTCAAATCATCCAGGTTCTGGTTTGGCCTTCCTCGCAAACGTTTCTCTTCTCACCTAAGAAGCTTCTTCGGTTCTTTCGGAACTTCTTGGGTGAGAAGCGAAATATTTTCAAAGGAAAACAAACAAACAAACAAAAACAAGAAAACTCAGTTTGGAAAAAGCATCTTTGGGATTCTTTTATTTTGCAACAGGGGCTGGCAAATAATTTTGATTTTGCGAGAACCCCAGAGGTTCTTTTAAAAAGATTGCATGGTGGTTAAAAACAAAACAAAACATGGACCTTTCTATCGGTTTTATTTTTCCTTTTTTAAACTGGAAACGCAAGTTGTCGTCCATTCCTCTCAGGTATCTCTCAATTGCCCGGGTTAAAGATGGGACGGAAAGCCCAGGAATGTTTATGGAGACCCTCCTGTCCCCTCCCCTCGCCAACCCACTCCTCCCTCCCCGACCCCCGGAGGCGTTCCAGATGTGGAGAGGAAACTGCTCCTTTTATCTGATGGAAGGAAGGATTTAACCGTGTAATCCTTTTATCCTTCGCTTTTCCTGCCCGCGCTCGACCTTGTGGTGCTTAATTACTGCTGGGGAGTGACCAGGAGTGTGTTTGGCAGTGGAAGCTGGGTTGGGGAGCTCAGCTCCCTGGACTGCAGCGCATAAATGTTCCTGCCAGCAAGAGGCAATAATCCAGAATTCTAACTGCCTCCACCTCTCCTTGCTTTGGAACAAGGGAAAGGCTGCTTAAAAAAAAAAAAAAAACCCCCCTTAAATCATCGGTCACCAACTGGTGGTCCGTGAGAAAATTTTGGTGGTCCACAGAAAAATTATTTGCATTTTTTATACTGCACTAAATCAGAGGTCCTCAAACTACGGCCCCTGGGCCGGATACGTGCAATGGATGTTTCTGTTGCTGCAGAGAGTCTCCCCCTTCGGGGTCTTTTTGTGTGGGTCGGAGGGGGGCAGAAATTCCGACTCGGGGTCTGCTTCAGCCTCCTGGTGTGGGGCTTTGGGCGAAGGCTGGAGGGAAGCGCCGCTGGTGGCGAAGATGCAGTGGGACTGCATCATGGCCTGGAACTGGCTGACCATCTCAGCCCACTGAGCCTCCAGGCGTCGGTACCTGGCCTTGCACTCCCACAGGTCTTCCCTCTGCTTGGAAAGCCTATGCTCCTAGTCCTCAGTGAGGTGCTTCTGCTGAGCCTCCTTCTCGGCCAGATCCAATTTGAACTGAGCTGTTTTGCCAACTTTTTCTCATGGGGGCTGCTTAGCTCCAACAACTGCTTCCTGCTGGGGCCCTAAGGAGCCCGGGAGGGCAGGCGAGGAGGGGCTGGGAGGGGAGGGGCGAGTAGAGGCTGGTGAGGTGCCTCTCGATGTGAATGACATCGAGTTGACCACGCCCACCCAGTCACATGACCATCTAGCCACGCCCACCGAGCCAGTCATTAGGCAGATCATATTAGTGGTCCGCGGGATTTAAAATCATGAATTCAGTGGTCCCTGAGGTCCGAAAGGTTGGCGACCCCTGCCTTAAATAACTAAATATTGAAGATAACGTAGGGGAGAGAGACGCCACGCGCAAGTTGAAACTCTTAGAAATCTTGAAATGGAGATGCGCAGGTAGTCCTCGACTTGCGGCCACAATGGAGACCCAAGTGCTGAGCGAGGCAGTTGTTAAGTGAGGTCTGCCCCATTTTACGGCCTTCCTTGCCGCGGCTGTTAAGTGAACCGCTGCGGTTGTTAGGTTAAGGGATACGGTTGGGAAGTGGATCTGGCTTCCCAGTTGAAGGTCGCAAAAGGGAATCGATCCTGTGAGCCCCGGGACGCTGAGACCGTCATAAATACGAGCCGGTTTGCCAAGTGTTTGGACTTTGATCATGTCTCTACAGGGGTTGCTGCAACGGTCACATGGAAAACGGTGTTAAGTCGCTTTTTGGGGGGGCGTTGTAAGTTCGAACGGTCACTAAACGAACTGTCGTACGTCGAGGGGCTACCCGTCGAAAACCTTAGAACTGGAAATGCATTTATTTTTATTTAAGCCCCTGAAGGCAGGACAAGGAGCAACGGATGGCAACGTGCCAAAGAGAGAAGCAACCGAGAACTAAGGAGAAATTCCCTGACGGCGAGAACTATTACTAATCGGTTGCCACCAGGAGTTGCGGGGGCTGCTCCATCACGGGAGATTTTTAAGAAGAGACTGGGCAAGTGGTATAGATCTCCTGCTTGAGCAGGGGTTGGACTAGATGACCTCCAAAGGTCCCTTTGAACGCCTGTTATTCTGTGTTCCGTTCTGTAAAATGATCTTCCAGAGAGCCACCCGTCAGTCTCAAAAGGACAGAGACCCGGGTGCCAAGCAGAGGCAGGGCGGTTCCCCCCACGGGCCGAACTAACAGACCAATTAAACTGCCCGTAAAAAATTTTTTAATCAAGCGATAATGCACCTTACTTTGTTTAATTAGTGTTCTGTCAAGCGGAGGGATATTTCGAAGACGAGCCTGGTGGGATCCCATGCCAGGGCTGGTCTCCGGCAGGCAGGCGGACGCAATTGGCAGCCACGTTTCAATTAAACTGACAGCCTCCCCTTGGGGCGGGGGGGGGGTGCGTGAATGTTGATTGCCAGGCAATTAAGCCATTTGAGGCACATGGGGAGGCATTACCGGTGTGGATAAGTGCAACAAGGTGGGAATGGAGATTTTGCAGTATCCTTCCCCTGGAGTGGGGAGGGAATGGGGATTTTGCAGTATCTTTCCCCTGGAGTGGGGAGGGAATGGGGATTTTGCACTATCCTTCCCCTGGAGTGGGGTGGGAATGGAGATTTTGCACTATCCTTCCCCTGGAGTGGGATGGGAATGGAGATTTTGCAGTATCCTTCCCCTGGAGTGGGGTGGGTCACCCAGCCGGCTTTCATACTTAAGGCGGAACTATAACTCCCAATCTCCAAGTGATTGGCCCAAGGTCACCCATCCAGTTTTCATGCCTACTGTAAGGCGGAACTAGAATTCCCAGTCTCCCACTGATTGGCCCAAAGTCACCCAGCCGGCTTTCATACCTAAGACGGAACTAGAATTCCCAGCCTCCCAGTGATTGGCCCAAAGTCTTCCAGCCGGCTTTCATGCCTAAGGCGGAACTAGAACTCCCAGCCTCCCAGTGATTGGCCCAAAGTCACCCAGCCGGCTTTCACGCCTAAGGTGAAACTAGAACTCACAGTCTTCTGCTTTCTAACCTGGCGCCTTCACCACAAGGCCAAACTGGCGCCATCCTGTTCCCTGGTGGCTCATTCAAGGAGGGGGGTGCGGCTACAGGAAATGTTGGCGCCACAACACCTGGAGGGGCCGCCGTTTTCCTTTCCTAGCTTCCGCTAGGTGCATCCTCCTTGCTTTAATGCCCACTCAGCCTTCTTCAGCTACGCAAGGATCCTCTCTCCAACCGTGGGAACTTTAAGCCTGGAGCCTCCTCAACTCCCAGAATTCCCCAGGTGGGGGAATTCTGGAGTTGAAGTCCTCCAGGCTTAAAGTTCCCACGGTTGGAGACCTCTGGGCTAGAGAATTCTGCACCAGCTCAGAGCAGGGAGCCAGCCGAAGCTTGGCGGGTGCTTTCCTTCCATCCCCTACACCCCACCCACCTACCCACCCACCCCTGCGGCCCATCCCTCTTGGCCCTGGGCACCATGTGGTGCCCCCCAAGGCTGTGGATAATTGTTTGTTTCACTTGAGCTGTTTTGTGGCCAGGCGAGGGTGAGCCTTGTAATGAGTATGGATTTGCCAGTAAATAAGTCCCGTTGCTCTTCAGCTCTGTAATAAATGAATTTGCAGTAATCTGCCGAACGGCAGGGTAATTGCTAGCTGTCAACCCAAATTGATGCAGCCGGCCCTGACTCTGGCTGCGGCGTGCCCCTTCTTCACGCTGCGGTTCTCGCCTCGCCCCCCCCCCTCCCCGCCCCGCTCTTCCACGCACAGGAGGACGGGCACAAGGGGATGGTCTCTGTTTTTTGCCCCCTCCCCCCAACAGGAGGGGCTCGGATCGTCCTGGGCCCCTGAGCAGCCAAAAAAAAAAAACCTCAGGCCTCCCCTCCTGCCTTCCCATCTTGGATGGGGAGAGAGAAAACGTCTTCGAGGAGAAAGCAGAGTCCGCGGCCTTTCGAATAAAGCATCTTTGGGACTACCAAAAAATGGAATTTGGGGATTTGGGGCTTCGGCACCGGCCTCTGCTTGCGCCAAGGAGCCTGGACCAAAAGAAGGAGACATTTCTGCTATTTCGGGATGCGAAGAGAAGCAAGGGATGGAGAAGCAAGGGGAGGGTTTTAAGAGTCACCGGGACGCTGTTTCTGGTTAAAGATGCCGCTTCCAAGATTTATTTAAAGATTGAAAGGTTAGAGAGGCGCTGGGGGTGAGCCCAATCGTTAATTCTAGGAAGGCCAGGAGCCGAGATGGAGATGGAGGGAGCCCTTACCTTCTAAATCTTCCTTCCTTCCTTCATCCCAGCGGTCTAGAAACAGGGCAAGAAATGGATTTTTTTTTAAAAAAATCCCCATCACCACTATGCCCCTTGGTTTCACATCTGGCATCCGCATCTGGAAAGCATCCCTAATTTTCTTCCCATCTTGATTTCCCTTTCTTTTTCTTCCTGGTGTTTTTGGGTTGCCTCTCATTGGAAGCTCCTGGGAGGGGTGGGGGGCAGAAGGGGCCAGGCTCCTGGGCTGCTGTGCCACTTCTTCACCCACCCCTGGCTCAGCCCAGATCAGTTTTCCCCCCTTAGGTGGAAGGCGGGGTTTGCAAAATGCAGGGTGCTCAGGAGATGAAGGGGGGGGGTTGCATCATTTTTTCTAGTGTGCAGAAACCGAGATAAGGACGTATAAGGAGGGAGGGAGGGAGGGAGGGAGGGAGGGAGGGAGGGAAGGAAGGAAGGAAGGAAGGAAGGAAGGAAGGAAGGAAATATAAGGAGGGAAGGAAGGAAGTATAAGGAGGGAGGAAGGGAAGGAAGGAAGGATGTTTAAGGAGGGAGGGAGGGAGGGAGGAAAAACAAGGGAGGGGGAGGGAGGGAAGGAAGGAAGGGAGAAGGGAGGGAGGGAAGGAAGGAAAGAAGGAAGGAAGGTGAATGAGTGAGTGAGTGATGGAGGAAGGGAGGGAGGGAGGGGAGGAGTGAGTGATGGATGAATGGAAGGGAGGAAGAATGGAGGGAGGGAGGGAGGGAGGAGGGAAGGAAGGTGAATGAGTGAGTGAGTGATAGAGGAAGGAAGGAATAAAGGAAGAAGGGAGGGAGGGAGGGAGGGAGGAAGGAAGGAAGGAAGGAAGGAAGGAAAGAAAGAAAGAAAGAAAGAAAGAAAGAAAGAGGGAGGGAGAAGGAAGGAAGGAAGGAAAGAAAGAAAGAGGGAGGGAGGGAAGGAAAGAAGGAAGGAAGGAAAGAAAAAAGAAAGAAAAAGAAAAAGAAAGAAGGAAGGAAGAAAAAGGAAGGAAGGACGGAAGGAAGGAAGGAAGGAAGGAAGGAAGGAAGGAGGGAAAGAAGAGCAGAATAAGAGAATAACAGAGTTGGAAGGGAACTCGGAGGTCTTCTAGTCCAACCCCCTGCTCAAGCAGGAGACCTTATACCCGTGTTGGTGAACCTTTTCGGTACAGAATGCCGAAAGGGGAATGTGTGCGGGCAGGGGAGCACCGGAAACTGGAAGAGCAGCTCCCTGGCACGCACACACGGGAGCACCGGAAACCAGGAGAGCAGCTCCCCGCCATGCATGTGCACACCAGGAAGCTGAGCTTCCTGTTTTTGGCGTGTGTATGTGTGCCTGTCACCTGGTCTTTCGGTTTCTGGCGCGGATGCTTGCGTGAAGACCAGCTGGCACACTGAAACCCGGAAGATCAACGGGAACGGTTGGCATGGCCAGAAAGATGACTCTGCGTGCCAGTTCCAGCACACGTGGTTTCACAGGCAACCTAGATCCCACGCATGGCCGATAAAGTTTCGCTCGCTCGTCTGCTGCTTGTGCGGCCCGCTTCTCTAGAGCGGCTGGGGGGGATTCTTGGTTTCCTGTACTTCTAACCCTGCTCCCTTCTTGGATGAGCTAACGCAGCCTCAGCTGAGCAGAACTAATGGCAGATTCTTCATCTCACTTTTATTTGTCCTCAAAATTGCTATTGATCCCAGTGCTCATTTGATCCCTGCTCAGTCATTTCTTTTCTTTTCTGATCAGGAGGAGAAAGGGGGAAAAAAATGATGTCAGTTCAAACTGAAATCTTTGCCAGCGTTAACACGTTGAAACTTTGGGGCGGAACGATTAACTTGGCTGGTGCCGAAAAAGACTGGATTTTAGAACCTGACTTTATTTGGGGGGGGTGGGAGAGGGGAGGGGAGGCCAGATCCTGGCTCATGCTAGATCTAATAAGCTACCTTGCAGGGTCGTTGAGAAGATTGGGGGGGAAGGGAATGTGACTGTGGGTGAGCTTCAATTGAGAGAGTCCGGAGCAGAGGTGGGTTTCAGCAGGTTCTGACCAGTTCTGGAGAACCGGTAGTGGAAATTTTGAGTAGTTCGGAGAACCGGTAGTAAAATTCTGACTGGCCCCGCCCCCATCTATTCTCCGCCTCCCGAGTCCCAGCTGATGGGGAGGAAATGGGGATTTTGAAATATCCTTCCCCTGGAGTGGGGAGGGAATGGAGATTTTATAGTATCTTTCCCCTGCCACGCCCACCAAGCCACACCCACAGAACCGGTAGTAAAAAATTTTGAAACCCACCACTGGGCCAGAGATATTTTTACGAGAAGAGTCCTCCATTCCTCTAACCGCAATAAAATCTCTGATGCCTGCAATGCTGCATTCCAACCACTGCGCCACTACAAATGTAGTAAAATGGGGCAAAATTCAAAATCAACAACCGTCTCGCTTAGCGACAAGACATTCCGGCCTCCCTTGTGGTCGTACGTCGAGGACTCCCTGTACGTTGGGAAGAGTTAGCGGTAAAAGGAAACCAGGCCCACCAAAGAAGACGCCATCAAAGCCGACACCAGCCAGAGCGTTGTAGAACAACTCGGGAAAACAGCGCAAGATCGGAAGACGTGGAGAGATGCGGCCCAGAGAATCGCCAAGAATCGGACACGACTGAATGGATAACCTAGAGGCTCCCTAGGTGGCTCAGTGGCTAAGACGCTGAGCTTGTCAATCAGAAAGTTCGGTGGTTCGAACCCCTAGTATAATTTCCTGTGTGAGCAGGGGGTTGGACTAGACGACCTCCAACGTCCCTTCCAACTCTGTGACTATTACATCATCATCATCATCATCACCTTCTAACCATTGTTCCTCATTGCCTCCCCTCCCACCACCACCACCCCAAACCCGGAAGACGTCTTCAATGCTCTGTTCCCCTCCCTCTCTTTCCCCCCCCCCCCCAGTCTCACCTAGACGAACAAACCTGATCCTCTTTCCTGGCACGAGGCCAAAAGACCCCCAACTGTTTATGTCCATAATTCATTTTCACATCAATGCCCTTGATAACTGGCTTTTTAGTCTCCCAGGAAGTGGCCGGCTGTGACTGGGAGCGTATCTTTTCCATCCCTCTCATCCCTGCAGTTCGGAAGCCGGTCGGCTCGCTACCGTCAGCAACGGGCGCTGAGGAATAGAATAGAATAGAATAGAAAATATGGAATAATATGGAATGGGATGGAATGGAATGGAATGGAATGGAATAGAAATAGAATAGAAATAGAATAAAAGTAGAGTAGAGTAAGAATAGAATAGAATAGAATAGAATAGAATAGAATAGAATAGAATAGGAATAGAAAATATGGAATAATATGGAATGGGATGAATGGGATGGAATGGAATGGAATAGAAATAGAATAGAATAGAATAGAATAGAATAGAATAGAATAAATAGAATAGAATAGAATAGAATAGAATAGAAAATATGGAATAATATGGAATGGGATGGAATGGGATGGAATGGGATGGAATGGGATGGAATGGAATGAATAGAAATAAATAGAATAGAATAGAATAGAATAGAATAGAATAGAATAGAATAGAATAGAATAGAAAATATGGAATAATATGGAATGGGATGGAATGGGATGGAATGGAATGGAAAGAAATAGAATAGAATAGAATAGAATAGAATAGAATAGAATAGAATAGAATAGAATAGAATAGAATAGAATAGAATAGAATAGAAAATATGGAAATAATATGGAATGGGATGGAATGGGATGGAATGGGATGGAATGGAATGGAATGGAATGGAATAGAATAGAATAGAAATAGAATAAAAGTAGAGTAGAGTAAGAATAGAATAGAATAGAATAGAAAGAATAGAATAGAATAGAATAGAATAGAATAGAATAGAATAGAATAGAATAGAATAGAAAATATGGAATAATATGGAATGGGATGGAATGGAATGGAATGGAATGGAATAGAAATAGAATAGAATAGAATAGAATAGAATAGAATAGAATAGAATAGAATAGAATAGAATAGAATAGAATAGAAAATATGGAATAATATGGAATGGGATGGAATGGAATGGAATGGGATGGAATGGAATGGAATAGAAATAGAATAGAAATAGAATAGAATAGAATAGAATAGAATAGAATAGAATAGAATAGAATAGAATAGAATAAAAGTAGAGTAGAGTAAGAATAGAATAGAATAGAATAGAATAGAATAGAATAGAATAGAATAGAATAGAATAGAATAGAATAGAATAGAACAGAATTCTTTATTGGCCAAGTGTGATTGGACACACAGGGAATTTGTCTTTGGTGCATACGCTCTCGGTGTACATAAAAGAAAAGATACATTCATCAAGGTTTGTAAGGTACAAAGCATCTGAATATCAATGCAATGGTCATAAATGTGAAAAACGGTCAGCAGTCACTTTTTAAAGTGCCATTGTAACTTCGAACGGTCACTAAACGAGCTGTTGTAAGTCGAGGACCAACTGTGTTTGAATACGGGCAGTCCTCGAACTTACAACCTGGGGAAGGCAGATTCACTTTACAAGCGCTTTGCCAACTTAACAAGCTCACGGAACAACCGTGCCCAGGAAATGTCGTAAAGCGAGTCAAAATCCACTTAGCAACTATCTCTCTTAGCAAAGGAAAGTTTGGCCTCACCTGTGGTCGTAAGTCAAGGACTGCCTGTAATGATGTTTTTTGGGGGGGATCCAAAATTGAGATGTAGACGCTTCTGCCCTTCCAACAAATATGGGTGATTCAGGATAGGGACCAGAGGTGGGTTTCAGCAGGTTCTGACCAGTTCTGGAGAACCGGTAGCGGAAATTTTGAGTAGTTCGGAGAACCGGTAGTAAAAATTCTGACTTGCCCCGCCCCCATCTATTCTCTGCCAACTGAGTCCCAGCTGATCGGGAAGAAATGGGGATTTTGCAGTAACCTTCCCTTGGAGTGGGGTGGGAATGGAGATTTTACAGTATCCTTCCCCTGCCACGCCCACCAAGCCACGCCCACCAAGCCACGCCCACAGAACCAGTAGTAAAAAATTTTGAAACCCACCACTGATAGGGACCATAACACCCGAAAAGGCACTTTACGCTAAAGTGGGGTCAAAAATACCCGAGGTTCATCCCCATCTGAGCATATTTTTAAAGAAAATTAAATACTGGAAGGGGAGGAACTCAGCTCGGCTAGATGAGAAAGGGAGAGAAATTTAGCAGCGTAAACGCGAGGAAGCGGAGAGAGACCGAAATCCGTGTTGGATGGAGAAGCAGATTGAAAACGCTCCCCGGGGAACATGCAATTAATCCTACGGGCTGCCCAGGACGAGAGGTTTCGCACTCGGCATCTTGAAAGGCAGGATTTCTTCCCGTTCTTCTACTCCCATCGATAAATTATGAGGTGCATTAACTCCCGGGCACAGAGCACTGAATTAAACACTTTTGGAGATCGGACAGTATTTCTATCTCTTGGCCTTAAAGCAGCGTTTGCTAAACCAGGCGACATAAAAAAATGTGCGGACTTCCAACTCCCAGAATTCCCCAGACGGCGCACGCTGGCCTAGAGCGACAAGCTTTTGCAGCTGCTTTACGCACACATCCTAGACCGGTGATGGCGAACCTATGACATGCGTGTCACAGGTGGCACGCGAAGCCATATCTGTGGGCACCCAGCTCAGCTCCAGCGCATATGTGCACGTCGGCCAGGTATTTTTCGGGTCTTCCGGGCCCACCGAAAGTCGGGAAACGGGCCGTTTTGGGCCTACAGAGGGCCCCTGGGGGGATGGGGGAGGCTGTTTTTGCCCTCCCCAGGCTCCAAGAACATCTCTGGGGAGGGCGAAAAACAGGCCTACCGGTAACCTTTTTGCTGTCGCGTGCCAAAAGTGGGGGGAGCACGAGGGGGTCGTGCATGCATGCACGGGGGGGCAGGGCACAGGGGGGCATTGAATTATGGGTGTGGGCACACCTGTGTGCGACCCCCCCCCGCACTCTCCCCGCTTTTGGCACGCAATGGCAAAAAGGTTAGCCATCACTGTCCTAGGCCTATATGGAGGCCGCGGTCTTGATGGATTTTATGGGGAGGGTTGAACCTTCGGAAGTGGTGGCAGCTTCATCACTGGAGGCTTTCAAGAAGAGACTGGATTGCCATCTGTCAGAAATGGTGTCGGGTCTCCTGCTTGGGCGGAGGGTTGGACTAGATGACCTACAAGGTCCCTTCCAACTCTGTTAATCTGTTAAAGAGGGGGTTTATGACAGTTGCGGTGTCCCCAGGTTGTGTGATTCCCCTTTTGTGACTTTCTGACTGGCAAAGCCAATGGGGGAAGCCAGATTCACTTAAGGACCGTGTTTGACTAGCTTAACAGCTGCAGTGATTCACTCAACAACGGTGGGCAGAAAAGTGGTGAAACGGGGCAAAACCTCACTTAACAAATGTCTGGTTTAGGATTGGAAATTTTGGGTTCGGTCATGGTCGTAAGTCGAGGACTGCCTGCACTATGGCATTTACTTTTGAAGGGAGGGAGGGAGGGAGGGAGAGAATGAGAGAGAGAATGAGAGAGAATGAGAGAGAATGAGAGAGAATGAGAGAGAGAGAGAGAATGAGAGAGGGAGGCAGAATGAGAGAGAATGAGAGAGAACAAGAGAGAATGAGAGAGAGAATGAGAGAGAGAGAGGATGAGAGAGAGGATGAGAGAGAGAGAGAGAATGAGAGAGGGAGGCAGAATGAGAGAGAATGAGAGAGAACGAGAGAGAATGAGAGAGAGAATGAGAGAGAGAGAGGATGAGAGAGAGGATGAGAGAGAGAGAGAGAATGAGAGAGGGAGGCAGAATGAGAGAGAATGAGAGAGAGAACGAGAGAGAATGAGAGAAAGAGAGCATGAGAGAGAGAATGAGAGAGGGAGACAGAATGAGAAAGAATGAGAGAATGAGAGATAGAATGAGATAGAATGAGAGAATGAGAGAGAATGAGAGAGGGAGACAAAATGAGAAAGAATGAGAGAGAATGAGAGAGAGAGAATGAGAGAATGAGAGAGAGAACAAGAACGAGAGAATGAGAGAGAATGAGAGAGAGAATGCGAGAGAACGAGAGAGAACAAGAGAGAATGAGAGAGAGAACGAGAGAGAATGAGAGAGAGAATGAGAGAGAAAACGAGAGAGGGATTGCGAGAGAGAGAACGAGAGAGAGAATGAGAGAGAGAGAGAATGAGAGAGAGAATGAGAGAGAGAGGATGAGAAAGAGAGAGAGAGAGAATGAGAGAGAGAATGAGAGAATGAGAGAGAAAGGATGAGAAAGAGAGAGAGAGAGAGAGCCATTGTGCTATAAATTTTATGCAACTCAAGTCCCTGAATGGTGGACTCGAAAGCAAGTCCCCAAGGATGCCGGGCGCAGACTGAGGCAGGATTATCATCCTTCAGGAAAATGGAGATGAATCGATAGTATCGCTAAGGTTTCCTTCGAGGGGGGGCTTGTACGTGCTGCCAAAACAGAGCAGCGAGGAGTGGAGATGTCATTTCTCCATCGGTTCCTTCTTGTCTTTTTTTCCCCTTTCTTATTAACCACAAACATGCATTAAAGAGGGAATGATGAAATGGCTGCACGCCACGACTTACACTTACAACCATTTGTTTAGTGGACACTGGAAATTACAACAGCGTTGGGGGAAAAAAATGACCGGTCCTTGCATTTAGGATTATTGCAGCAACCCAACAGTCAGGGGCTCATATTCCCCCCCACGTGGGGGGGAGAGGGAGGGGCTTTACGTGGGGGGGAGAGGGAGGGGCTTCGAATGTTCATCAGAGCCCCATACAGCCGCACCCATTCTTCTGACCCCCCAATAAGGACCCTTGAGGTCAAGCAGGTATCCCGAAGGCCCCCGTAGAACAGCTCCGTCTCTTAAGAGCGTGTTGCGAATGAAAAGAGAATATTCTTTATTGACCAAGGTGATTGGGCACATAGGAAGGGAGGGAGGGAGGGAGGAAAGGAAAGGAAAGGAAAGGAAAGGAAAGGAAAGGAAAGGAAAGGAAAAGGAAAGGAAAGGAAAGGAAAGGAAAAGGGAGGGAAGGAAAAGGGAGGGAAGGAGGGAGGAAAGGAATGAGGAAGAGAGGGAGGGAAGGAAAGGAAAGGAAAAGGGAGGGAAGGAGGAAAGGAAAGAGGAAGAGAGGGAGGAAAGGAAAGGAAAGGGTAAGGGTAAGGAAGGGTGGAAGGAAGGAAAGGAAAGGGGAAGGGAGGAAGGAAGGAAGGAAAGAGAAGGAAAGGAAAGAGGAGGGGAGGGGAGGGGAGGGAAAGAAAGGAAAGGAAAGGAAAGGAAAGGAAAGGAAAGGAAAGGAAAGGAAAGGAAAGGAAAGGGAGGGGAGGGAGGAAAGGGAAAGAGGAAAGGAGGAAAGGAGGAAAGGAAAAGGGAGGGAGGAAAGGAATGAGGGAGGGAGGGAGGAAAGGAAATAAAATGAAAGAGGGAGAGAAGGGAGGGAGGGAGGAAGAAAGGAAAGGAATGAAAGGAAAGGAAGGGGAAGGGGAAGAGAGGGAGGAAGGAAAGGAAAGGAAAGAGGAAGGAAGGAAGGATCTATTTAGTCAGAATATTGCCCTACTGACACAGCCAATAAAAACCAGGTCATGTTTACTATCAACACATCTATAAACACACAACTGCCTTAAGATAAGGCGTGCTCCTGCGCATTTCTCTGTCCCAGCCAGCCAGCCAACGCTAATTGTGCAGCAAAAACAGCCAGAAGCAAATCTTAATAATATCCCCATTTCCCTCTCTCTCTCTCTGTGTAGAGGAATGACATTCATTAGACGCCCCAGAATTACTACAAAGCTCATTCACCTTTTTCAACCCCCTCGCCAGCCGTGTGTGTGTGTGTGTGTGTGTGTGTGTGTGTGTGTGTGTGTGTGTGCCTGCGCAGGCATTCCGTGCCCGCCCGCCCGCCCACCCACCCAATGTAGCTGTTTGCCAATACTTCCTTCGGCAGGAGCCCTGTAAAAAAAAAAAAAAAAACCCTGCTAATATTAATGATAATAATAATAGTGAAGGGAAAATTTATACTCCCCATTAACCTCCTGCGTGTGGAGGAAGCTGACTGACACAGCCAGGGTGATTACCAAAATGACATTTTGATCTGATTACATTCCCCGGATTGGCACGTCTAGGGAACTTAATCAGGCAGTTAAAAGCGAGGAGGGGGTGGGAGAAAAACCCCATAGAGAAAAAAAAAGGGGGGGTGGAGGCCTTGGTTAAGAATAGGACCGTCGGGATGAGGACGGTGAGGAAGGGAGGCGAACGTTTTGCAGAGGATGGGAACAAAATGAGGGAGTTCTGGATTAGACTGGGATTAAATTCCCCGGGTTTAGTCTCGATCGATCCCAGGTGCAAGGCCAGAAGTCGCGATCTGTTGAATCGGGATGGTCCAGAAGAACTGACGGGGCCTACACGGAAAGTGGTAGAAGGGAACATGGCTGGGTAACTTTGGGCCAGTTCTTTTCAGCCCAGCCTACCTCAAAGGGCTGTTGTGATGGGGAAGAGGAGGAGGAAGAAACAGGATTAGGTATGTTCACCACCTTGTGTTACCTATAAAGTAATACAGATTGGATACGGAACCTACTAAATAATTTTTTTTAAAAAAAATGCTAGCCATCAACGGACACATAGAAATAAACCACGTTTACACACCCATTAAAAAAAAAGCTAATAAGGAATCGAGTTAGTCTAAAGGAATAAAGGTGGGATAAAAAAAACAAATACAGGTAGTTCTCCTCTCACGATCACAATTTAGCCCAACATTTCGGTTGTTGAGCAAGATGGTTGTTAAGGGAGTTTTGATCAGTTTTACAACTTTTCTTGCCACAGTTTGTAAGTGAATCACTGGAGTTGCTAAATTAGTAATGCGGTTATTAAGTGAATCGGGCTTCCCCATCACAAAAGGTGATCACAAGACCCCAGGACACCGCAATCGTCATAAATATGAGTCGGGTTGCCAAGGATCTTAATCTGGATTATGTGACCATGGGAATTCTGCAAAGGTTGTGTGAAAAAAGGTTGCAAGTCCCTTTTTTCAGTGCCTTAGTAACTTTGAATGGTCACTAAATGGACTGTTGTAAGTCAAGGACTATTTGTAAGATAACCACAGTTGGAAGAGCCCAAGGAGGTTAGGATAGCTCATCTGCCTCGAGAAGGACCAGGGGCATCTGCAGTCAAACCCATTGTCAACCCTGAAGCGGACCTGGCTGAGGCCATCTTTGTGGCTTCATGGTCGCCACAAGGCAGAAGAGGGGACGGGGGGGAGGGATAATTAGCTGGGGTTTTGCAGTCAAAACAAAAAGTTTTTCTTGTGGGAACCAAGGTCATTCCGACAGGTGGCTGAGGAGAGGAGGAGCGAAGTAACCAAGCAACCGGCCAGCACCTCGATTGGACAATGTGACTGATGACTTGGGGGGGAAAGTTCACTTTTTAATTAGGTGAAAACAGCGGGAACTTTCAGAGTCGGTTTTTACCAGTTGTGCCAATACGATGTATCCAATAAATTGTTCTTTGAGGAATCTGCCTGCCTCGGAGTTCTGCTTTCCATGGGGTGCATTATTTGGAGGGCTGACAACCGTCACAGGAGCAGACCGTTGTGGCTGCCATTTTGACTTTTTTTTAAAAAAAACCCTATCCTTGCAAAAACCCGGGAGTCGAACCGGGTCACGTAACCTGCTCCAGCAGACAAAACTGATAAGCAGGAAAGCCGCTGCTGCTGCCTGTTTTTCGCCCCGGGACTCGGCATTGCCCCGAACTGAGTTTCGGATCGCCTTGCCAACCGCCTGCCCCGCCTTGGGATCTGTGCGAACTTGTCAGATGCCGAGATTGGACGGGGAGGCTCGTGCCCCGGGTGAAAAGAACAATGCGATCTCGGGTTGTGTGGAATGCGGCGCCTTCTCAAATGGCCTCTCTAAAGATGCTCCGTTTGGTTTTTTGGGGGAGTAAGGATCCGCAAACCTTCTTTTTATTTTACCATGTTGCTGAGTCAGTCGGTCCTTTAGAACAGAACAGAACAGAACAGGATTCAGAATAGAATAGCATAGAACAGAACAGAATAGCAGAGTTGGGAGGGACCTCAGAGGTCTTCTAGTCCAACCCCCTGCTTAGGCAGGAAACCCTATACCATTTCAGACAAATGGTTGTCCAGTCTCTTCTTAAAAACTTTAGTAACGTCAAGGGCCAGTACAAGTAGTCCTTGACTTACGTCACTAGAAGTCCTCCAATGTCCCTTCCAGCTCGACTGATCGATTGAAACGGTACAGGGTCTCCTGGTTGAGCAGGGGGTTGGACTAGAAGACCTCCAAGGTCCCTTCTGGCTCTATTCTGACTTTCCGGATGAGCAGGAAAAAGTCTCAAGCTAAGAAAGGTGAATCCAGTTGCCACGATTCAACCTTTAGACCCCTTTGTCGGGTGAGTGACAAGTCTTCCTCGACATCTTACACCTGGTCCTCGCACTTACAACCGTCGCAGCATCCCCAGGGTCACGGGATCAAAATTCAGGCAACTTGGCATGTATTTATGATGGGTGTAACATTCTGGATTCATGGGCTCGCCATTTACAACTTTCCCAGCAGGAAAGTCAATGGGGGAAATTGGATTTGTTTAACGGCTGTGTGCTTCGTTTAACAGCGGTGACAAAAAAAAAAAAAGATCATAAAATCGGGCATGATTCACTTAACAACTGTTTTGCTCAGCAATGGAAATTCCGCTCTCCATTGTGGTTGTAAGTCAGGGACTTACCATATTTTTCGGACTATAAGATGCACTTTTTTGTCTCCCAAAAGGGGGTGAAAACGTCTGTGTGTCTTATAGATCGAATATTGCCAAAGCCCCGCCCACCAGCCAGCCATTTTTTTGGCCTCCGTGCGCCCCATTTTCAGGCCTTTTTCCAGCTTTTTTCAGGCCTTTTTTGGCCCGTTTTTGGGGCTTTTTTCAGGCCATTTTTGAAGCTTTTTGGCCCATTTGCTAGGCTTTTTTTCAGCCCATTTTTTGGCTTTTTTCAGCCCATTTTCAAGGCTTTTTTGGCCTGATTTTTAGGCTCTTTTCGGCCTGTTTTTAAGGTTTTTTTCTACCTGTTTTTAGGCTTTTTTCAGCCTGTTTTCAAGTCTTTCTTTGGCTCATTTTTGAGGCTTTTTAGTCCATTTTCAAGGCTTTTTTGGCAAATTTTTTCCAGAAAAAAAGGCCTGAAAAAAGCCTCAAAAAATGGGCCAAAAAAGCCTTGAAAATGGGCCAAAAAGCCACAAAAATGGGCCAGAAAAGCCTCGAAAATAGGCTGAAAAAAGTCTTGAAAATGGTCCCAAAAGCTCCAAAAACGGGCAGAAAAAAGCCTCAAAAATGGGCCGAAAAAAGCCTTGAAAATGATCCAAAAAGCTCCAAAAACGGGCAGAAAAAAGCCTCAAAAATGGGCCGAAAAAAGCCTTGAAAATGGGGTGCCTGGAGGCGAAAAACTTTTTTTTTGTTGATTTCCTCTTCTAAATTTAGGTGCGTCTTACAGTCAGGTGCGTCTTATAGTCCGAAAAATACGGCACACGATCCATTTAGAAAGCCTAATGGGTTGAAACCCACCAGCCAAAGCCGAACAAAGCCTTTTAGAACCAAAAGGGTAACGATAAAGTACTAAAATAAACAGCCAGGGCTAAATAATCAGTTGAACTGTAAATTTTAACAGACAATAAAGCAACGTTTTGGCTACATTCATAGAGGCAGATTGATTCTGGCCAGCTCACAGCTCCCGGACATTTAAGTAAATCTGTTTGACTTGGAAACGAAGTTAATAAAGGGGTAACTGTGCCTCTTAATAAAATGAGCAATCAAGTAACAGGAGTCTGCATTTTTTTCCTTTTACCGCCAGGGCAAAATCTTGGAAAAAGAGGGGATTTTCCTTGCATCGAGAACAGCTGTCGATGGCGCATTAAAACAAGCTCAACTTAATGCTCTCCTAAATTTAGAAGCGGTTAAATAGATAAATCAGTTGCTCTAAAATAAGATCGGCGAGTCGGGGGTGGGGAGAACACCTTTTGGAAAGAGATGACAAATCTCACGGCTTTTCTCTATCTGGGCCTGGCCCCGTTTTAAACTATCCATCATTGTTTGGTAACCCATTATCAATAACGGGTCCCACGAGAGGCTGTAATTCTGCCATTTGGGCTGAACTGCTCTTCTTTGAGCTCATTCAAAATTATCCATTGGTTTGAGAGTGACTCTGACTGAGATTTTAAGCACTCGGTGCTGAGCCTTTAGCAAATGTCTTCTGCTTTTTATAGCCTCCTCCTCCTCCTCTTCCTCACCCCTGGTACAGAGTCTCTTGCTTGAGCAGGGGGTTGGACTGGAGGACCTCCATGGTCCCATCCAGCTTTATTCTGTATTCTATTCTGTATTTGTCAGCGGCAGAGGCCGTCAGTGATTTTGGCAAACGGCTTAAGGGAAGGCTCAAACTTCTGATTAGGGGACTGGAGATTAAAACAGACGATGAACGGTTGCAGGAACTGGGCCTGGCTGGTCTAGTGAAGAGAAGGACCAGGGGAGACAGGAGGGCATCTTCCAATATTTGAGGGGCTGCCACAGAGAGGAGGAAGGGGGTCAAGCTATTCTCCAAAGCACCCGAAGGCCAGACAAGGAATAATGGATGGAAACTGAACAAGGAGAGATTCAACCTAGAAATAAGGAGAAATTTTTCTGACAGTGAGAACAATCAACCCATGGAAGAGAAGTTGCCTTCGGAAGTTGTGGGAGCTTCATCCCTGGAGGCTTTCGAGAAGAGACTGGACTGCCATTTGTCGGAAATGGTGTAGGGTCTCCTGCTTGGGCAGGGGGTTGGACTAGATGACCTACAAGGTCCCTTCCAACTCTGTTCATCTAATCTTCCTCTTCTTTTTCCTACTATTACTATTACTATTACTATTACTATTACTAAAAACTGTCCAGAGAACCCTCTGCCTTACTGCAGTGTCAAAACACCTCCCATAAATAAAATAAGGAACTTTTAGGGCCGTGATGGAGAACCTTTGGCACCCGTGGCGTGCAGAGCCCTCTCTGAGGGCCCACCAGCCATCTCCCCAGCCCAGCTCTACCACGCATGTGGGTGCGCCTCCCACCAGCCAGCTGGTCTTTGGGTCTCTGCTGCGCGTGCGCGGAGTGCATGCCGGGGACGCACAGCTATTAAAAGTTGTTTATATTTCGAAATATAGCGGTCCTAAGTCGCTTTTCTTCAGTGCCGTTGTAACTCCGAATGGTACACTAAACAAACTATTGTAAGCCGAGGACTACCTGTAATTGTTTTTACAGTTGCAAGCTACCCAGAGTTGGCATCTCAGTGAGAGGGGCTGCGTATAAATTTAATCAATCAATGCACCCATCCATCAATCAAATAAATAAATTACAAAGGGCTGGATAAGAGGACTAGGGCCTCCAGTTCCCCAAAGTGGCGGGGGTGAAGTGGGGGGGTGGGTGGAGAGGGAATTATTTTTGAACTTTCTTGCAGATTGCAGAGCGTGTGGCCCTGTCTGGCTTCTCGTTTGTTATCGCTGAGAAAGGACAGCATTCGTGCTCCATCTCAGCCTCTCTGGGTGAGAAGAGATTAAATAAACCAGAGGCAGAGAGTCTCATTTTGCTTGTAAAACTCGGAGGCCAGTTCCGGTCACTGGATGGTCAGCGAATGGAACCGCTGGGCCTTGGGAGGCAGAGATAACGGAGAAGGACACACCAAGAGCTGTGCTGGAAAACACACATTATTTGCATGATTGGCAACAACTCCTTTGCGAGCTTCGGAATGTTTGCGGGGTGTTTTACGGGTCGTCCTCGAGGTACGGCCACCACGGTGCCCCAACGTTTCGGTTGCTAAGCGAGACGGTGGGGAAGTGAGTTCTGCCAGTTATGACAGTCGTTAAGTGAATCTGGCTTCCCCCGTTGACCTGACTGGTCAGGAGGTGGCAAAAGAGGATTTGCGTGACTCCGGGATAGTGCAAACCGTCATAAATACGAGTCAGCCGGGATTTGATAAATAGCTCAGGGGAAGTCTAAAGTCAGAAAAAAAAGGGGTGCAATTCTGAACTAAACCAATTTGGGCTAGCTGGAGGGGGGGCTTGTAGGACACAATGGGCTGGCCCCCTTGTTGCATGCAATAACATCCTCAAGGGGCGGCCTGTTGAGCCCCATTGACTTTTGTTCAGAAAGAAAAGCAGCCCGGGTTCAAATCCCAGAAGGGTATGGCCAGCTGATGAGAGCTAAATAGCTTCAAATAGATCTTATACTAGTCTCCCTTTGTTTCTTTGTCGGTAAAACATAAACTGAACACACACAAAAAACAGTTTGTCGCGAAAGCGACTGCCTGCGAAGGCCCCTGGATTGGGGCTGAAAGGCGAAAACGGAAGCAGCGTTGTCAGAGTGCACAGAGTGTGGCTATGTGAGACAATCCAGGAGCAAATACAGTAAACAGAGGTTTGTATTTAAATAGTGGTTTTTTTTCTACAAAGAACATATACATACACATACTTTAGTCAGACCTCAAACAAACAACAATCAGCAATTACAGCACAGAAGCACACATGGAGAGAGAAAGTGACGCCCCTAACAGGGCCTCTTCTTATTACAGGCTCTTAAAGTGATATCAGCCCAAAAACCTTGCTAACTCATTCCTAGCATTACATCATCATAGCAGCTCTTAAATCACCCCCCTAACAAGTATGCTCCGTCCCATAATTGGGGTTGCCTTGATATCCTGGTCCCACCAGAGGGGGGAAAAAAACAAACTCTCATAAAGGAGAAAAAACATTATCTGAGGTCATGGGGCAGAATTCGAATGCTGGACCCAGCGGAAGATGGGAAAAAAATCTTGGCTCCCTGTTGTGTTCTTTTCCTTCGCAATCTTCCGTTCTGTATCTGGAGACGTGAAGGAAGCCGAGTGCCCATCACAAGGGGATCAATTAACCGTTGTTTTTCAAAAGAAGGCCGCTATTAAAAGTTGTTTATATTTCGCCTGCAAGGTTTTCCACCGTGCCCAGCCTCCTGGCCGGGATGGCACTCTCGGATCTTTTGCAGACGAGAGTCTTGCATTTTTACATATGGCAGGCTGGGTTGGTTTTAATCTAGGTTAAGCAACCTGAGCAAACCTAGTTTGTGAGCGAATCTCCTTCAAATATGCTGCAGAAGCCCGAGGGTCTGGGAGGCTGGTGAGAGGTTTGGGTCATTGGTCTTAATGCAGTGGTGGAAATCCAAATTTTTTTACTACCGGTTCTGTGGGTGTGGCATGGCTTGGTGGGCGTGGCTTGGTAGGCGTGGCAGGTAAAGGATACTGCAAAATCTCCATTCCCAGCCCTCTCCAGGAGAAGGATACTACAAAATCCCCATTCCCTCCTCAGTCCTGAGGAAGGATATTGCAAAATCCGCATTCTCTCCTTAGTCCTGGGGAAGGATATTGCAAAATCCCCATTCCCTCCTCACTCCTGGGGGAAGGATACTGCAAAATCCCCATTCCCTCCTCAGTCCTGGGGAAGGATATTACAAAATCCCCATTCCCACCCCACTCTGGGGCCAGCCAGAGGTGGTATTCGCCTGTTCTCTGAACTGCTCAAAATTTCCGCTACCGGTTCTCCAGAACCTGTCGGAACCTGCTGGATTTCACTCCTGTCTTAATGGATTCACGGTTGGCGATCACGGCTGGCTTTTTATTCCGCTAATATTTTTGTTGTAGTTGCATTTGTGATGGCAGAGTTCCAATATCTGAGGGGCTGCCCCAAAGAAGAGGGAGTCAAGCTACCCTCCAAAGCACCCAAGGACAGGACAAGAAGCAACGGGTGGAAACTAAGCAAGGAGAGAAGCAGCATGGAATTATAAGGAGTAATTTCCTGATAATGAGAATAATTAACCAGTGGAACGACCTGCCTCCGGAATATTGGACGGTTTTAAGAAGCGATTTGTCTGGAATGGGCTAGGGCAATGTTGGCGAACCTTTTTGGCACTCTGCATGCCACTTCCAGCACGCATGCCATTGGTTTGTCACCACGGGGATAGGGTCTCTTGCCCGAGCAGGGGGTTGGACTAGAAGACCTCCAAGCTCCCTTCTATCTCTTGTCATTCTGTTATTTGCAAGAATGGTGTTTTTGTGACCCGTCAGCAGCCTGTGCAGCTAGTAGCTGATTCTGACAGCGAGGAGGCTGGTGTGGTGCTGTGCCAGCAGCCTGTGCAGCTGGCACTCGAGTCAGACAGTGAGGAGGCTGGAGAAGATGTGGTGCCAGAGGCAGGGATTCAGCCAGGGCCTTCAGAACTTCCAGAAGCTCCCATAAGTGAAGAGGAAGAAGAGGAGGAGCCTCTTCTCGATGCATGGGCGTGCAGAGCTGCCAAAAGGCAGGAGTGGCTCCTCAGGAGGAGGTCTCCTCGAGAGTAAGGCTTGGGGCTAATTGGCCACTCCCTTAGCCTATTTAAGGAAGGACGACGACTGAGGCAATTTGCAGGGAACAACTTTGTTCACTCTCCTTCGCGCCTTGGATCTTAGTTCTCTTTATCAGCTTCCTGCAAATTGCTTCTGGGCTTTCTGCCAACCATAGTAAGATTACGATTATTTATTCTTTGGATTCTTGTAAGCTGTTAAAAAAGTTAATTAACAGCCTTTGTTTGAAAAAGACTGATTAAATTTAGTAAAGTAAGGTTTGTACAGATTTTGTGTGTGCTGCGTTCTTTGGGGTCCGTAGCCGGGGCAGAACAGGTGTCGGTATGCATTGGTTTAAAGACCTACATGCAGGGGTGTCCAAGTACGACTTTGTGTTCTGGATAATGGGGAAAAAAAACAACACCAGGTATCCATTAGGGAACCTCACCCGCCGTTCTAAAGAATGAGATTTGAAAGGGGCAGGTGAGTGGGCGATTAAAAATATGCACGGATGCTTTGCCTTTGTCTTTTAGCGATCTCCCGTGGTTTGGCACACAATGGCACCCCTGCCGTTGAGAGGTGTGCGTGAGCCTCCCGAATCTATTCGTTCGTTTGAGACATTATCTCGGATCTGATCTGCGTATACCTCATCGCTTCTGTGGCTTTTGTTCCTGGCATGGATCCGAACCACTGGGTATCTGCAATGCCCACCTGTTCAAATCCCCACACACACACACACCGTTATCAGTTTACAGATGTGCTTATGTTACCAGTGTACAGATGTGCGTGAAAAGAAAGGCACGGAAAAATGCAACGGAACCTCGTGCGTTTTCCTCGAATAGAAGCGTATTTTGCACAAGTTTTTTTTTTTCCCTCTCGACACGTGGCTGTTTCACACCCGCTCCCCGCAGGATGTGTGCATTTGGGGACACCATTTCCCCTCGCGTATGCATCCAGAAAAACGGCCCTGTAACAATCAAACCGTGATTATCTCCTGGCTTGTTGTGTTTCTTTTCTCGCGCTGAAAATGTAGGTTGCGGTGGCGTGCCTTGCAAAGCAAACTCAATAAATTCCTCCGCCGTTTTTTAATCCAGACGGTCAGCGAGCCGCACTAAACCATGACCCTATTTACGATCCTACTGCAGGCAATCTTCAATTTACATCCTTTCGTTCAGTGACTGTTGTAAATTTTAACAGCACTGGGGGGAAAAGAAAAGAGGACTTATAACTGTCTCGTTGCAGCGTCTCTTCACATTCACATGATCAACATTCGGGGCCTTTGACGACACTGAATTTATGACAGGGTCATGCGAATCGTCATTGCTGACCTTGCCTGCCGGTTTCTCGCAAGCAAAGTCAATGGGGGGAGGAAGCTGGGCATCCCACAACAACCCTGTAAGGGAGGCTGAGATACAAAGAGGTAGTTCAAAAGGGTAGGTCTGCACCGGGCTTGTCTTAAAGAGAAGGTTTAAAACTTGTCTTGTTGCTCTTGGCAAATCCTCGAGGCAATCGATCGATCGATTGATCGATTGATAAAGGGCATGGGGGGGGGCTCCAGGATCTGTCATTTGGGCAGGTAGCCCCTTGCACCAGCTCCCCCCACATCTCGCTCGGCACAACATCGCCCTTGCGCCAGCCGAGGGGCTATTTGCGAGGCCGCCATTCTGTGTGATGGGAGCGCCGATTTCCTTCTCCTTTCCAGCTCCCTGCCTTGAATGGTAAACAGGCAGCGCCAAGAGACTTTCTCTGTGTGTGTGTGTGTGTGTGTGTGTGCGCGAGCGAGTGCAGCTGGCAGAATCTGAAACACCTCGCTTGCAAAGCAAAGGCCTCTGGGTGGAAGAAGGGTGGGAAACGGCGGTCTATTAGACCCCCATCCTTCCTTCTTAAGGTGGCCTTAGAAACAGGATGGGAGGGGGGAAAACCCCACAACACAACAAGTGCGGGGTTTCCAACAGCGTGGAGCAAGTCCCTTCTGGGGTTTACACCCCACCCAAACAAGAGGGTCCTCAACAGGCCAAGCCAGAGACCCCAGGAGGAGGAGGTGATGATGAGGATGGCGGAAATGGGGGTTTCTGGTGCGGAGGAAGCCGGGCGGGTGTTCAGAAGTCACCTCTTCAAATTTTGGAAGCCTCCAGGAATTAGAACAGGGCTGGGAAGGAAGCGGGGGTTGGCCTGAAGCTGTGTGTGCGTTTTCAGAGTGTGTGAAAGCTCGTGTGTGTCATGCTGATGGGGGGAGGGAGGGAGGGAGGGAGGGAGGGCAGGATCAGCAGGCAAAATGCGTTGCAGGCCAAAAAAAAAAGGGACGGCAACGACAACGTCATGCTCTGTTTCTAAGACGTTTTCAAAGAGCGATGCGCTCTCCGGTCTCCTAACCTCAAAAAGAGCAGCGCAACAAGAATACCAGGATTGGAAGGGACTTTGGAGGTCTTCTAGTCTAACCTGCTGTTCAAGCAGGAGACCCTGTCCCATTCCAGACAAAAAACATTTGACCAATCTCTTCTTTAAAAACCCCCCCCGGTGATGGACCATTCACAACTTCTGGAGGCAAGCCATGCCGCTCATTAATTGTCCTCACCGTTAGGAAATTTCTCCTTAGTTCTAAGCTGCTTTTCTCTCCTTGCTTAGTTCCCATCCGTCGTTTCTTGTCCTGCCTTCAGGTCAGGGGTGGGGATTCGGAAATTTTAGCAACCGGTTCTCTGGCTGGGGTGGGTGTGGCCATGGTGGGCGTGGTCTACTCGGCCTCCTGCACTACGGGGGGGGGGCATTTTCACCCTCCCCAGACTTTGGAGGTTTTTCTTGAGCCTCCGGGAGGGCAAAAATAGCATCTCCCCGGGCTCCGGAGGCCCTCCGGAGGCTGGAAATGGGCCAGTTTTTGGATTTCCGGTACTTCCGGTATTATTTTATTTATTTATTCATTCATTCATTCATTCATTCATTCATTCATTCATTCATTCATTTATTCGATTTATATGCCGCCATTTTCCGGAGACTCAGGGTGGCATACAATGCGTTAAGCAATAGCCTTCATACTTTTGTATATACCTGCTTAGTAGGGCTTTCGCCCCCACACCCAAGTGGTGATCTTTTTTATACAAAGTCATCTTATTGCCCTCCACAATCCAGGTCCTCATTTTACCTACCTCGGAAGGATGGGAGGCTGAGTCAACCTTGAGTCTGGTGAGATTTGAACTTGCAGTAATTGCAGGCAGCTGGCAGCTAAGTGCTTCTTTAACAGTACTTAGTCCACTGCGCCACCAAAAGCTCCTTGTTTAGGCTTGTTTTTCACCCTCCCAGAGCCTCAATGCAGCCCCTGCACTTACCTGGCATCCAAAACGGGCTGCGTGGAGACTCCCGGGAGGGGCATGATGGGCGAGGTCAGCCCAGTCCTTGCAATAACCGGTTCAGCGAACCAGATTAAAATTAACATCCGGTTTTCCCGAACCGGCTGAATCCGACCCCTGCTTCAAATGCTTTGGAGAATAGGTGGACCCCCTTTTTTGGGGGGCAGCCCCTCAAATTGCTTAAAACATTGTAAGCCGCCCTGAGTCTCCGGAAAAGGGCGGCATATAAATCGAACCAATAAATAAAATAAATATTGGAAGGCTGCCTTCTTTTAATCCTCCGACTGCCAGAACAGATGTGCCTCCCCGAGAAAGTGGCTGATTTTTTGGGCAACTTGATGAAGGAAGCAGAGAAACCCAGGTGGAACTGGAAAAATCGCAGAGGGAAGAATATAAATGAAATAACCATTAAGGGCATCAAGTCCACCATCCCCGGTTAAAAGAGAAAAAATTCCATATTTTGTTGGAATTGAGCTACCTGACCTACTTAAAAAACCATTCGTTGAGTGACCATTTTGAAGTTACAACAGGGCTGGGAAAAAGCGACTTACGACCGTTTTTCACACTTTACGACCGTCGTGGCATCCCCGTGGTCACGTGATCAAAATTCGGATGCTTGGCAACAGACTCATATTTACGACAGTTGCAGTGTCCCGGGAAGGTCACTTCTGACCAGCAAAGTCAAGGGGGGAGCCAGATTCACTTTACGACCGTGTTTCTAACTTGAGAACCGCAGTGGTTCGCTTAACAACCGAGGCAAAAAAAAAAGGTCGTAGAATGGGGTGAAACTCACTTAGCAACTGTGGGCTCGATTGTGGTCGTAAGCCGAGGGCTAGCTGTATACGCGGCTCATGCCCTCGACTGGAAATGGGGGTGCCCCATGTATCCCTCTAATACCTCTCCAATGTGGGGTTTGTGTGTGAAAAGCAAGCTGCAAAGGCTGAGCTGGTGGGCGCATGGCTCGTGCATGGCACGTGAGCAGCTGGATTCTGCCAGCGCCTGACAGCTGTGGAGGTCGAGGAAGGTGAGGAGCCCTTGGAGCAAGGCTGAGAAATGGGGATGATGATTTAATTGGAAGATACAGTCCAATTCACTGCGCAGAGTTGCCTTCTGAGTGCAGGCAGAGTCTGCCAAAGTGAACAGAACAGAATAACAGGGTTGGGAGGGGCCTTGGAGGTCTTCTAGTCCAACCCCCTGCTTAGGCAGGAAACCCTACACCCCTTCAGACAAATGGTTGTCCAACATCTTCTTAAAAACCTCCAATGTTGGAGCATCCACAACTTCTGGAGGCAAGTTGTTCCACTGGTTAATTGTTCTAACTGTCAGGAAATTTCTCCTTAGTTCTAGGTTGCTTCCCTCCTTGATTAGTTTCCACCCGTTGCTTCTTGTCCTGCCTTCAGGGCCTTTTATTACTGTAATAATAAACAATAAGCTGCCCTAGGGCAAGGGTCCCTAAGACCGGGTCCGTGGACTGGCACCGGTGCGCAGCATGCTGGAAACTGGTCCGCGCAAACAAGTGAAGCCCCATCCGCGGGAAGCAGGCAGCACATGAAACCACGACCCCTCCGGTCTGTGGAAAAACCTTTCTCCACAGAACTGGTCCCTGTTTCCCGAAAGGTTGGGGGCCGCTGGCCTAGAATAGCCTTATAGTAAGATAGACAGCAAATAAATTAGATAGATAGATAGATAGATAGATAGATAGATAGATAGATAGATAGATAGATAGATAGATAGATAGATAGATAGACGGATGATAGATGGATGATAAATAGACAGAGATGATAGACAGATGATAGGTGATATATGATTTTTCGTCGGGCCCTGAAAACCCATTTATTTCAACTAGCTGGGCTGGCTTGAGTTAAATTTTAAATTGATTTTAAATTGGGTTGTTTTAATTTACGGCCAAAATGTTTAATTATTTTAAACTGCTTTTAAATTTTGTATGTTCTGTTTTTTACTTCTGCTGTTCACCGCCCTGAGTCCTATTTGGAGAAGGGCGGTATAGAAATAGGAACAAATAAATAAATAAAATAATGATAGAGATAGATGATAGATAGATAGATAGATGGATGGATAGATGATAGATGGATGATAGATAAATAGATGATAGATAGATAGATGATAGGTGATATATGATAGAGAGATAGATAGATAGATAGATAGATAGATAGATAGATAGATGGATGGATGGATGGATGGATGGATGGATGGATGGATGGATGGATGGATGGGTAGGTAGACAGACAGACAGACAGACAGACAGACAGACAGATAGATGGACGGATGATAGGTAGATGATAGATGGATGATAGATAAATAGACATGATAGATTAGATAGGCAGACAGACAGACAGACACATAGATAGATAGATAGATAGATAGATAGATAGATAGATAGATAGATAGATAGATAGATAGATAGATATAAATATAAGATAGGAGATAGGAGATAGATATAGATAAATACAGTACAATACAAAATAATACAATACAATAATAAAAAATTAAATTAAATTATTTTTTTTAAAAAAAAAAACTTGCATCTCTCCTTATCAAGAAGGTAACCGAAGCCGAAGACTGAGGCATTTCAAAGCGGCAGCTCTTAAAAGAGTCTGTCCCGGCTTGCCTCCGTGGCCTTATCTGTCAACTACACTTGAAATCTAATCTGGAGATAGGAGGGGAGGGGGGGGAGGAAACGATTCTCAGAGCCTGGCTTTGCATTTTGAGAGGGGACCTTTACAGATTCCGCATCCATCAGCCGGAGGGAATAAGGTCAGCGTGCCTGCCAACTCCGCGCAGCACATCAGAACGGCGCTGTGGTTCACAAGAGCGGTAAACAAGAGTGGGATCCAGGTCCCGCTCTCCTGGCACGGCAGGACGTGAGATGGAAACGAAATGAAAGCCAAACAGGAAGGAAAAGCGTCTCGGGCAAACCTGCGGCGCACGGATGCCAAATTGATCTGAATTGATCCGTGTCCCCGTTAGGCCGCAGGCAACCTTGGCATTGATAGACTCGCTTGATTTATAAGCTACCATCTTGGAGTGGGGGGGAGGGCAGACGGAGTGGATCTTGAAACTGACCCGTGCGGGTGGAAAAACAAACAGAGAGAAGATAAGAAAAGAAAAGGAGGAAAAAAAATTAGATTAGATGAGAGGAAGAGGAAGAAAAGCATGGAATTTTAAAGGCCGGGTTGAAGAGGAGGATTGTGGCAGATCGTGCCAAGGTGGAGAATTAGAATAGAGTAACAGAGTTGGAAGGGACCTTGGAGGTCTTCTAGTCCAACCCCCTGCTTAGGCAGGAAACCCTACCCCACTTCAGACAAAGGGTTATCCAACATCATCTTAAAAACTTCCAGTGTTGGAGCATTCACAACTTCTGGTGGCACTACTTGATCAGGTGATCCGGTCTGATCCGGGATCATTTCACCCCTGCTTCAGGTGCTTTGGAGAATAGCTTGACTCCCTCTTCTTTGGGGCAGCCCCTGAGATATTGGAAGACTGCTATCAAGTCACTCCTAGTCCTTCTTTCCATTAAACTAGACATACCCAATTCCTGCCACTTCTTCATATGTTTTAGCCTCCAGTCCCCTCATCATCTTGGTTGCTCTTCTCTGCGCTCTTTCTAGAGTCTCAAAACATCTTTTTTATATCGTGGTGACCAAAACTGGATGTTGTATTTCAAGAGCCTTGGTAGTACAGTGGTCTAAGGCACCCTGTTATTAAGCTGGTTATTAAGACCAGTTGCCTGCAATTACTGCAGGGTTCGAATCTCACCAGGCTCAAGGTTGACTCAGCCTTCCATCCTTTCTAAGGTGGGTAAATTGAGGACCCAGTTTGTGGGGGCAATAAGCTGACTTTGTATAAATATACAAAAGAATGAAGGCTATTGCTCAACGCATTATAAGCCGCCCTGAGTCTCCGGAGAAGGGCGGCATATAAATCAAATTTAAAAAAAAAAAAAAAAAGTGTGGCCTCACCAAGGCCTTATAAAGTTTGTTTGTTTTGTTTTGTTTTGTTTTATTAAATTTATATACCGCCCTACTCCCGAAGGACTCAGGGCGGTGAACAGGCACAAAATAAAATACATAAATACAAAAGTTAGAAACATAATTAAAACCAAATTAAATAATTTAGCCCAAGACAATTAAAAATCCCAATAATTTAAAACAAATTAAAATTTCAATTTAAAAATTTAAAAGAAAGGGGAGAAAAGTGGTATGAACACTTCACAGGACCGTGATTCTATCCCTCTGACTTGTTATTATCAGTGGCGTGCTGGCAAGGAGCGAAGCCAAAATAATTCCCGAGCCTAGAAATCTACAAACATCCTCTGGCTGGATGGTTCAGAGACTCCCAACGTGAAGTATTTCCACTTCTCAAAGCAACAGGAATTTAATAGGGAAGCAGGAAGGCCGGAAGATTAATAGGTGAGCATTCCCAGCTGGATCAAGACAGCAGTCAGCAATGTTAGCTAGCGATGTAAAGTAAGATGGATAGCTCCGAAAGGATGCCGAGAGCCCATTCTGCGGTTCACAACTGTTTACACAGAGAATTAAGGGAGAGGGCTGAGCTAGAAAGAAGGGAGGAGGAGTAACGGTGGTGTGGGGCGACTTCCTCGCTCAGGGCAGCAGAGAACTCGGATTTCACTCGTTTGGGGGGAAACATCGGGGTTCAATTTAGAGAGGAAGCACCAAACTCAGCTAGGGTAGTCACTGCTCACCCAAATGAAACGCGCTTAGTGCCTGCCCTGCTGTTTTATTTCCACGATCAGCTGAAGCCCTTCTTCTCTTTTTTGCCACTATGCTCGGTAAGATTTCCCCTATCCTGGGTGTCAGCAACCTGCGGCTCCGGAGCCGTATGTGGCTCTTTGGGCCCTCTGCTGTGGCTCCCTGTCGGGTGATCTCACCACTGGCTGGCCCCGCCCCTTGCCCTCCCCTCCCAGTCACTCCTCACCTGGCCTGAGAAGGTAAAGGTGACGGCAGAGGATGGAGAAGCGGCTAAGACAGAGACAGGGAGATACAGAGAGAGAGGGAGAGAGAGGGGAGAGGGAGGGGAGAGAAAGAGATGTCGAAAGGGTTTCGTGGTTCCCGGTGTTTTTTAACAACCAGTTCTCTGCCCTAATGACCAGCTGGATAGGCGTGGCTAGGGGGTCATGTGACTGGCGGAAGTGAGTGATGACGTCAAGGTGGCCACGCCCACCCAGGTTTTGTGGCTCCCGGCGTTTTCTTTTTTGTGGGAAACGGGTCCAAATGGCTCTTTGAGTGTTTAAGGTTGCAGACCTCTGCCCTATCCAAATGCATTGGATAAGTGCATGGAATATGCTGGCCGAGGAATTCTGGGAGTTGGAGTGCACCCAGGGGTGAAATGCTCCCAGTTCGGACCGGATCAGCCAATCCGGTAGCGATGGCGGCGGGCGGTTTGGAGAACTGGTAGCAAAAATCCCTGCCCTCTCCCCCCCATGCCCATGCCCACCTAATCGCCCGGTCGCCGGCTTGCCGCTTCTATTAAAAAATGCTTTTAAAATGTTAAAAAAAAAGGCTCTGACGATCCCAGCTGAGCCGCGCGATCGTCAGAGCCTTTTTAAAAAACTTTTAAAAGCATTTTTTTACAACCTAATAGATTGTAAAAAAAATGCTTTTAAAAGTAAAAAAAAAAAAGATCGCGCGCCACAGCTGATCACCCTCCGCCCCCGTGCGCTGTTTTACTTACCCCATGCCCCCTTTTGGCGTGCACTGTGCACATGCACGCGCGCACCTCGCATTTGGTGCGTGGTGCGCATGCACAGACAGCGAACCAGTAGTAAACCCATCTTAAAATATGCTAGCTGGAGAATTTTGGGAGTTGAAGTCCACCCATCTTAAAGTTGCCAAGTTGGAAAACACTGGCACAGAGTCTCTGGCCCCAGATTCGTACAAGTGAGGGGTCCTGCAATTCAGGTTTAAGAAACAGGTTTACTTGGTGGCGCAGCAGACTAAAGCGCTGTTAAGTAGCACCAGCTGCCTGCAATTACTGCAAGTTCAAATCTCACCAGGCTCAAGGTTGACTCAGCCTTCCATCCTTTCTAAGGTAGGTAAAATGAGGACCCGGATTGTGGGGGCAATAAGCTGACTTTGTATAAAAAAGAGAACACCGCTTGGGGGGGCCCGAAATACCTACTTATATATACTATATACCTACTAAGTATACTACTACCTACTAAGCAGGTATATACAAAAGTACGAAGGCTGTTGCTTAACACATTGTAAGCCGCCCTGAGTCTCCGGAGAAGGGCGGCATCTAAATCGAACCAAATAAATAAATAAATAAATAAAAACCTAGAAACATTTGGCATTTTCCACTCTTCCTGCATTGAGGGCTGTGTTTACTGGAGATATTTGGCTATTGGTTTACTTGGTCCCCGTCTTATTATTTGGGCCTTATGTAAATCTGCACGGGGATTATTTTTCCTCCCTAAAATGAAATGAGAGGTAGGGGAGGGAATACCAACCGTGGTGCTGTAAAGAGAGATAAAAAGAGATTAAGGATGAAATGTAGACGGTGCGGGCAAGCTCATTAAGAGAATCAAAATAATTGGCATGAGACAGGAAGGCAAGAGATTTCTGCTGAACGGAACATCGGGAGAAACGTACACGAAGCTACCGGCAATCTGATCGCTTATTTCGGGCAGCATCTTTTTCTCCAGCCCTTGAAACCCATTCCAAACTTCGGTTGTCGCTCACAGAACAGACTTGGAAGGGAACTTGGAGGTCTTCTAGTCCAGCCCCCCTCTCAAACAGGAGGCCCTATACCAGTGATGGCTAACCTTTTTGCCGTCGCATGCCAAAAGCGGGGAGCGTGAGGGGGTCGTGCGCACATGCCCACACCCATCATTCAATTTGCCCCGCACCCCTGTGCATGCGCCCCCCCACTCCCTCCACTTTTGGCATGTGATGGCACGGTGGGCCCGGTAGGCATGTTTTTCACCCTCCCCAAGCTCCAGACGCTTTCTTGGAGCCTGGGGAGGGCAAAAACAGCCTCCCCCACCGGAGGCCCTCCAGAGATCAGAAATAGCCCATTTGCTGACGGCCGGTGGGCCCAGTAGGCCTGTTTTTCACTCTCCCCAGGCTCCAGAGCCTTTCTAGGAGCCTGGGGAGGGCAAAACCGGCCTTCCCTCTCCCGGAGGCCCTCCGGAAGCGGAAATGGCCCATTTGCTGACTTCTGGAAAGGCCGAAAATCAGCCGGCTGGGCAATGCTCAGGTGCCCACCGATATGGCGCCACGTGCCACCTGTGGCATGTGTGCCATAAGTTCGCCATCATGGCCCTATACCATTTCAGATATATGGTTGTCCAATTTCTTCTTAAAAACTTCCAGTGTTGGAGCATTCACAACTTCTGGTGGCAGGTTATTCCACTGGTTAATTGTTCTCACTGTCAGGAAATTTCTCCTTAGTTCTAGGTTGCTTCTCTCCTTGGTTACTTTCCACCCATTGCTTCTTGTCCTGCTTTGCTGGCTGAGGAATTCTGGGACTTGGAAGTCCACAAATCTTAAAGTTGCCAAGGTTGGAGACCCCTGCTTTGGGGGATACTTTGGCCCCCACTTCTTTGTGGCAGCCCCTCAAATAGTAAAAGACTGCCCCGTGGCCCTGAAAAACATCTAACTGTATACACAGGTGACCCTCGAGTTACAACCAGAATTTCCATTGCTAAGCAAGGCGGACGTTAAGTGAGTTGTGGCCGATTTTGCAACCTCTGCTTGTCACGGTTGTTAAGTGAATCATGCAGACATATTTGCATATCTGGCTTCCCCTATTGAGCCCCATTGACCTTCCCCCAAGGTTCGCAAATGGCGGATCACGTGACCCCCCCACACCTCCCCTCCCCTCCCGGGTTGCTGCGACGGTGTGAGGACAGTGGTTAAGCCGCTTTTTCCAGCGCCGTTGCAACTTCGAACGGTCGCTGAACCGAACGGTTTTGCAAAGCGAGGACTGGCTGTGTAGAAAAGCTCTTTTGGTGCACAGCAGCAAAAAATTCACATTGTATATGTATGTTATTTTATCTGTTCACCGCCGTGAGTCCTTCGGGAGAAGGGCGGTATAAAGATTGATTAAATAAATAAATAAATAAATAAATAAATAAATAAATAAATAAATAAATAAATAAATAAATAAATAAATAAATAAATAGCAAGGATGCGCAGGGGGTGGAAACTCCTCGGTTCGCACAAGTTGCAGGGCTCTGTGGGGTGTGAGTGTGTTGGAGGTTGGGGTGGGATTGAGATAATCAGAAGTTTGTGGGAGCTTCATTCCTGGAAGCTTTGAAGAAGAGACTGGACTGCCACCTGTCAGAAATGGTGTAGGTTTTCCTGCTTGGGCGTGGGGTTGGACTAGATGACCTACAAGGTCCCGATAAAAGAAATCGGTGAAGACTCAACGGAAGATTAAGATGCTCCTGTTCCTTTGTCCGCACTTCCTTTCTCCATAGGTAGAAATGACTTCAATCCTTGCTAGTCTTTAGTAAACAAGCAATGCCAGTTTTGCTCCAGTGTGCGTTTAAGCAGGATTAGCTCGGTTTGATGAGCACCAGTGAGGTTTAAAAATGCTTCTTAATAGTACCGTATTACTTGGACGGTTACCACTGTTTCCGTAAGACAAAGATCTGCTTTTGTCTTATGCGCTTGAATTCTTTTTTTTCTACTTGCCCAGAGTTCAAATTATGAATACCGTAATCATAAAGATTCCCTCTCTCTTTAAATACCGCTAGTCCTTGACTTATGACAGGTCGCTTAATGGCTATTCTAAGTTATGGTGGAGCCCCCCACCCGCCCGCCTACCCCTGCAAAGGAAGAAGTGGCTTAACAGTCCTCACAACATGTCACAGTAATGGGTAGGAAGGATCCCTTATGGTCATATGTCAAGGACTACCTGGATATCAATGCCATTCTGTATTTTATTTTGCTATTTCTGTGTTCTAGTTGATCGGATCCTGTCATAATCTCTCTCTCTCTTTTTTTTTAATGTTTTATTTATTTTATTTATATCACATATAAAACTTCAACCCCAACTGTCACAATCTCAACAGCCCCTTTGACAGATGAGCTTCAGCAAGTATTAAACTTTATATAAGTTAGCAGAGCTGTCCATTCTCCTAGTGTTTTACAAACTCAAGTACTTCTTATTCTTTCGTTTATAATTATGTATCTTAGCTATAGTATCTATAACATACGGTCTATACAGGGCTGGGCTTCAAAAATTTTAGCATGGGATTCTTTGCCCGGTTGCTTGGAGGGCGTGGCCATGGTGGGTGCGGCCAAGTTGGCCTCTTGCACCACGGCGGTAGGGGCGTTTTTGCCCTCCCCGGGCTCCGGAGGCTTTGCTCGAGCCTCTGGGAGGATGGAAATGGCCTCCCCAGGCTCTGGAGGCCCTCTGGAGGCTGGAAATAGGCCCATTTCCAGCCTTCCCAAACTTCCGGTAGGCCCGTTTTTCACCCTCCCTGAGCCTCCGCGAGCACCCAGCACTTACCTGCATCCAAAACAGGCCGCGTGGGGACTCCTGGGAGGGGAGGGGAAGGGTGGGCGGGGCCAGCCAGGAGTGAGATTTGGGGGTTCTCCAAACTGCACAGAATCTTAGCTAGAGGTTCTCTCGAACCCCTATGAACCCACAGCAGCCCATCCGAAGCTATCAATAGCAATTTTATAGGTCTCTCCCAGGTTTTAATCCCTGGACTTCATCGTTTTACGTTAATAATTTTATTTTAACTTTATTCTACCAATATGACTTACTTTTTAAAAAAAGTTACTTCCATTTTGGAGTGACGGCTATTACTTTTATGCTGAATGACTACGCTGAATGACTAAACAAGGACAACAAAACTTAATATTACTGCTTTCAGAACTTGTGGATGCTCCGAACACAGGAGGTTGTTAAGAAGAGACTGGACAACATTTGTCTGAAATGGTCTAGGGTGTGTTTCTGCTTTAACAGGGGGTTGGACTAGAAGACCTCCAAGGTCCCTTCTGACTCTGTTATTCTGTTATTGTCATGGAATGCACGGGAGCTGCCATTCGCTGTAATCTTTTGCCCTGCAACAAAACTTACAGCAGCTGAAAGGGAGACTTATACCCCTTTCAAATCCCCGTAAATTGGCCTTTGTCAAACCTGCTCTGGCGGTTACACGATTTCACGCCGATAAGTGCTAAAAAGCATGAATTAAAGTCTACACAGGAAGGAGTCCTTCAGGGGGATTTCTCAGACTTTACCTGTTTCTCCTGAGCGATTAAAAACGGCGGGTTGGAACAAACCTCTGGGCACTACCAAGCCCTGGAACTAAACACTGGCATAGAGTAAGTATCGAGGACTAGAAGCTTGTACCCAAAGTTTGCCTGGCTCAGAGGTCTAATCCAAAGGGTCAGGCCGGATGACCTTTTGATCTTTAGAGAGGACTGTTGCTTCTTAATAATCCCCCCCTCCCCGCCCCAAACAGCCTAAAGCAGGGGTCACCAACCTTTCAGACCCCAGGGACCACTAAATTCATAATTTTAAATCCTGCAGACCACTAATATGATCTGCCTAATGACCGGCTGGGTGGGTGTGGCTAGGTGGACATGTGACTGGGTGGGTGTGGCCAACTTCATGTCACTCATGTCGAGGGGTACCTCGCCAGCCTCTACTTACCCCTCCCAGCCCCTCCTCGCCTGCCCTCCCGGGCTCCTTAGGGCCCCAAAAGGAAGCAGTTGTTGGAGCTGAGCAGCCCCCACGAGAAAAAGTTGGCAAAACAGCTCAGTTCAAATTGGATCTGGCCGAGAAGGAGGCTCAGCAGAAGCACCTCACTGAGGACTAGGAGCATAGGCTTTCCAAGCAGAGGGAAGACCTGCGGGAGTGCAAGGCCAGGTACTGGCACCTGGAGACTCAGCGGGCTGAGATGGTCAGCCAGTTCCAGGCCATGATGCTGTCCCACTGGAACGAGGCCCTCCGTCTCTTCGCCACCACTTCCCTCCAGCCTTCGCCCAAAGCCCCCCACCAGGAGGCTGAAGCAGACCCCGAGTTGGAATTTCTGCCTCCCTCCGACCCACACAAAAAGACCCCGAAAGGGGAGACTCTCTGCAGCAACACAAACGTTCATTGCACGTATCCATCCCAGGGTCTGTAGTTTGAGGACCTCTGATTTAGTGCAGTATAAAAAATGCAAATAATTTTTCTGCGGACCACCAACATTTTCTCACGGACCACCAGTTGGTGACCTCTGGCCTAAAGGCTTTCCTGCTTCCTCCGCTCTGTCTTTAGGCCCCCTCCCCATTTCCCAATTTCAAGTGTTTGCAAGAGGGGAGCGCAGGGCGAAAACAATAAAAAAAAAAGAGAGAGAGATAGAAAGAGAGAGAGCAATTAATCTCATTGAAGAGCAGGGCTGCCACTACGACGTGAATCGCCGTCACCCAGATTGCATTTTAACTTCGCTCATAAATCTCCTGTAAAACTCCCCTTTCCCACAACCGGCTATGCCAGCAGACAAGCCGAGATCGTCCTTGAGACTGGGGAGGGGTGGGGTGGGGGGGAAAAAAGACCCAGGATGGGCGTGAACGCAGGAGCCCCCGCCCACCCCCGTGCCCCATTCCTCTTGGCAGGGCAGAGGGCCAAAGCGTTGAGGGATGGACATTGGACGGCCAGCTGGGAAGGTGGGACACAGAGGAGAGGCTGACCTGCGTTGTAATCGCGCTTGCATCCAGCTGCTCACTCCCTAACAACCTGGACGGCGTCCAGCTCAGGTAATTAAAATCTGGCGGCCTTTCATCTCAGTGCATCTCCGATGGTTCCCTGCGAGGCTCAGGTAGCAGCGGCACAAGCTGGCGGGCTCCACCTCGGGGGTCCCGTCCCTGTGATAAAAGGACAGCTTAAATTTCCCCTCTGCCACAGAGGCATCGGATGCTGCTGTGGGGGGGGGGGGGGGGGGGGGATGGTTCCTGTTAGAAACCATCCAAGCAGACGTGGCCCTCAAAAAGAAAAAAAGAAAAAAAGAAAAATATTCCCCAAAACATGGCTAAAGCAGAAATCCGTTTGGTTCGCGTGCGAGATGCAAATCGACCCAATCTTCCCAAATCTCGCCGTGAACTGAACACGGCTTGTGCACTTCCGTACATTGGGATGGATGCAGGGATGAAATGTAAAATTTGCTACTACCGGTTCTGTGGGCGTGGCTTGGTGGTGGTGGTGGTGGGTAATGTGACTGGGTGGGCATGGCCAACTTTTTTTTTTTTTTTAACTTTTAAAAGCATTTTTTTCTACAACCTCTTCGGCTGAAGAGGTTGTTTAAAAATGCTTTTAAAAGCCTCTGACGATCCCAGCTGAGTTGCCTGATCATCAGAGGCTTTTTTTTTCTTTTAAAAGCATTTTTTCTACAATCTCTTTGCGAAAAGGTTGTTAAAAATGCTTTTAAAAGCCTCTGACGATCCCAGCTGAGCCGCGTAATCGTCAGAGGTTTTTTTTTTTTACTTTTAAAAGCATTTTTTTGGCCGAAGAGGTTGTTAAAAAAATGCTTTTAAAAGCCTCTGACGATCCCAGCTGAGCCGCGCGATCTTCAGAGGCTTTTTTTTTTTTTAACTTTTAAAAGCATTTTTTTCTACAACCTCTTTGGCTGAAGAGTTTGTAAAAAAAAAAATGCTATTAAAAGGCTCTGACGATCCCAGCTGAGCTGGCCCGGTCGTCAGAGACTTTTGTTTTTACTTTTAAAAGCATTTTTTCGGCCGAAGAGGTTTCCGCTACTGGTTCTCCGAACCACCCTCCGCCATCGCTATCTGATCGACAAGCTCAGCGCCTTGGTCACCCGAGGCCCTGGAAGGACCCAAAGGACCCATTTTCCAGCATTCCAGGGTCCTGTTTCTGCCTTCCTACCCCCACCCACCCCCCGAGACTCACCCCACGCTTGCTCCTTCATTAAGAGGGATTTATTAGGATTTCCCCCCCCCCTTCCCCAACGGCTTCGGAAGATCCGCCCGCCTGCCAAAAGTGGCCGTCCGACCGTGCCCCTCATTGACAGTTGCCAGTCGCCTTCAATGGGGGCCCGCCACCCCCCCCAGCTGGCGGCACACGATTAGTATGTGATGGCACAAGGCTGGCTTTTAATGGGGAAAAAAGGGAGAGCGGGCGGCAGAAACAATACCTACCCACCGAGGCATTAAAATAAATTATTCCAGCCGTTAAAGATCCGAGGCCGCATTTGCATTTTGACAGTAACGCCCTCTCTGCTGCTCCATGCCAATTGCAGCTGCTGGAAGCTGGCCAGTGACCCACCAGGCCATAAAAATCCTCTTTGATTTAACTTAAGCCTCTCGGATCTCGTTTAAACGCACGGGCTCCGTGTATAATTTCTGTCCCTAACTCAAAGGCGTTGAGCTTTAACAAGGGAGAGGGCAGCCGCGGGCATCGCTGCACAAGTAGTCCTCGGCTTACGGCCACAATCGAGAGCACAATGCCCGTCACTTAAGCGAGGCGGCTGTCAAATGAATCTGTGCCTGGTTTTTTTACGATCTTTTTGGCTACGGTTGTTAAGCGAGTCACACGGTCGTGAAGCGGATCTAGCCAGACGTTCACGCGGCCCGGTTCCCCTCTCCCTCCCCGCCAGCCGGGCCACAAAGCCGCAAAATTTGATTAGCCACTGTTCTAGTCCAACCTACGAATCCTCGTATTATCCCAGGCAAATGGCTGTCTGATGTTTGACAGGTGGAAGAAGGTGGGATGACTGGGAGGACAGGACGGAACTTAAGAGACCAAATTGGGAAGGGTTGCTCAAAACGACTCAACTGCAACGTTCACTATTTAGCTTGGGAGAAAAACGGTGTATTTTGGGATCCATGAAGGACTTCACTACAGCAGCTGGGAACAGGTGGAGGGCAGCTGCCTTTGCATCCTTTCTCCGGGCGTGTAAGAAAAGGGTGGGGGGAGAGAGAATCTCACAAGATTTGAGATTCTCGTTTGTCTAAAATTAACAATGTGAAATAACAGTAGCCCTTAGACTTATATACCGCTTCATGGTGCTTTACAGCCCTCTCTAAGCAGTTTACAGAGTCAGCCTTTTGCCCCCCAACAATCTGGGTCTCTCATTTTACCAACCTCGGAAGGATGGAAGGCTGAGTTGACCTTGAGCCAGGCAGGATCGAACTCCTGACAGTGAGCAGTGAGTTAGCCTGTAATGCTGCATTCTAGCCACTGGGGAGGGAGCACACCACACCAGCCTCCTCCTCCTTGGGATCAGCCACGATCCGCGCAGGCTGCTGGTGGGCCACAACATCCATGCTGGTTGTCGAGCATCTGAATTTTTGATCACATGACCGTGGGGGTGGGGTGGGGGCTCTCCGATGGATGTAAAGTGCAAGGACTGGTCGTACAGTAAGTCACTTATTTCAGTGCCATTGGACCTCTGAATGGTTGCTAAGGGACGGCTTGCAAGTCAAAAACTCCCTGGATTGCGAAGTGCAGACAAATTATTTGGCTGCCTTAGGGCAGCGTTTGTCAACACTGCACAACTTTAAGATGCGTGAACTTTAACCCCCAGAATTCCCGCAGGCTGGGGGATTCTGGGAGTTGATGTCCACTCCTTTTTACAGTGGCTGCGTTTGACAAATCCCTTCCCTACAGCAATGCTGGTTTGGGAATTCTGGGAGCCGAAGTCCACCTTGCTTAAAGTTGTTGAGCTTGACAAAGACTGTCCTGGAGCGTGCCCAGTGGGCATGTAAGGCTGTGCATCTGTGTCTGAGCGGGCACGGGGTTGGACATGCGTGTGCTTTTCCTTGGGAGAACCTTCTAACCATCTTCCTCCGCAGCCAGAGGGAAGAAATAATGTCTCTATTGGCCTTTGGAACTGTCCAAGGTCCTGAATTGGGCCTGGGACCACAAAGAGGTCAGCGGCCAAAGGGGATGGATCGGGGTCTTGCCAGCCATGGGGCAGAGGTTCGTTCGGGTCAATATGGGTCTGGCTGACCCTCGACCCGACTGATTCTCACCAGACTGACAGCTTCCCAAGACAAACCGGCAAATATCGCCTCTGGCTGGCCCAGAATGGAGTGGGAATGGGGATTTTGCAGTATCCTTTCCCCAGGAGCGGGGAGGGAATGGGGATTTTGCAGTATCCTTCCCCCAGAAGTGGGGAGGGAATGGGGATTTTGCAGTATCCTTCCCCCAGGAGCGGGGAGGGAATGGGGATTTTGCAGTATCTTTCCTCCAGGAGTGGGGAGGGAATGGGGATTTTGCAGTATCCTTCCCCCAGGAGTGGGGAGGGAATGGGGATTTTGCAGTATCCTTCCCCCAGGAGCGGGGAGGGAATGGGGATTTTGCAGTATCCTTCCCCCAGGAGCGGGGAGGGAATGGAGATTTTGCAGTATCCTTCCCCCCAGGAGTTTGAAAATTACAGCATGGCTTGAAAATTACAGGATGCCCTTGACTTACAACAGTTCATTTAGTGTCCATTCAAAGCTACGACGGCACTGAAAAAAAGTCAGTTATGACCGTTTTGTCACACCGTTGCAGTATCCCTGGATCAAAATTCAGATGCTTGGCAACTGACTCATGTTTACGACGGTGGCCATTGTCCCTCGGAGTCACGTGGTCCCGTTTTGTGACCTTCTGAGACCAGGAAAGTCAGAGTCACTTAACTCTTAGTTGTGACTAAGGTAACAACTGCAGTGCCCTGTAAAATGTCATAAAATGGGGCAAAACATTACTTAACAAACGTCTCACAGCAAGAGAAATTTTGGGCTCGACTGTGGTCGTAAATCGAGGATTACCCGCCCCTCATCTCAGCTTCTGCTCACGCATCACCCCACCTGCATCGATGGAGCTGCCATCGCGAGCCAGCCTGAACGTCCCAAGGCATTCAGACAACCTCTTCGTTGGCTCCTCTCTGCCAGCCTACAGATTTGCTGAGCCTTCCACGCTGCCATCGCCCACTCGCTGAAGTTACAGATGCCCGTTTCCTCTGCTGCCTCCATTATTTATGTGTTGCTGGGTTATTTCCATTGCATGCAAAATCCATGTATATTAATACGCGTTTAAATCCATATTGGGGAATGCGTTCTCTCTCGGATGCAATTAGGCACTGCTGCCTTATAAACACTAACATTTAGAAGTGTCTACCCAGAGATGGGAAGGGGAAAAAAAAAAAAGAGATGTTTTCGGAGAAAAATACGTTTCTGCGCCGTGCGCATTTTGACGTCGATTTATCTACGGAGTTTTGCATGGAAGCTTCTGTTTATTTTGGTCGGGTTGGCTGCTTTCAAGCACCGAGAAAAGGCGAAATTATCCGGAGGATAATTAATTTGCAGCCTTCGTGTTCAATCCGAGAGGCTCGGAGTAGGTCAGTTCATGCTGGAATTCCAGAGCAGAATCAAATCTCTGGAGCGTCGTTTTAGCCGGGATGCAAAAGTCCTCTGGCGTTTCACCCAGAGGTGAAATCCAGCAGGTTCTGACAGGTTCTGGAGAACCGGTAGCGGAAATTTTGAGCAATTTGGAGAACCGGCAAATACCACCTCTGGCTGGCCCCAGAGTCGGGAGGGAATGGGGATTTTGCAGTATCCTTCCCCTGGAATGGGATGGGAATGGAGATTTTGCAGTATCCTTCCCCTGGAGTGGGAATGAGGATTTTGCAGTATCCTTCCCCCAGGAGTTGGGTGGGAATGGAGATTTTGCAATAATCCTTTCCCAGGAGTGGGGTGGGAATGGAGATTTTGCAATATCCTTCCCCCTGGAGTGGGGTGGGAATGGAGATTTTGTAATATCCTTCCCCCTGGAGTGGGGAGGGAATGGGGATTTTGCAGTATCCTTCCCCTGCCACGCCCACCAAGCCACACCCACAGAACCGGTAGTTTAAAAAATGTGGATTTCACCACTGCTTTCACCAAATGCTACAGCGGGGAGAGTCCCCTCGAGGCCATCTAGTCCAGCCCCACCTCAATGCAGGAAGCCGAACAGGAGCATCCTTGAGACAGAGAGACATAACACGGTGGAGGAAATAAGATTCACAAACAAGGATAAGAATTTGAAGCCAGAAATCAGAACCTGAGGCGGGAATTCTCCATCTCTCCTTTATTAGTATTTTCATCAAGGTAGATGCTCCCAGGAGGTTTTGAATTCTTTTTCATGTGTTGGGCTATGAGTCCATTTATTACAATCTCCTGATGGTTGGTGATCAAAGATCAAACTTTCTTCCAATTAGGAAGATTTTTTTTTTCTTTCTTCAGATGATCATTTGAAACTTGCCCATCTGATAGCATGAACCCAAGATTTAGGTCAGACCGAGTTTTACCTGTGAGATCTGACTGACACAGAAGCGCAATTATCTATCATTTCTGATTTGGAAACTGGGATAATGCCGAGGCAACAGCAAAATTAATTCCTTAATTAGATGTATGTGGCTGCCCATCTCAAATGTGTGACCCTGGGCGGCTGTTCAAAGAAAATGTCAAAGCAATAAAAATTATAGAAAAAAAAGAAAAGAAAAAGAAAAATGTAGACAAACCCAAAAGCTCGCACAGAAACAGCAACTGGGGTAAAAACAGACCTATCAGTCACAAGTCCATATAGCAAGGATGGGGTGGGGTGGGGTGGGGTGGGGTGGGGTGGGGTGGGGTGGAGTGGAGTGGAGTGGAGTGGAGTGGAGTGGAGTGGAGTGGAGTGGAGTAGAGTAGAGTAGAGTAGAGTAGAGTAGAGTAGAACAGAGGATAGGATAGGATAGGATAGGATAGGATACGATACGATACGATACGATACGATAGAAAGAGAGAGAGCCTTGGTACTACAGTGGTTTAAAGCACCCTGTTATTAACACAGCTGCCTGCAATTTACTGCTGGTTCGAATCTCTCCAAGGCTCAAGGTTGACTCAGCCTTCCATCCTTTCTAAGGTAGGTTAAATGAGGACCCAGTTTGTGGGGGCAATAAGCTGACTTTGTATAAATATACAAAAGTATGAAGGCTATTGCTGAACGCACTGTAAGCCGCCCTGAGTCTCCGGAGAAGGGCGGCATATAAATCAAATTAAAAAAAAGAAAAAGTAGAATAGAATAAACGAATAGAATAGAATAGAATAGAATAGAATAGAATAGAATAGAACAGAACAGAACAGAACAAAACACAGGATAGGATAGGATAGGATAGGATAGGATAGGATAGGATAGGATAGCATAGCATAGCATAGCATAGCATAGCATAGCATAGCATAGCATAGAAAGTAGAATAGAACAGAACAGAACAGAACAGAACAGAGGATAGGATAGGATAGGATAGGATAGGATAGGATAGGATAAGATAGGATAGGATAGGATAGGATAGGATAGGATAGGATAGGATAGAATAGAATAGAATAGATTAAACGAATAGAATAGAATAGAATAGAATAGAATAGAATAGAACAGAATAGAATAGAATAGAACAGAACAAAACACAGGATAGGATAGGATAGGATAGGATAGGATAGCATAGCATAGCATAGCATAGCATAGCATAGCATAGCATAGCATAGCATAGAAAGTAGAATAGAACAGAACAGAACAGAACAGAACAGAGGATAGGATAGGATAGGATAGGATAGGATAGGATAGGATAAGATAGGATAGGATAGGATAGGATAGGATAGGATAGGATAGGATAGGATAGGATAGGATAGGATGTAGAATAGAATAGAATAGATTAAACGAATAGAATAGAATAGAATAGAATAGAATAGAATAGAATAGAATAGAATAGAATAGAATAGAATAGAATAGAATAATCTAATCCTCTTCGTTGCTCTTCTCTGCACTTTCTAGAGTCTCCACATCTTTTTTACATCATAATGATGTTGGCGACCACGATGCGTCTATACATAGCTCAGGCTGGGGGTGGGAAACGATGGCCCTTTTTACGACGGGTGGACTTCAACTCCCAAAATTCGTCAGGCTGGCTGGCTCCCAGGAATTCTGGGAGTTGAAGTCTCCAAGTCACAAGGGCCAGGGTTTCCCCACCGCTGGCTTAAGCGATCGCATTGGCCGTTTTTGCTGCTGTCCCACGCCGCAAGCTCAGCTTTTCAGATGCATCACAACCTATCTAGACATTTCCCAGGGTTGTTTCCCCCCCCCCCCCCGCCTTATGTTGGAAGCTGAGACAGCCTGCTTAGCTCTAGCAAGATAAACCCACCGAGACCCTCTCGTTTTCTGCTCTGCTCCGCTCGCTGCAATTTTCCCATGTTCCCTGAGAGGCAGAACGCTATCTCAGCAACGGCTCCTTATCTGCGTCGTCTCTTGTGTATGTCTCTCTCTCTCTTTTCCAGGCATGGAGAAAAGCACAAGGCTTCCCTCCCTGCTTGGTTGGCCTCATTTCTCAAAAGCCCCTCTTTGAAAGAAAGGAAAAGAAGAAAGAAAAGGATGAAAAGGAGGGGAGGGGAGCACCAGGCAGCTAATTTGCAAACAACGGGGAAGTTCTTGTAGTAAGGGGAAGGCTGCTGGGGGTTCGGGAGAACCTCTAGCTAAGATTCTTTTTTTTTTAAAAAAAAGTTTTTTATTTTTATTCCTCATAAAAACATTGATATGTACTGTCATTTATCCATCATTTTTCATTCACCTTATCTTTTAACTTTTATTTTTCATTTTTACTTTTTGGGGGCTGCTCTTTTACCATATACCTTTACTCCAACCTTTCTTCTCCTCCTCCCCTTCTCTTCTTTCCTCCTTCTCCTCCTACTTTCTTCTTTCTTCCTCTCCTTCTCTTTCCTACTTCCCCTTCCCTTCCCCCACTCCTCTCTTCTTCTCCCCTTCTAACCTTTTCTTCTACTCCTCTTTCCCCTCCCTTTTCTTCCTCTCCTTTTCCCTTTCTTCTTTCTCCTCTCCTCTCTTCTCTCTTCTCTCTTCCTCTCTCTCTACTCCTTCCCCTCTCTCCTGTTGTTTCCCTTTTCTGTTCAATCTAAAGTGGTATTCGAATAGCCCCCATTTTCTAATTATCTTTATTCTCATTTCAATTTCTTATTCAATTAATATTTATTTTTATTTCATCATTTGTGTACATTTTTATAATATCTCACTTTTTTCCCCTCCCCCCCACCTTTCTCCTTTTATTTGGCATCATCTGGGTATCTATTTTTTTAAGTGTTTTCTTTCTAGCTGTTCGGAGAACCCCCAAATCATACTCCTGGCTGGCTCCGCCCCTCCCCGCCCCCCCTCCCAGGTATCCCCAAGCAGCCCATTTTAGATGCAGATAAGTGCAGGGCGCACACAGAGGCTCAGGGAGGATGAACGGGCCTACCAGAAGTTCGCCTCCAGAGGGCCTACAGAGCCTGGGGAGGCCGTTTTCGCCCTCCTGGAGGCTCAAAGAAAGTCTTGACTAGGCCACGCCCACCCAGCAACTGGGCAAAGAACCCCTTGCTAAAATTTTTGAAGCCCAACCCTGCTAGTAGTAGACCGTTCATAATTAATGGAAGGCCTGCTTCCAATTGCTTTGGTGGCAGACGCGAGGAGCTTGGCTGCATGCACACCGCAAATATGTGCACGTATGCACCACGCACGCACGCACACACGCACTTCGCCCGAATTGTGCTTCAGGCTGTGAAAAGAAGCTGTGACTTTGTTTCATAGGCGAGCGAGCAAAAATTAAATATCAGCAAAGATTCTTAGAAACCAGAGATAGGTAAATGCGCCCAGATTATTATTTTTTTAACTGGGAAAGTGGCCGTCCTCCCACCTTATCTTGGAAACCTCTCCCCTTCTCCTTGATGCCGTAACAATTTGTGAGCGCTGGAAGTTTACAACGCAGAGGCAGGCAGGATCCTGCTCAGATAGAGGCAGTTCTCGACTTACAACCTCTTCGTTTAGAGACCACTCAAAATCACTGACAAAAAAATGACCTGCAACCCATCCTTGAACGTATGACCGTCGCAGCCTCCCCACCGTCACGTGATCAAAATTGATGTTTGTATTTACGACGGTCGTAAGTGGAGGGCCACCTGTACAGTTGGAAGGGACCTTGGAGGGTCTTCTGGTCCAGATAAGGGACAACGGAGTTCAAGAGGGGTTTGTGGCAATGTAATGATTCTAAGCTGATGATGTGCTTAACCCCGCCCTCCCCGGCTCTGCCTCCTTTTCTCCTACAGAAACTGATGATGAGAGAAACGTCGGAGTTAAATTCTCTATTTTTTGCCTCCCCCTCCTGCTGCCTTCTAAGTGAAGCTCCGGGAAGAAACTTAGCTATTAACCAAGGACAAGGGGTTGCTGCTAAAAATGCTGGTCTTGCGTTCTCTTCGCTTCTTTTCATCTATTATTCACAAGCTCACTCGCCACCTGTAAGACCCCCCGTATAGCCCAAATGGTACCAGCCACACTCAAGGCCAGACAGCCGAATCTTGCAGCGGTTTGCAGAAGCTCGGTTCACACATTGCTCTGTGTCACAGTTGCCTCCCCCCCCCCCACACACACACACACACACACACAGAGGATTCCAACTAAAACCTATCAAGGTGCACAAAGAACTGAGGGTCAGCATCAAAGTATTTTTTTCACGCATGAGAAAGAGAGATAAGGTGGTTTTCCCAATGTTCTGGGGAGAAGAAGACACCACCTGAAAACTGGAATAGGGGAGGCGGAATTGAAGGACCCCCAAAGGGGCCCTTGTGTCTTTTGGTGTGAACCAGGGGTGAAATCCAGCAGGTTCTGACAGGTTCTGGAGAACCCGTAGCGGAAATTTTGAGCAGTTCGGAGAACCGGCAAATACCACCTCTGGCTGGTCCCAGGAGTGGGGAGTGAGTGGGGATTTTGCAGTATCCTTCCCCCTGGAGTGGGGTTGGAATGGGGATTTTGCAGTATCCTTCTCCTGGAATGGGGAGGGAATGGGGATTTTGCAGTATCCTTCCCCTGGAATGGGGTGGGAATGGGGATTTTGCAGTATCCTTCTCCTGGAATGGGGTGGGAATGGGGATTTTGCAGTATCCTTCTCCTGGAATGGGGAGGGAATGGGGATTTTGCAGTATCCTTCCCCAGGAGTGGGGTTGGAATGGGGATTTTGCAGTATCCTTCCCCTGGAATGGGGTGGGAATGGGGATTTTGCAGTATCCTTCTCCTGGAATGGGGAGGGAATGGGGATTTTGCAGTATCCTTCCCCTGGAGTGGGGAGGGAATGGGGATTTTGCACTATCCTTCCCCAGGAGTGGGGAGGGAATGGGGATTTTGCACTATCCTTCCCCTGGAGTGGGGTGGGAATGGGGATTTTGCAGTTTCCTTCCCCTTGGTGGGCGGAAAGATTTTGAACTCGGCCCCTGTTGCTCTCTGAGAGAGCCCAACAAGGACTTTTGGGGGCCAGAGTAGAGTAGAGTAGAGTAGAGTAGAGTAGAGTAGAGTAGAATAAGAGTTTAGAATAGAAAATGGAATGGAATAGAAAATAGAATAGAATAGAATAGAATAGAATAGAATAGAATAGAATAGAATAGAATAGAATAGAATAGAATAGAATAGAATAGCATTCTTTATTGGCCAAGTGTGATTGGACACACAAGGAATTTGTCTTAGGTGTATATGCTCTCAGTGTACATACGGAGAATAAAATACATTCATCGAGAATAAAAAGCTACAACACTTAGTGATAGTCAAGGTTACTAATAAGCTGTCAAATCGTACCGGGAAACAAATAAAAACAATATAAATTGAAAGATACAAGCAACAGGGTTATAGTCATAAGTGGGAAGAGATAGATACTAGGAAGGAAGAGAAGAATAATAGTAATACAGTCTTAGTAAATAGTTTGACAGTCTTGTGGGAATTACTTGTTAAGCAGAGTGATGGCATTCAGGAAAAAACTTGGCCTGAAATTGCAAACTGTCATCCGTCTGTCCGTCCATCCCTCCCCGCCAGCCATCCCTCCCAATGACTGCAAAGCAAGGCCACTGCAGTGCTGGTGGTGATACTTCTTGGTAGCCTGGGTGCATATCCTTGAGTTGCTACACCTTTGATCTGTCAGGCTTGGCGCTTCTGCCAGCATTAACAACCCCCCCCACTCCCTTCCACATCTCCCCATCCTCCATGCCATCTCTCCTCGGCCTTCTGCCCCTCCTCCCTTCCACTTTCTAACCACTTTGTCCAAATGGCTTTTGCAGGTTTCCGAAGCCCCGGGGGAGAGAAAGGATTTATCCTACTACAGCCGGCTCCCGGAGGGAATCCTTTGATCGTTTGGTGGATCGGCCGGGTGAGAATTTTTTTTTTTTTTCAAGAAGGAGAAAGACTTTCTTTTCATCGCCCGTGAACAACAGGCCCACCCAGCCTTGACAAGCCAGCTCTGGGAAAGGGGGGCGGTCTCTTCAAGGGCCATTGCGGGCTTTGCCAAACCAGAGGTGAAGGAAGGCCCACTCCCGGATCTTTTCAAAACTCGTTTGGAAGTTGACCGACTGTTGCTAAAAAACCTGCTGCCGGATGAAAGTGCTGAAGCCTTTGGGGGAAGAAAAGGCAGAGGAAGGAGGAGAAACTAAGGACCAGGATCTGTTCGGATCTGGGCTTATTTACGCGCTCGCTGTTGCTCAACTCCGCAGGATGGTGACCGGTGAAATTTAGCTCAGATGGGAGAACAACAGCTATCCGGCTCAGATCGAGAGATCTGAACGCAGATCCCGGCGAAAGAGAGAGACCGTTAAGGGGGTCGCCCCACTGCCCCTTCTCCACGCGTTCTTAGGGTGGCGTCCTCCCACCCACCCAAGGGAAGAGTTGGGAGTTTATCCCCGGCCAGGAGATTGGAGGCACTTGGTGGAGCGTGGAAAGGAGATTGTTTGAGGCTTTGGCGAAAGGAGATCGAGCTGTTCTGGATGATCCAGAGGAACAAGAGGAGAAAAACCGATCCGTGAAAGGAGGAGGGAGCCTCACCTCCACCTGTCGGCCTCCCTTTTTCTGCCCGAGAGACAGGTACTGTAAAGATGGCTTGGCACATCGTCCCAAACTAAACGGGCTGCTTTTTTTCTCTCCAGCTGGTGTACAGCTCTGTGAGTGTTAATCTACCTTTTCTATAAAAAAGGGTCAGCCGCGGGGGGAAAAAAGAGAAACGGTGCTTGGGCAGGGTGAAGGAAAGGACAACATCGGGACTCCTTGACTTACAACCGTTCGTTTAGTTGACCGTTCAAAGTGGCACTGAAAAAAAGGGGGGGGGTAAGAACCCACGACCCAACAAGCCTCCCCCCCCCCCACATGGTTCACGCGATCCGAATTTGGACGTGCTTGGCAACTGGCTCATATTTATGACGGTTGCACCCGTGACCCCCCCCTTTAGCGACCTTCTGACCCAGCAAAGTCAACGGGGAAGCCAAAGTCACTTCACGACCATGTGACTAGCTTAATCATTGCCGCGATTCACTTAACAACGGTGGCAAGAAAGGTGGTGAAATGGGGCAAAACCAGGGGTGGGATTCAAATAATTTTAACAACCGGTTCTCTGCCCTAATGACCGGCTGGGTGGGCGTGGCCAAGGGGTGTGATAGACAGAACTCGGCCTCCTACACCCCTCTGGGAGCAAAAACGGGCCGCAGGGGGGCACACCGTCCCCCCTCCCACTTACCTGGGAGCTAAAACGGGACACGTGGGGACTTCTGGAACAGGTGGGGATAGGAGGGGCCAGTCAGCAATTTAACAACTGGTTCGGCCAAAGTGGTGCAAACCGGTTGAATCCCACCACTGGGCAAAACTCACTTAACCACCGTCTCGTTTAAGCAAGTGAAACTTTGGGGCTCCACTCTGGTTGTAAGTCGAGGATCACCTGTGAAATGGGAAGGTTGAGGAGGGGGAAAACCTTGATTTTGGGGTGGGTGGTGGTGCTTAAAAGCTTTTTCTGGGTTGTATTCTGGTTGTGAGTGTGTGGCTAGTGGAGAGGGGTGGAAAAGGTTTGCTTCCTTGCTGCCTGTAGAGTGGACGGGACTTTCAAGAATGCTCACTTGCTCCGAGGGGAAGGGGATCCCGTGACCAGACCAGCCCAAATATTTCACAGTTTCTGCTCTTGGTTGTATGAATGGGCTGTTGATGTAGCTCGCTAGTTACACCTCTGTCGCTTATCCGATGCACACAGAGATTCCTCCCACCCTCCGATTCCATCAGCCCAGAAAACAGGAGATTCCCCTAAAGCAGGAGTCAGCGACCCGTGGCTCTGGAGCCGCATGCGGCTCTTTCATCCCTCTGCTGCGGCTCCCTGTTTCTGGTCGGCTCCACAGTTGATAGGGCTTTCAGTTAGGACAGGTAGAGGAAAAAAGGATGCCGCACTAGGAGGAGACCCCTATGGTAGGGGAATCGATTTCCAGTCGGCAGAGGAAAAAAGACGCCATGCTAGGAGGAGACTATGATGGGGGAACCGGACTTCCGGTCGGCTCCAGAATTGAATGGGGGCTTCCGGTTAGGACTTTTGTGGCTCTTTGAGTGTTTAAGGTTGCCGACCCCCGCCCTAAACCCCAAGTTAGAGTTCTTCTCAACTCCCCTTCTTGTCAATTGCCACTTCCTCCAGCTGGCCCCTGAATCACAGGCAGTCCTCGACTTGCAACGCTTCACTTAGTGGCCGTTCGAAGTTGTAACTTAACACAGAAGTGACTCACGACCCTTTTTTCACACTTACAGCCATTTGCAGCCTCCCCATGGTCACGTGAGCAAAATTCAGATGCTCGGTTCATATTTACGACGGTTGCAGAGTCCTGGGGTCGTGTGATCCCCTTTGGCGACAGCCAAGTCAAGCTGGGGGAGACAGATTCGCTGAACAACCATGTTCCTAACTTCACGACTGCAAAGCGATTCGCTTTAACAACGGTGGCTGGCACAAAAGGTCGTAAAAATGGGGCAAAATTCACTTCACGAATGTCTCGCTTAGCAAGAGAAATTTCGGGCTCAATCGTGGTTCGTAAGTCGAGGGCAGCTTGCACCCGAGCCCAACGAGAGGATTACCCACCACATCCCCTTCCCTTCTATTCCGCCGTGCCGTGCTCGTTGTCAGTAGCCTCCTTTTAAGAACCAGCAAACTCAGTTTTTCGTTCAAGGCCTACTTTGGGAACACAAAGCTGCTGCAATCTGCCCTTAATGCCTGTGAGCCAATTTTACAGCAATGGTTTTATTTATTTATCAAAGTTGAAGGCTGCCCATTTCGCCAAAGGCACAATATTCAGCGTACGAAAAGGCATCGTACTCCCGGTGCTCAGCTGTGGGCATTTCTAAGCAGGCACGCTAAAGACAAGCATAAAGATTTAGACACCCATCACAATTTGATGTCGAGCAATAATTTGCAAATGGTTAGGATGGGCCCCAGCGTCCTTGCCTAGCGCTTTTAACTTCCTGGATTTTCCCAACAGCCTTTATCTTCTCTTTTTTTAAAAAAAAATAAGTTTCTTCTCGTTTCTCTTTGCTGCAAAGGGAGTTTGAGCAGGGCAAACTCTTTTCTAAGAATAAATACGAGACTGACACTGAGTCATCGTTCTTCATTCAGCAGGGAATTCCGGGAAGTAACTATAATTTAGCTGTCCCAAAACGTCAAAATAACTATTAGGTTTCCCTTCTATCGCATCTTTCTAGGAGCCGGAGAAGCACCTGGGTGCTTTGCAAAACCAAAATTTAACCTTTACTGAGTTTCTCCAAAAATAAGCCCTCCCCACCAAAAATAAGCCCTCCTTGAAAATATTTAAATCCATGCGCAGCTGGTCCCCGCCATTTCCTCTGGTTAGGGTTAGGGAGAGATAGCTGGAAATCAGGTAAGACGGCAAAAGGAGCTCTGTCTTGCTCCACGTGCCCCAAAATAATAAGACCTCCCCGAAAATAAGGCCAAGCGCTTATTTCAGGTTTCAAAAAAATATAAGACAGGGTCTTATTTTCGGGGAAACACAATAGCGGCTTCCTGCTTTCCTGCGTGACGAGACTGGGCTCTTTTGAACATGCTTTGCCATAGTCACAAAAACATGCGCGCGAAGTAAGTGTTGGTACTACGCACTGCGTAAGTGATTATAGGTAGTCCTCAGCTTACGGTCACTAAACGAACGGTCGTAACTCGAGGACTCCCCGTGTTAAACCAGCACGTGGGAATAAAGCTGACTTGCAGTAACCAGCAAGCAGGTTTCCCTGCCAGCAGCAGAGGCAATAGCTCAGCCTCCTGCTGGATTTATCTGCTTTCATAATCAATAACAATTACCTCCATCCGGAGGGAATCTCGCACAGCCGTGGGGCCTGCATCAAAGCCATTAATGCTTCGACAAACCAGGTATTTAGGGCTTCATCCAGACTGGTCCTGGCATCTGCTCCCCCTCCTCAATATCCCCCCCCATCAGCCCAGTCTTTCCGCGGCGGCAGCAGTGACGGATAGGGAGTGGGGTGGGGGAAAAACTGAGGCCTTGTCAATGCGATGTTGTGAATAATGCTCCCAGCTCAACACGCCGATAAATCAAAAGCCTTATTAATCACAAGGTTTCATTTGCGGGCATGATAATAAATTGGCCAGAGATGTACCTACTCCGCCCCCTGGCCCCTCCCACCATTGATTACCAGTTTATTAACTAACTTCCTTTCCCTCTCGCTGGCACGCACCACATGCACGCCCGCCGCAGGCTAACGAAACAAACCCAGGTTCCAAGAACGCGCTGAACCGTCAAATGCATCGTTCCTAGACACAACTGCAGCTTATTCGGTCGGCCTGTCCCAGTTTTCATATCATGCCACCCATGTTCGTTTCTGGCTAGTCTCATTTATTTAAATGCCAAGCTGCTGAGTGGTTACTAGAGGTAGCCCGCAACTTACGACCACCATTGAGCCCAAAGTTTCCGTGGCTGAGCGAGACAATCGTTGAGAGAGTTTTGACCCACTGTACGACATTTCTGGTCATGGTAGCTAAGAGAATTCCCCATTGGTTTTTGCTTGTCCGAAGGTCGCAAGAGGTAATCCATATGATCTCGGGACACTGTAACGGGAGCCAGCTGCCAAGCATCCAAATTTTGATCATGTGACCACGGGGATGTTGCCATGGTCGTAAGTATGAAAGATGGTCATCAGTCACTTATACAGTACCATTGTAACTTTGAATGGTCACTAAACGAATGGCTGTTAAGTTGAGGATTGCCTCTACCTGTAATGGCACATGGGAGTCCCAACAATTTTGCGCGTTTTGCTTAGTTCCAGCTTATTGTCAGGTATCCTTCCTTCAAAATCCAGGAAAGAATGACCCAAACTCCATTTTTATAGAGATTAGTACTTTTACTGAAAATGAAGCGATCGCAACCCAGGTAAAGCTGGAACTAAGCAAAACGCGCGAAATTGCATCTAGAAAGCATCTCCCCCCACTTGTCCATCGTCCATCATCCAATCCAAAGGTCCCCCAAAGGTCAGGTGGAATCACGTCTGGCAACGTCATCCATCAGGAATGTAATGACGGTTGGTCTGACGGTTCCTTTGGAGAATCGGTTTCGTTTCTTGGAGACTCCTCCTGCGCCCTTCCCCCCTTCGCCCCCCCTAACTGTTTCCCACCCGTTTCTTATGGCAGCTGAAGTAGTCAAAGCAGAGGCTGACACCAAGCCTGACTAGGTGGCTCGGTGGCTAAGACACTGAGCTTGTCGATCAGAAAGGTCGGCGGTTCGAATCCCTAGGACAGGTCTCCGGCGTGGAGCAGGAGGTTGGACTAGATGACCTCCAAGGTCCCTTCCAACTCTGTTACTGTTACCTTTGGTTTGGGAAAGCTGACTTCGGGCATCTCAACCCAGGGCCATTCAGATTGGGATGCAATCCTATTTATTTATCTATTTCACGTCTGTCTGGAAGATACAGTATGTCAAGAAGGGTGATCCAGAATAGATGCTTTTTCCCTTCATCGTCCTTACAACCAGCTGAAGCTGAGAAGGAGGTGTGGGAAAGCAGTGCCTGGCTTGGGGCTAGCCCAAGTCTCCATCAGAGGAGCCAGCTGAATCACGGTGACCTCATGGGAGCGGGTTGATCTGGGATTACGACTCGTATTTCTGCAAGTCCTCCCACGCCCTGCTTTTAACAAGCACCAGACCAGACATCCTGTATCATCGTTTCAGGGATATTTCCTTCCCCTAAACGGAGAAATAGAATGGCCAAGGATGGGCAAAAAAAAGCAGTGGGAGTTCCCCCCCACCCCCACCCCAGCTTTCGACTTCCCACTGGCTTCCCCATTGAGTTTCCATGTGAGAATCTGGCAGGAAGGATTAAAAATCTCCTTTCCTTCCTTTCCCCTTCCCAGCAAGCAGGTAAGTAAACTCTGCTGGATGGAGGATGGAGCGAGGGATTGCAAGAGTGGCTGGGAAACTGTCACAGAATGTCAACAGTGAAGAGCACACGACCACAGCAACAGCCAGTAGTGCTGTAACAGCCACAACATCCTCAAATTTTATTCCCTTAGGAGGCAGGGGACCCCGATTTTGGATGCATCGTGTAAATTAGCCCATTTGAGGTACCTTGGTTCAAAAATTCTTGCCCTATGATGCACCGTTTCGCCCAGTTAAAGGAACACGCATTTTAGAAGCATACAGATTAAGGCTAACATAGGTTTAATTTAGCGGGAAATCACTGCAGATAATGCAGCCTGCTTCCTAAACATCTCCTCTCCCCTTGCAACAAAAGAGAGGGATGGAATCATAACACACCCATTCCCAACCCGGATGCCACAGATATGCCGATATTGGGACTCCCAGAATTCCACCGGATGTGGCTAAGGATTCTGGGAGTTGAAAGCCCTTACCCTAGAGGATGCCAGTGATGGACAAGCTAGCCAAACATGTTTCGCTGCCTTGAGCTCCTCAATTATTACCGCATGGGTGCATATCACGTCCTCCCACACTGTGGTCCCCAGCTCCCTCCTGAGCGGCTGCCAATTTTCGCCGCATACATTAAAATTAAGCTTCAGCTCTTTGAGGAATCAATAACGTAGGAGAGGGCGGGTGGGAGAAACTGAAAGCAGTGAAATTAAGATTTGGGTGGTTGTTTTGTGTTTTACTCTGGACATGCTCATTTTTCTGTGCTTTGTCTACGCTCAACTTTTCCCTGCCAGTTCGCACACGCCCCAGCACACACTGCACGCCCGGGGCTAAGCCTCACCCGCAAACAAAGACAATGCCGCCCTGCGTAAGCTTCGCCGTGTCCAAATCAGGGATGTTGGAGGTGCTGATGATGGAAGTGTGGCTTTGAGATCACGTGGATTCTTGGAATGAACCAGATTCCAAATGTGCAGGTCAGCGCACATACACACACAAAAGTGCCTGCTAGCCCGCCGTACACACAAGTTGAGTTGCGCGTCCACACGCTCCAGCCGGCCACTTTGCGCAGCCCGATTCCTAATAGCCTAAATTCCTGACCCTTGCTCTAAACGACCACAGGATGGCAGCAAGTGGATGTTTTAAAATATCCTCCAGAGGCCCCTCTAGTGGTGATCTGGAGATTTGCAGTCCCGATTTGGTACCCTCCAATAAATAGCATCACACCAATGCAGAGCGATTGGGAACTAGGGAAAAAAAAATTGAGAAACATCCCAACTTGTTTTGGCTTGCCAAAATAAATAAATAAATAAAAGTAGCTGGGGAAAAGTCAGGATTAGGATGTCAGTCTTGAGCCAATCCAAACCAGGACTGGTTGAGTGACTGATATTTTTCTAGATCTAGAGGAATATTTTGGTAGCAAAGATTTGTTGTTGTTAGACGTGAAGTCGTGTCCAACCCATCGTGTCCCCATGGACCACGTTCCTCCAGGCCTTCCTGTCCTCCATCATCCCCCGGAGTCCATTTAAGGTCACGCTGGCTGCTTTGGTGACTCCATCCAGCCACCTCGTTCTCTGCCGTCCCCTTCTTCTTCTTTTGCCCTCCATCTTTCCCAGCGTTAGGCTCTTCCCCAGGGAGTCCTTCCTTCTCCTTAGGTGGCCAAAGGATTTGAGTTTCCTCTTCAGGATCTGGCCTTCTAGAGAGCAGTCAGGGTTGATCTCCTCTAGAATGGCCTTGCAGTCCAAGGGACTCGCAGGAGTCTTCTCCAGCACTACAGTTCAAAGGCCTCAATTCTTTGGCCTTCTCAGCCTTCCTTATGGTCCAACTTTCACAGCCATCCGTTGCAACTGGGAACACCATCGCCTTGACGATACACACTTTTGTTGGCAGGGTGATGTCTCTGCTTTTTAGTACGCTGTCTAGATTTGCCACGGCTTTCCTCCCCAGGTGCAAGCAAAGATAGCTTTTGCAATTCTCTTTCCCTCCACTATGCCCCAAATAAACAAAAGGAGCCAAAAGTTAAGGCTTTTGCTAATTTCCTACCTCTACAACTTCACTGGTAGAAGAGGCAGTTGAGATATACTCACTGTCACAGGAACACTGGGCTCAATTGTGGTTATAAGTTGAGGATAACCTATTATCTAACAATGGTCATTTTTTTCCTTAAGTTATTGTGGTAGATTCATCACTGTACTGCTTCCCCACCACACACACACACGTTTGTTTAAGGGAGAGGCAGAAATTGGAATTCAAAATAACTAAATCCGAGGGAGAATTAAATAGCTTTCCCACTGAGGTCCTTCTTCTTCCATTATTCCCAGCCTCCGTCGTTATTTCTATTTGTTTTACGTCTCCTCCCTCCTCTTCTTCCTCACCCTTCGGGGCTGGTCCATTCAGAGCGAACATAGTGAAATTGGTACTTTTCTAAAGGATAGAATTTATCTGCCATTCCCAGCTCGTTTGCCAGGCTCGAGGGGCCGGATTGTTGTTTTCCGATGTTAATTAATAATTTAATTAATAATGAATAAGGTAGCCGTCGATAGCGATTTAATTATTAATGAACGATTTCAGAACATAGAGAGCGGAGAGGCGTTTCCTGCCCCAAACGTCCCAGAATGAACTTGGAAGGCTCTGTTTGCTAAGGGGATAACGTGATTTATTTGATTTGGGCTTAGCAAGGGCCAATATAAACCAATATAAAGGGCTTTGTTCAGTGAACATCTGGTCCAGAGGATTAAAGGCAGTCAGTTGAAGACCCTCAAAAGGGCCACGATGACAGAAGAGCCCTCCATGGAAACACCAATGGCCAAAGAGATCATGCAGGTTTCCAAAACAATGCAAAAATCCTGTTTCACTGCGTGCAGAATTAGGAACCCAGGGCACACAAACACACAAACACACACACACACACACACAGAGATACCCTAAAGTCCCGAAACCTCTTTGAAATCTCTCCCTGCATCTATAGAGGTAGTCCTCGACTTATAGCCATTTGTTTCGCGATCAAAGTTACAATGGCGTTGAAAAAAGTGACTTATGATTGCACTTATTACGATTGTCGCAGCATCTCCACGATCACATGATCAAAATACGATCACGTGACCGTATTGATGATGTTGCGGCATCCCGGGGGTCAGGGGATCGCCATTCGCCACCTTCCCAGGCAGCTTTCCGACGAACGAAGTCAATGGCGGGAAGCTGGATTCATTTAACAGCCCCGTGACTCACGTCACAACTGCATCGAGCAATTTGCTTAACCCCCGTGGGAGCCAAAAAAAAAAAAAAAAAGCTCCTAAAATTGGCCACGACTCCCTTAAGAACAAAGCTTAGCCATGGCTTGAATTGTTGGTCCCAAGTCGAGGGCTCTCGGTCCTTTCCATTTTAAAAGCTCAAGTCACAAGCAAATCCTGTTACTGACCCTCAGAAACACGCATTACGTCCTCTGGTAATCCTACCTACCTTGTTTCCCCGAAAATAAGACCCAATTCCATTCTTTTTCAAAGAGAAAGAATGGAATGAAAGGAGGAGGAGATTTGTAGCTCGGGGTTGAAATGAGGGATCCCATTCTGAGCTTGGCAAGTTTCTTGTACCCCGTTTCCCGAAAAAATAAGACACAACTGGAAAATAAGTCCTAGCATGATTTTTCAAGATGTTCATAATATAAGCCCTACCTCCCCAAATAAGCCCCAGTTAGGATTGTCAGCCAGATGGATGCATTTAATATTGTATTTCCCCCCAAGATAAGACCTAACCAGAAAATAAGTCCTAGCATGATTTTTCAGGATGCTCGTAATATAAGCCCTAAACCCAAAATAAGCCCCAGTTAAAATTGTCAGCCAGATGGATGCATTTAGTACCGTATTTTCCGCCCCCCAAAATAAGACCTAGCCAGAAAATAAGCCCTAATGTATCTTTTGGAGCAAAAATTAATATTTCGGGGAAACACAGTAGGTAAGGGGTCCATGAGGCCTAGAAACTTGGTCTTTTCTTTTAAAGGAAAGATGGGGGGGGAAAAAACATCTGAAATGAATTCACTGACCCATCCACCCAGCTGTCAGACAGGAAGACTGCTGAGCCTAGCAGGAACAAGAGAAAGAGACCAAGGGGCATTTGAGTTTCTGGATTAAAAGAAGACTCAGCACAACGTGGTTTTTCCCTTCCTAAATTCAGTGAATCCTTTTAATAACAGCTCCGGTATAAAAGCCCCAAGCAAGCCACAGCCCGGATAATTATGGTCTGCCATCTGACCTGTTTTTGAGAGACAAAAAAGGGCAACTTCTCTGCCCACCCACCCCCTGAAGGAAAAATATTATTATTTACTTCAAACAGCTCCACAGATATTAATTTGATTGGAGGCCTGGCACTTCTACTAAAGGTGGTGGTGGCGGGGAAACGAGGTACCTTCCCGAATTCTCAGAATTTTGGAAGGGGCACCAAGAGGAGAGAAAGATATATAGATATAGAAGTATAGCCAGTCGCACAAACAGGCCGAAGGACAGTTTTTATCCGTGGGCTGTTAAGACTCCTGAATGCAAAATAACATCATAACTACGTAGTATGATGGGACTGCAGGGCCGGTGCAACGTGTAACGTGTTCACATTGATGCAATAGGACTGGGTGTTTTGTTAATGTGATTTATTGGGTTAGGGATTTTCTATCTTCATTGTGAGTTGTATTGTGTTGAGGGGGTGCATTGAGGGACTTCAACCAATATCGTTGTACATATGTTGTGCACTGACCATAAAGATTTGAAGAGGAATTCATCTCCAAAAAAGAGAAAATAAGGAAACAACTGGATACCTAAAAAAGAGAGAAGGAGAAGAATAGAATAAAAGAGTTGGAAGGGACCTTGGAGGTCTTCTAGTCCAACCCCCTGCCCAGACAGGAAACCCTACACCACTTCAGACAAATGGTTACCCAACATCTTCTTAAAAACTTCAGTGTTGGAGAATTCACAACTTCTGGAGGCAAGTTGTTCCACTGGTTACTTGTTCTCACTGTCAGAAAATTCCTCCTTAGTTCTAAGTTGCTTCTCTCCTTGATTAGAAAAGCAACCCCTTCTTATATATGAGGTCTATTATAGGTTTTAGAAATGGTGGGGGTGATTTTAATTATGGGGGGGGGTAAGAGGCTTGGGTTGGGGGGGGAGCTATAGTGTAGTGTATAGGTATAGGTATATGTAGTGTACATATGTGTAGTGTATATATGTAGTGTATAATAGAGTGTAGTGTGTATACTGTATAGAGATTGGGAGTCCAGTCTCTTCTTGAAAGCTTCCAGTGATGAAACTCCCACAACTTCGGAAGGCAACTTCTGTTCCATCGGTTGATTGTTCTCAGGGTCAGAAAAATTCTCCTTATTTCCAGGTTGAATCTCTCCTTGTTCAGTTTCCATCCATGATTCCTTGTCTGGCCTTCAGGTGCTTTGGAAAATAGCCTGACCCCCTTCCTCCTCTCTGTAGCAGCCCCTCAAATATTGGAAGATGCTCTCCTGTCTCCCCTGGTCCTTCTCTTCACTAGACTAGCCAGGCCCAGTTCCTGCAACCGTTCATTGTAGGTTTTAGTCTCCAGGTAGATAGATTCAGATTAACAGAGTTGGAAGGGACCTTGTAGTCATCTAGTCCACCCTCCTGCCCAAGACTGCTATCATGTCTCCCCTGGCCCTTCTCTTCACTAGACTAGCCAGGCCCAGTTCCTGCAACCGTTTAATCTTGTCAATCTGAACCTCTGCACAGCCAAACTGATTAGCACTTGGATAGGAAATCCAAGAACCGAATGTTTGGGAGGAAGGGAGTGAGAAGGAAGGAAGGAAGGAAAACTTCCATCTTATTGCTGAAAAAAATTGCAGGGATGTTTCTATGTAGAGATTCCAGAATCATCATCAGCTTGGTGGGAGCAAGTGGCTACGAAGTTTGCAAACTGGAGGAAAAGAAACTCACTGAATCCTCAACCACTCAAATGTCGGATTCACACGTACAGCTAAAGCCAGGTTGAGTCCGCGCACCAACCCCAACAGCGGGCCGCTGTATTAAGACAAAAACCACGCCGACTGCTTTGTGGTGGAAAGCAAGCCGGGCATTCATCCAAGCCCGATTGCCAGTATCCCTTACTCATAAAACATCATCGTACCTCGCACACATTTTTTCTCCCCTCCTTGTGCAACTGTGGGAAAGCAGAAGAGATGGGGGGGGTGTTTTTATCTCTGAAGCAGGCCCAAAAGGCACGCAGATCCTGTCTGCCAGGGTGCCAGCGCTTCCCCGCGGCTGTCGGGGTGGCGCACCGATTTGGGGGAAACAAACTAAACAAACTTTCCGCCAGTGCCGGCGCTGTGCCTTCCCTGATGGGGCACAGTTCCCTCTTCAAACAGGTTTGCTCATCTCGTTTAAGGCCCTTAGCGCACCAAGCAGGCGGGTTTTAATTAATTTTTTTTTAAAAAAAAAAAGGAGGAAGGCTGATACTTTCCTCCATTGCCAGGAAATTAAGGAAGTGACTACTCCTTTCGGATTCTGCCAGGGGCTGCAAGGTGCCACCCACTCAGCCTGGCTCCATACTTTAAGTCGGGTTGCCTCCCCGGAGTCTGCTGTTTAGGACAACCCACAGATCTGACAGATGGCTGATCCTATCACAGTATCTTGCCTTCGAGGGGAGGCAAAAACAAACAGATTTTCAGGCAGGTTTGTCGGGGATGCCAACGATTAATTCCTTGGAAATAAAAACAGGGGGTTATAAGCCATTATAATAATAAATACAGCCCGGCCCCTATAAATTAAACACCTTCCCTATTTGTCATTCTTTTTAATAATAATAATAATTTTAAAGAAACCGCCGTAAAGACTTTTTTTTTTTTTTTAAAGTGGCCCCCTGCTGAATTATGGAGTGGCAGAAGATGGTTTATTTTTAAATAAAAGCTCAGGTAGAGAATGGTTAGCGTGCGTTGCTTTGTACCTTTAATATATTTTTTTACAAGCTAGTTTTTTCATTTTTCAGTTCAAACAGAGGCCTGAAATGTTCTTTCCAGCCTTTGAAACGTTTTTTTTCCCCTGAAAATTCAAGACTGCACGCAGAGAAATGATAAATTTGATCACACCCACACGCAAAAATCAACTTTTCTAGAGCAAGCACTAGTGTTGAAAGGACAGTGACTTAAATGTTATTCCTACTTGATTCATTCACTGAGCTAAGCCATACTGGTTAGATAATCCCAGTCACCGAGATTTGCAAGCCACAACGCAGAATATGAGCCGAGCCTGAAGAGAGGCGGCTGTTACAATTCAAAATAAACTGTGAGCAAATGTAGCATTATGTATGTTTATACTTTGCTATTTGTTGTTGTAGCCACTGTATGTTTTTAACTTTGTTTGCAAAAACAATCCATGTAAGCCAACTCGGAGCCTGCATATGTGCTCTTAAACCACTTAAACACCTGTGGACTTCAACTCCCAGAATTCCCCAGTCAGCCATGCTTGCTGGCTGGGGAATTCTGGGAGTTGAAGTCCACAAGTCTTGAAGTCACCAAGGTTGGACACCCCTCCTGTAGGTAACTTCAATTGATATAAAAATTGCTGGGAAGCAGCGTTGCTTCATGCTACTGTTGGCCACCTTGGTTGAGGATTAGGCGAGCTATAATCTGAGAGCCAGTTTGATGTTAAGCGGTAAAGGCGTCAGGCTAGAAACCAGGAGATTATGAGTTCTAGTCCCAGCTTGGGTACGAACCCTTCCTGAGAATTTGCAAGCTTGTGAATGCGCTAGGACTTAGAAAAATAATATCTATGGACATTCTCAGTTATCCAGGCCATGGTTGTCCCAATGGTGTTTTTTCAAGAGGCAACTGAAGGCCAGACAAGGAATGATGGATGGAAGCTGAACAAGGAGAGAGATTCAACCTGGAAATAAGGAGGAATTTCCTGACAGTCAGGACAATCGACTTGTGGAACAAAAGTTGCCTTCGGAAATTGTGGGAGCTTCATCCCTGGAGGCTTTCGAGAAGAGACTGGACTGCCATTGGTCAGAAATGGTGTAGGGCAGGGGTCAGCAACCTGCGGCTCTGGAGCCGCATGTGGCTCTTTCACCCCTCTGCTGCTGGCTCCCTGTCACTCAAAATATGCATCACAACCACCAATGTGAGACACTCACCGGCACGCGATTTATTGAGCTTTTCAACCCCCAGTAGGCCAACTATGGATAAATCCAAGAAAAGAAAAGTTTCAGAAGAAAACAGAACGTTTCATTCAACTACATAGGCTAATTTTGTGGCCGCTCAAGAAATAAGTCAGGCACGGGAAGCGTTTTTGTGGCTCCCGGAGTTTTCTTTTCTGTGGGAAACGAGTCCAAATGGCTCTTTGAGTGTTTAAGGTTGCAGACCCCTGGTGTAGGGTCTCCTGCTTGGGAATGGGGGAGGGGCGGGGTTGGACTAGATGACCTACAAGGTCTCTTCTAACTCTGTTAATCTGTTAACTGGACTTTCTGGTTTGTCTTTAAAGATCTTTCGCATCTCATCTGAGAAGCGTCCAGCTGCCTCTTGGAAAAAAAAAACAACACCTTTTGGACTTGAAAAAAATATACTTTTTATATACACATTCGGGGCGCGAGAATTTGTGGTTAAAACTTTATAAAGCGCTGCAGAGAAAGGGATTTCAGCCTTACTAAGAGCCTTGGTGGCGCAGCAGACTAAAGCGCTGTTAAGTAACACCAGCTGCCTGCAATTAGTGCAAGTTCAAATCTCACCAGGCTCAAGCTTGACTCAGCCTTCCATCCTTCCGAGGTAGGTAAAATGAGGACCCGGATTGTGGGGGGCAATAAGCTGACTTTGTATAAAAAAAAGAACACCGCTTAAGGGGGGGGGCGAAAGCCCTACTAAGCAGGTATATACAAAAAGTATGAAGGCTATTGCTCAAGGCATTGTAAGCCGCCCTGAGTCTCCGGAGAAGGGCGGCATATAAATCGAACCAATAGATAGATAGATAGATAGATAGATAGATAGATAGATAGATAGATAATAGATAGATAGATAGATAGATAGATAGATAGATAGATAGATAAATAAATAAATACATACATAAATACAATACATACATACATACATACATACATACATACATACATACATACATACTCATGAGTAGGGAAATACCATAAGGAGAGCCGTGTGTGCCAGCCTGCCCCTTTCAGGGACGCTCTGGCTGTTGATAGGCCTGGAATGTGGCTGAACCGTTTAGGATGGTAGGGAAATTACTCTTTGGGCGAGGAGGAGGTTCCCACGGGTGGTTGGTGAAGCCAAGCGAAGCCAACCCCAAGGTTTCCTGTCGGATAACCATCAACAGGGCCTGGTGGCTCAGCAGACTGATAGCATTGGGATTTAACACCAGCTGCCTGCAATTACTGCAGGTTCGAATCTCGCCAGGCTCAAGGTTGACTCAGCCTTCCATCCTTTCTAAGGTAGGTAAATTGAGGACCCAGTTTGTGGGGGCAATAAGCTGACTTTGTATAAATATACAAAAGGATGAAGGCTATTGCTTAACGCATTGTAAGCCGCCCTGAGTCTCCGGAGAAGGGCGGCATATAAATCAAATAAAAAAAAAATAAAAAAACCTTAGGATCGTGGCGCATCCTGACACCACCGCAAGACTTAAAAAGACTTTGGGGGAAGGAGGGAATTGGGGGGGGCGGGAGAGAAAGAGGCGCTCCCCCGCCGCCAGGGGTTGCTCGGTAGCACCTCCTCCTCTTCCTCCTCCTCCTCCTCCAGCTGCTTCTGCCCTCCGCCCGTGCCTGTCGTTTTTGGGGTTTTTTTTATTATTATTTTTGCACGGGGCGCGCGCGCGCACAGCTACCCGCACGCAGCCCTTGCTGTTCCGCCGACCCCCGTTGCGCCGCGGCCCCCCCCCCCGGGCGAGAAGGGGCGATTCCGAAGCAGCAGCAGCAGCGGCGGCGGCCAGGAGGGAGGGGAGGAAGCGAGGAGGAGGAGGAGGAAGAAGAGGAGGAGGAGGAGGCATGGCCTGGCCATGCCCGGGGAAGCGGCGCTAGGGGAGATCCGAGCGCATCGTTGGCTGCTTGGCTTGGCTTGGCTGCCTCTTCTCCGCCCCTGGAGCCCCGGAGGCAGGGAAGGAAGGAAGGAAGGAAGGAAGGAAGGAAGGAAGGAAGGAAGAGAGACCACCACCGCCGCCGCTGGGAACTGGACAGGCGGGCAAGCGCTGGGCCGTCCCGGGGAGCCAGGAGGCAGAGATGCCCAAGCGGGGTAAGTCACTCACCTCCCCACCCTCCCGGGAGAGATGCGATGCGAGGCCAGGAGGAGGGAGAAAAAAAGTTTGCAAAGGCAGGCAGAGGAGGGGGCGCAGGGGTTCCAGGCCTTCGGCTCCCACCCGGGATCCAAGCAGCCCTTCCTGCCCGACTAACCACCCCCACCCCCATCCACAGACACGGGGCATCCAGCATTGGAGTTAGGATGCCCAGCTGGCTGGACCCCCCATCCCCCACCCCGTGGAAGGTGGAAGGAAGCTGGCTTAAGTCAAGGCACGGGGTGGGGAAGGTTTGGGGTGCTTGGCTCCCTCGTTTGCTAGAACTAGAGGAAGGAGGGAGGGAGAGAGAATGAGAGAGAGAATGAAAGAATAAGAGAGAGAATGAGAGACAGAGAAAGAAAGAGAATGAGAGACAGAAAGAATGAGAAAGAGAATGAGAGAGGGAGAGAGACAGAATGAGAAGAGAGAGAGAGAAAGAGAAAGAGAAAGAATGAGAAAGAGAATGAGAGAGGGAGAGAGACAGAATGAGAGAGAGAGAGAGAGAGAAAAGAGAATGAGAGAGGGAGAGAGACAGAATGAGAGAGAGAGAGAGAAAGAGAGAGAAAGAAAGAATGAGAGAATGAGAGAGAGAGAGAGAGAATGAGAGAGAAAGAATGAGAGACAGAATGAGAGAGAGAATGAGAGAGATTAGATTAGATTAGATTAACAGCGTGAGAGAATGAGAGAGAAAAAGAGAGAAAGAGCCTCCTCGGATGGAGGCAGTATACCTCTTCCAAAAGAGCAGCACATTCGTCTTGGACTCTTGGATTGGGCGCTTGGGTTGTTCCCCGGGGCAGCACGGGGCTTCTCCATCATTTGGGATTGGGGGTGGGGGGTGAGGGGTAAAGGCCAGTTAGGAAAGAGAGAGAAAGAATAGAGAAGTAACTGGGGGGACGGGACGGAGGGTCCCTGGCCCAATTGTGGATGGGGATCGAGCCCTTTTTGGGAGTCGGTGTGGGGAGGTTGCAAGAGGGAGGAGAAAGGGCTGGGGCAGGTTTGCAAAAAAACACCTGGGGCTGTTTCCCAAAAAAAAAAAAAACGAGGTTGGGAGAAATCCTTGGGCGAATTTCAAGAAAAAGTGATTCACCTCCTGCTTGGAAGAAGAAAGGGGGAAAAAAAAAAGAACCCCAAAACTTTCTTCTGATTGGGAGGAATTCGATTGGAGGAGAAGGGGGGGGGAACCGGGGTGCCTCCAGAATTCTTGGCAATAACATACCATATTTTTTCTCTCTCTTTCCTGGCAATAACATCACTTTTTTTCCCCTCCTTTGCTTTCTTGGCAATAACATATTACTCCACCTAATTTAGCATATAGGGAAAACAAAAGTGTCTTAAATTGGGGGGGGGGGAGGAGGGGGAGGGAAACTAAACTCCGTTTTAGGGTGGTCACTTTTGGGAAGGAGATGTGGGGTTTTTTGGACTTCCGTGAAAAGAATGGGCTGGGGTGAGGATTCGGGGAGCTTGCGTGACACAACATAGGGAAGTGTGTAAAAAGGTATTTTTAGGAGTTCCTTACCAAATGCTGCCAAAAGGGGAAATCTGCACAAACCAGAGAATTGAGAATGCTAGAGAACTTCAGTGTTTATCCTTTTGGGGACATTTTGCTAGAAGTAACCTGAAGTTTTTGACATCTTCCCCCGGCATGAATTAAAATAACTATTGTTTTTAACCAAGAAGGCTCCTCTTCTAGTTGCAACAGGTCTTTTCATTTGCAAGCTTGTTCTAGTAGGGCCTGCCAAGCCACGTTTCTCTCCTAATCCTGGGCCGTCTGGAGAAAGCTGGTCTCGGAAGCCTGCCCCAAGATCCGGAGAAACTTAAGTTGGGTTATGTCTAGTCTGTTCAAATGAAGGACTAGGGGAGACATGATAGCAGTCTTCCAATATCTCAGGGGCTGCCCCAAAGAAGAGGGAGTCAAGCTATTCTCCAAAGCCCCTGAGGGCAGGACAAGAAGCAACGGGTGGAAACTCATCAAGGAGAGAAGCAACCTGGAATTAAGGAGAAATTTCCTAAGAATTGAGAACAATTAACCAGTGGAGCTGTGGATGTTCCATCATTGGAGATTATTAAGATTACACGTTTATTCAGCTGAACAAAGACGGGCCCCCTTTTAAAGAAAAGGAAGCCCAGAATGGCTAGAAATCCTTATATTTATACTGTTCGATTATGTAAGCAAACCACCTGGCAAAGCTGGCGCGCACATTTCCTGCTCCAAGGTCCCTTCCCAACTCTGGCATTCTGTTCAGTTTCTTTGGTAGATTTACTTTTTATCCTTTAGGGCCCCCCCCTCCCCAAAAGTGATGCAGTTGTGATGTATATGACATCCAATCTTTATGCAATCATTATGTATATTGTATGTGGTGTATATTCTATTAATATAGCGGCTTTGTGTCCACGCACAGCCGGATTTGTGGTTATTGTGCAACCTTGTTCTTAAGTAATCAAAGGTGTTGCTATCAAAGGTTTTGATGACTATCTCTTGTAACATTAATGCTTCGATTGTCTGTTGTGGCTGCAAGAGTCTTTTGTTTTGACTTGGCTAATCCAATCCACGCTGGTTTGGGCCAAAGAACGGGTCCATTTCATAGAACTGGAATTGGTGGTTGGGCGACAACCGCCAGCGGCATGCTGGGAGATGTAGTCCAACCACAGTGGGAAAACTCCGGGTTTTTAAGATTTTTATCCTTAAGGATGGCTGGGGTCATATTAGGAAGAGGTGGCACCTTTAGCATGCAAAGCAGGTGGGATCCCCAAGAGACGATCATGCTTCCCATTAAGATTATAAAAAAATGGCTGTTATTTATACCCCTGCTTTTCCACCATAGCGGTTTTAAGGCCAGCCACTGAGCACAGATAAATTTAAAAACAATTACACTCCCTCTTTTTGCAGAGCAGCTTTCCAGTGTGCTGAAGGTCAAAATTGTTCCACTCGGAGACGAGACGGGCTTTCGCACTCGGGGCCATCCAGCTTGGGGGGGTGGGGGGAAGGGAACTGAATTTGGCATTCTGCTGATCAGAAGGGTTTTTAATCTCACTTCCCTACCCAGAATTCCCTACGGTGTTGTGGTGATTGGTCCTGGAGCATCACAAATGCTGTTTCATAATGTCAGCAACATTTAGCAGGGTGGATTTCAACTCCCAGAATTCCCCAGCCAGCATGCTTTAAGTCGGGTGGACTCAATTCCCAGAATTCCCCAGCCAGCATGCTTTAAGTCGGGTGGACCTCAATTTCCCAGAATTCCCCAGCCAGCCTGCTTTAAATTGGGTGGACTTCAATTCCCAGAATTCCCCAGCCAGCATGCTTTAAGATGGGTGGACCTCAATTTCCCAGAATTCCACAGCCAGCATGCTTTAAGTCGGGTGGACTTCAATTCCCAGAATTCCCCAGCCAGCATGCTTTAAGTCGGGTGGACCTCAACTCCCAGAATTCCCCAGCCAGCATGCTTTAAGTCGGGTGGACTTCAATTCCCAGAATTCCCCAGCCAGCATGCTTTAAGTCGGGTGGACTTCAGTTCCCAGAATTCCCCAGCCAGCATGCTTTAAGTCGGGTGGACTTCAATTCCCAGAATTCCCCAGCCAGCATGCTTTAAGTCGGGTGGACCTCAACTCCCAGAATTCCCCAGCCAGCATGCTTTAAGTCGGGTGGACTTCAATTCCCAGAATTCCCCAGCCAGCATGCTTTAAGACGGGTGGACTTCAATTCCCAGAATTCCCCAGCCAGCATGCTTTAAGTCGGGTGGACTTCAGTTGCCAGAATTCCCCAGCCAGCCATGCTTTAAGTCGGGTGGACTTCAACTCCCAGAATTCCCCAGCCAGACATGCTGGCTGGGGAATTCTGGGAGTTGAAGTCCACCCTGCTGAAAGTTGCTGACACTGATTCGGTAGATAACAAGTAGTGGAAAATTGATGTTGGCTCCCATCTGGTGCACATTAGCTCATATCTGCTAATTCTCTTCTTTCCAAATTGATTCAAGCTTTTAAAATAAGCTCCTTGCTGGGATAAATCCTCCAGGGTCCACGACAGGTATAGGCTATAGTTCCTGGTGCAAACCTTCCCCAGTTAGTAGGATGCCACGTTCACACATCCTGCTCAGCCATGATGTGGCTTAATATGCTGCCTGCCCCTCCAGGCAGGGTGCTTTGTGAATTAAGTCTGATGCTCAGTCGCTCAGCCCCAGCTCATGGTTCCTTAAGACAAGCCGTACTTAAGCAAACCACGATATCTGGCCGAGGGTAAGTCAGGTCACTTTGCATTACAATGAAAGGAAACAGCAACAGCCCAGTTCAAGGTTGGTGGCTCTACAGGGAGTCCTCGACTTACGACCACGATTGAGGCCCCAAAATCTTCGCATGGCTAAGCGAGACAGTGGTTCAGTGCGTTTTGCCCCATTTTACGACTTTGCTTGCCACTGTTGATAAGGGAATCACCGCAGATTCTTAAGTGAATCTGGCCTTCCCCTTTTCTGCCCGTTTTTTTTAAAATCAATTTTTATTGATTTGTATCTCGCCTTTTGCTATTTTTACAGAGAATTCAAGGTGGTGAGCATATCCGAGACGCCTTCCTCCTTCTCCTATTTTCCCCACAACAACCCTGTGAGGTGGGTTGGGCCGAGAGAGGGAGGGGCTGGCCTAAGATCACCCAGCTGGCTAAGGCAGGCCTAGAATTCCCAGTCTCCCAGTTCATTTTCTCCCCCTTCCCAGTTTACCAATTGGGAGGGGGGCTGTGGACAGCATGATGAATTATTAGCCAGATTAAAGACCCTAGCAGAGATTTTGTTGAGGGAGGATAGATTGAAGAAATTCAGCTCGGGAGAACCTTTGCTTCGCTTCCCTAGCATTGCTAAATTACTCCTTTGAGCATTGAAGCAGGCTGGATTTTGCCAGCCTGTTTTCTGCGAGCTATTTATTTATTTGGGGGTGTTGTAAACAGGATTCTCAGAAAGCCAAACTATACTTCGCTCTGTCTGTCTATCCAAAGATCTGTCCAGTCCCTTCCCTGACTCTTGAAAGCGGCTCTTATTGGGTAGGAAAACAGTCACTTTATAATTGCTTTTTTTGGTCCTTTTGCAACTAACAACTTGGAAATATACACCAAGTCTGGCATGCCTGCTCCACCGTCAATGGTAGACTTCTCCTGTAGAAGGAGGTACAAGTTGCCTCCTTAAATCAGATTGGAAGGCCACCCAGGCCAGAGTCTTTGAAGTTGACCACTTTAAGGGGAGGGGACTTCAATTCCCAGAATCCCCCAGCCAGCATGCTTTAAGAGGGATGGACTTCCACTCCCAGAATCCCCCAGCCAGCATGCTTAAGACGTGTGGACTTCCACTCCCAGAATTCCCCAGCCAGCATGCTTTAAGATGGGTGGACTTCAACTCCCAGAATTCCCAGGAGTTGAAGCCCGCCCCTCTTAAAGTGACCAAGTTCTTAAAAAAGCCATCGTCCAAGATGATCACTCAATAAATGCCCTTTCTCAGCCTTTAATCTGCTCTGTGAGATCCAGCAGAGCTAGTCCTCATTAAATTCACTTGTCCGTAAGACTATGAGGAGCTGATCTTCCTATATTTTGCTCTGGGTCAGGGAGCCCAATTAACAGCATCTGTCTAAACATGACCCCTTTTCCCTCCAGCCCACGACCAGATCGTGTTTAATTCCATGTATCTTTGGCCGGTTTGAAGCCAAAACACCTTAATTAAATGGCCTTTTGCACTCCGGAATCAAAGGGGAGATTAGCAAAAATCTATGGGTTTTTTTTCCCCCCAGCAGTGGGAAACGAGGCAATTTTCTGAAAAAGAAAAAAAAAAGGGTGGGGGGAACCCAACAAACACAAACAACAGCCCTTACTGCCGCCACTCCTCGAAGCAGATGGAAGGCGATTCCTTTTGGGAAAAATAACATTAGTAGTTTACAACCGATCGGGCCTCTTTTGCAGTGGCAACAGCTGGGCATCAGCGCAACACCGTTTTTTTTTTCCCAGGATGAAAAACAAACAAACAAACAAACCACGAATTGCAATCAGGTTGTCGAGAGGGAGATTTCATCATCCCAGGTTTTATGAGCATCGAAAAGAAAAGAAAACACTGCCCAATCTTAGTCCTCGATTTACGACCACAATTGAGCCCGAAGTTTCTGTTGCTGAGCGAGGCAGTCGTTAAGTGAGTTTTGCCCCACTTTCTCTCCCCTCCCCCACATCCCTCCCACTGTTATGTGAATCACTGCAGTTGCGAAGTTAGTCGCAACGGTTGTTAAAACGAATCTGGCTTCCCTCCATTAACTTCGCTGGTCGCAAAAGAAGGTCGCAAAAGGGGATCGTGTGATTCTGGGGACCCTGCAGGCATCTTTAAGGCGAACCAGTGGTCGAAATTTTGATCAGCTGACCATGGGGCTACTTGCTATTGCCAATGGTCGTAAGTGTGGGAAATGGTCAGGAGTCACTTTTTCCAGTGCTGTTGTTAACTTCAAACGCTCACTAAAATGAACTGTTGTATATATATCGAGGACTGCCTGTGTACACGTGCAGATGGAAAGTTGGGTTGTTTTAGACTTGGGCCTATTGCATTTTTTTTATTCAGTTTGGTTTGTTCCTTCCCTCTTCACGGTGCCAGAGGTGGGTTTTTCAGCAGGTTCTGGCCAGTTCTGGAGAACCGGTAGCGGAAATTTTGAGTAGTTCGGAGAACCGGTAGTAAAAATTCTGACTGGCCCAGCAGCCCCCATCTATTCTCTGCCTCACAATTCCCAGCTGATCAGGAGGAAATGGGGATTTTGCAGTCTCCTTCCCCTGGAGTGGTGTGGGAATGGAGATTTTACAGTATCCGTCCCCTGCCACGCCCACCAAGCCATGCCACGCCCACCAAGCCACGCCCACAGAACCGGTAGTAAAAAAATTTGAAACCCACCACTAGTGCATTCCCCGCCTGAATAGTGCAAAAAACAAGACAGCTCTATAAAGATTGTTTTTGCTTTCCAAAACACACTTGGAATATTGCATTCAGTTTTGGTCGCCAGGATGTAAAAAAAGATGTGGAGACTCTAGAAAGAGTGCAGAGAAAAGCAACAAAGATGATTAGGGGACTGGAGGCTAAAACATACGAAGAACGGTTGCAGGAACTGGGTATGTCTAGTTTAATGAAGAGAAGGACTAGGGGAGACATGATAGCAGTCTTCCAATATCTCAGGGGCTGCCCCAAAGAAGAGGGAGTCAAGCTATTCTCCAAAGCCCCTGAGGGCAGGACAAGAAGCAATGGGTGGAAATTAATCAAGAAGAGAAGCAACCTAGGAGAAATTTCCTGACAGTTAGAACAATTAATCAGTGGAACGACTTGCCTCCAGAAGTTGTGAATGCTCCAACACTGGAAGTTTTTAAGAAGAGATTGAACAGTCATTTGTCTAGAATAATATAGGATCTTCTGCTAAAACAGGGGGTTGGACTAGATGACCTCCAAGGTATCTTTCAACCCTGTTATTCAGTTGCCCCACTGCTAATGTGAGCCCAAACCAGAGAGTGCAAAATTTGGATGCTCTCCTGTCCATTTCTCCTCGCTTAAGACCAGCACACCTGTCCTCTGTCCACACACATATCGGAGCCCTTCCTGCTGCCTGGCAGCTGTTGCCAACTATTAGGCTCCCTTGCCAATGCTTTGAAGGCCACACTTCAGCCCCTTCTCCCATCCTGATGCAATCCAGAGACGCTGGGGAACCTTTCGCCCGCATCTGTACGGCACAAACGCGCCAAACAAGGAGCGGAAGGGAAAGGATTCAGGGCCTTGCAGGTGTCCTTCAGCCAGCTTGGCTAATGATGAAAGATGGTGAAAGATCTTACATCACCCGCTCCGAGCCACGATTGCCTGTTCTCACTGGGGCCTCTCACCCTCTCGGGTACCGTTCCCCTCGCATGGAGATGCCAAGCCTCGGAGGCTGTCGGATGCAGCCCTTGGATGACATCCATCTTCGCTCATCGGAGGGTGTTATTGGTCCAGTTAAACAGCCGTGCTCCTTGCGCACATCTGGGCTGCCTTTCTTGTTGCCAAGAGGTAGTGGATCCTCCTCTTCGCGCACAGAGCAGCCGCAGAAATGCTGCTTGCAGAGCATGGGGTGGAATCTCTCATTGGTTCAGCCGTGGATATCTTCATGAGAAGATTAGATTAGATTAACAGAGTTGGAAGGGACCTTGTAGGTCATCTAGTCCAACCCCCTGCCCAAGCAGAAGATCCGACATCATTTCTGGGCTGAGTTCTGATTCTGGGGTTTTATTATTTATTATTTTGATTTTAATTGGTTTTAATTAGATTCTTCTTTTATCATTGTCAGGCAACACGATTTTTTTATTATCACGATCAGGCAACTCAGCTTGGATCGTCAGAGGCATTTAAAAGAAAAAAATGCCTCTGCCGATCAGGCAACTCAGCTGGGATCGTCAGAGCCTTTTGAAAGCATTTTTTTACAACCTCTTCGCCGAAGAAGTTATAGAAAAAATGGTTTTAAAAGTAAAAAAAAAATGGCCACGCCCACCGTCACATTACCCCCCCACACCAAGCCACGCCCACAGAACCGGTAGTAACAAATTTTAGATTTCATCACTGCCTGTCTCTTATATTTTTTAGAACCCCGAAATAAGCACATGGCCTTATTTTCGGGGAGGTCTTATTATTTTGGGGCGCGTGGAGCAAGACGGGGCTCCTCTTGCCGTCTTACCCGATTTCCAGCTCTGTCTCCCTAACCCTAACCAGAGGAAATGGCGGGGACCGGCTGCACATGTGGTTAAATATTTTCAGGGAGGGCTTATTTTCAGGTGAGGGCTTATTTTTGGGAGAGGGTTTATTTTCAGGGAAACACGGAAGGTTCAGTCCCCTTCACAGCCTTGTAAGTTTGATCCAGCTAGCGTCGGAGTTGTGGGGCGGAGAAGAGAGCATAAACGGGGCAAAGGGAATTGGAAAAGGGGGGGCCAATCGGTAGCAACCCACCGAAGCCGGGATGCGGCATGCATTTCTAATTTTGGCATTCTAAGCCAGCCAAAGTGGAAGATCAGATAACAGAAGCGAGTCTGCAGCAGGCAACGATAGTAGACAGAACTGAATTAATGCATACCAATTGAGACCCAAAGGAATACTTGCCAGAAATGTGTTATTTTAAACATTCAGAATAGACTCATCTGAAATAAATCCTGTCTCTTCACCCCCTCCGCCCCCTCACTCCGCTGGGCCCGCTCCCCACTGAATTGGGTGCCAATCACACGTCTGACATCACCCCACGAAGGCAGAATGCAGGGGGGGGGCGGGGATATGCAGATGAGGGGGGCGAGGCAGCCTGTAAAAAATTTGGAATAAACCAGATTTGTGCATCGGGGTTTTTTATTCCTCCCCCTCGCACCTGCTAGCTAGTTTTGTTTATTTGACTTGCAAAGTGGATAGCCTGCCTTGCATTTCGGAAGAAGCCAAATCTGACTCAACGCCCGTTATCAGGGGAAGTAAACATGGAATCGGGCCGCTTTTCAGATCAGGCAATCGAAACATTAAAGGGAGAAGGGAAGGCTGTGGCTGATGGTTAAAGCAGAAGCTGGGAATCTTGCATCGAGGCAAACCAGGGCATTTTTGTTTGGTTTCAAGCTGGGTGGCGCCATCTCATTTAACCACGGTTAAACAAAGGCTTAATGCACTGGGTTATCCAACCAGCATTTGCGTTTGGTTTCGGGGAGCCCCCAGACTCTGAAGCGATGGGGGTCTTTTGCCCAAGACATCTGGAAGATGCCACAGTGGGAAAGTCATCCTAAATCAATGTTTCTTAGCAGTGGCACACTTGAAGGTGGGTGGACTTCAACTCCCAGAATTCCAGCTGGCTGGAGAATTCTGGGAGTTGAAGTCCACCAGGGGTGAAATCCAGCAGGTTCTGACAGGTTCTAGAGAACCGGTAGTGGAAATTTTGAGTAGTTCGGAGAACCGGCAAATATCACCTCTGGCTGGCGCCAGAGTGGGGCGGGAATGGGGATTTTGCAGTATCCTTCCCCTGGAGTGGGGCAGGAATGGGGATTTTGCAGTATCCTTCCCCTGGAGTGGGGTGAGAATCAGTGGTGGGTTTCAAAAATTTTTACTACCAGTTCTGCGGGTGTGGCTTGGTGGGCGTGACATGACTTGGTGGGCGTGGCAGGGGAAGGTTACTGCAAAATCCCCATTTCCTCCCGATTAGATGGGACCCGGGAGGCAGAGAATAGATGGGGGCGGGGCCAGTCAGAGGTGGTATTTACCGGTTCTCCGAACTACTCAAAATTTCCTCTACCGATTCTCCAGAACTGGTCAGAGTTTGCTGAAACCCACCTCTGGTGGGAATGAAGATTTTGCAGTATCCTTCCCCTGGAGTGGGGTGGGAATGGAGATTTTGCAGTATCCTTCCCCTGCCACGCCCACCAAGCCATGCCCACAGCTTTTTACCTTGGGGCCAAGGTAAAAAGCACCCCAAAATTCACGTGCACTCAAGTTTTATAGCTTATAGAGCCGTGGATTGGATTCGGGCCCCTTTAATGGGGGCCGCATTCAGAGGCGCAAGCGATGCGCTCCGAGGGCCACACCCGAGATGTCAGCCCCCCTTCCTCACTCCCAGAAGGTGGCTACAACCGAAGACACATCTCTCGCGCTGGCTGCGCGCCGCCATCACACATTTCCCGCCACCGCCTTAGCAACAGGCAGTTTTGCTAGTTTTAATCAGCTCGAAAACTCTCGCTGCATAATTGGCGCCCGTGTGGAAGAGAAGTTGGTACCGATTGATTCCCCAGAGGTGGATGGAGGGGCACGCGGGTGAGAGCTGTGGCGTGCTTGCCTTTCCCCTCTCATTCCGTCTTTAATTTATGGGTGCATTTCATGCGCTCCTTTCCTCCATACCTCAACGGGTATTTACAGGTGGTCCTCGAGTTACGACTGAGGCTCACGGATGCGGCCACCAAAGGTGAAAGTCAGGAAGAGAGGAACATTCTGGGTTTGACTTACAGGGGGCTCTTGATTTACGACCAGTATTTCTGTTGCTCGGCGAGACGGTTAGGTGGCTTGTTGTGCCCCATTTTACGACCTTTCTTGACACCGTTGTTAAGGGAATCACTGCAGTTGTTAAGTTAGTAACGTAGCTGTCCGGTCTAGCTTGCCCGTTGACTTGGCTTGCCAGAAGTTCGCAAAAGGGGAACACGTGACCCCAGGACAACGCAAGTGTCATAAATACAAGCCAGTGGCTAAGCGTCCGAATTTTGATCATGCGACCACGGGGATGCTGCAATGGTCATAAGTGTGAGAAACAGTCCAAAGTCACTTTTTTTCAGCGCCCTTGTAACTTCAAACGGTCACTAAACAAAACGATGGTAAGTCGAGGACTACCTGTATCTTGCTCGAAGCAATATAGACCTGCTGTCACATTCACCTCTGTGTGGAGTAATATCCCCTTCCTCTAAGGCAGGGGTCTGCAACCTTAACCATCAAAGAGCCATTTAGATCCGTTTCCCACAGAAAAGAAAACACCGGGAGCCACAAAACCCTTCCCCGTGCCTGACTTATTTCCTGAGCGAGCCACAAAACTAGCATATGTAGTTGAATTAAATGTTCTGTTCTCTTCTGAAACTTTTCTTGGATTTATCCATGGTTAGCCTACTGGGGGTTGAAAAGCTCAATAAATCGCATGCTAGCAGGTGTCACACATTGGCAGTTGCGACGCATATTTTGAGTGACAAAGAGCCGCAGCAGAGGGGTGAAAGAGACACATGCGGCTCCAGAGCCGCAGGTTGCTGACCCCTGCTCTAAGGTAAAGGTAAAGGTTCCCCTTGCACATATGTTCTAGTCATTCCCAACTCTAGGGGGCGGTGCTCATCTCCGTTTCAAAGCCGAAGAGCCAGCGCTGTCCGAAGACGTCTCCGTGGTCATGTGGCCGGCATGACTCAACGCCAAAGGCGCACGGAAAACGCTGTTCCCTTCCCACCAAAGGTGGTCCCTGTTTTTCTACTTGCATTTTTTACCTGCTTTCAAACTGCTAGGTTGGCAGAAGCTGGGACAAGGAACGGGAGCTCACCCCATTACGCGGCACTAGGGATTCGAACCACTGAACTGCCGGCCTTTCGATCGACAAGCTCGGCGTCTTAGCCACTGAGCCACCGCGTCCCTTTCCTCTACCTCCCCTCCAAATCATTCATTTTTCTCTGTCGCTGATGGGAGGAGAGGACGCGCCGCAAGGCAATTTATTGTATAGTGCAATACTAATGCAATATTGGGTTTTCGTTTCAATTGTGTAGAATGCGAAGGATGGGTGCTTGTGTTTTATTTTTATAGCTATAATGTACACTGAAGATGGCATTTAATTTCGTTCTACGAGGTGCAATGACAATAAAGTAAACGAAACTATTCGTGCGTCGCTGACCCATATCGGAATAAGAGCCAAACCCGTAGAGACCGTAGGAAAATGGCATTGTGCTGGCTTGCAGACTTTATCTGGTTCAGCAAGGGCTCTGATTTTATGGGGAAGAATCCTTATATGCAGGTAGTCCTCGATTTATCAACCATTTGTTTAGCGATGGTTCGAAATTACAGCGGGCACTGAAAAAAAAGAGAGACTTACAGCCAGTCTGGAGTTTGGAGGCTTTCCAAGAAGAAATTGGGACTGCCATTTGTCAGATATGGTGTAGGGTCTCCTGCTTGGGTGGGTAGGACTACAAGGTCCCTTCCAACTCTGTTCATATGGAAATAATCAGTCCTCACAATAAAAACCCCTGCAGCATCTCCACGGTCGTGTGATCCAAAAAAAATTTGGGGGGGGGGGTGTTGTGTTTAGCAACTCACATATATTTATGATTATTACAGGGTCACATGATCACCATTTTGGACCTTCCCAGGTGGGGGGAGGAGCCAGATTCGCTTAACGACTATATGATTCACTTAACAACAGCAGCGATTCATTTATGGCAAAAAAAAAAAAAAAACCCAACAAGGTTATAAAATTGGGCGAGACTCCCTTGATAACTGCCTTGCTTAAGCAATGGAAATTGTGGTCGTAAGCAGGGATGGGCTGCTGGGGGTTCGGGAGAATCTCTAGCTAAGATTCTGTGCAGTTTGAGAACCCCCAAATCCCACTCCTAGCTGGCCCTGCCCACCCCGCCCCTCCCACCCATTTTGGATGCAGGTAAGTGCAGCGCGCGCGCGCGCGGAGGCTCGGGGAGGACGAAAAATGGGCCTACCGGAAGTTCGGGCCTCCGGAGCCTGGGGAGGCCATTTTTGCCCTCCCAGAGGCTCGAGGAAAGCCTTCGGAGCCCGGGGAGGGCAAAAATGCTCCCCCTCCGCCATGGTGCAGGAGGCCGACTAGGTCACGCCCACCATAGCCACGCCCACCCAGCAACTGGCAGAGAACCCCTTGCTAACATTTTTGAAGCCCACCGCTGGTCGTAAGTCGAGGACTACCTGTATTATTTTCTTAGCGGATAACGAAACCTGAACCGGGAACGGCGGCAGAGGGATTTAAATTTAAAATAGCGATTTTTTAAAAGCTTCTTGGCTTGACTTTGTGGGGAAAACGCCCTGCATAGAAACCCCAGAAAGAAGCTCCGTTTTTGTACAACTCTCTAAACAAGGTCAGTTAAAAGGCTTAAGAAGCATCCGATGAACAATATGCAAAGCTCGGTTAGTTTTAAAGTGCGGGTGGGTAGGGGGAAACGGGGAACGGTGGGGAGGGGGTTGTTTCATGTAGAATGCAGCCCGTTCCGTATTTATTATTCAAACCGGGAAACCGGAATAATCGCAATCATTCTCAACCTGCCTTTGGCAACCCGGGCCGTTCGCGCCTGTCAAGGCTCTTGAGATCTGACATTCTCTGGAAGATGCCATCTGAATGGCTGTGATGTTTAAAAAAAAAAATAAAAAAAATTGGAGGGAGCAGGGGCGGGGGACGGACGAACGACAAGACTGATTTACGGCAATTTGGGAAGTTTTGAAGCAGGCGCTGTGATCTCGCAGGGGGGCTGATTGTCGCTAGATACGCCGCTGCGGTTACCCAGAGATGGAAAAACCCGCGCTCGGTTGGGTCCCTTTCTTTCATTGGCGGTCGCAAAACATTGGACCATGAAGAATTTATAAGGCCGGGGATGGTTAAAGTCGCGGGGGCCCCACTCCTTAAAAAAAAAAAAAAAAAGCAGCAGGAGAGGCAGCAGGTGGCAGATAGGAAACTGTTGGTGGGGGTGGGAGGCCCGGAGGAGGTGGGGCAGGGAGGAAAAAAAAAAAGGGAAAGGAAAAGGAAGGGAAGCATATGATGGAGGAAATGGTATGCATAATGAAGCGGAGGTAAGGAAGCGATTTAATAGGCATGGGCCCAGCAAGACAGCTTGCCGACTCAAATCTTCCATGAAAAGAGCCTTGTAAAGATAAGATAGATAGATAGATAGATAGATAGATAGATAGATAGATAGATAGATAGATAGATAGATAGATAGAGGGAATGGGGATTTTGCAGTAACCTTCCCCTGGATTTTATTATTTTATTAGTCGTATTTCTATGCCGCCCACTCTCCGAGGACTCTGGGCAGCTTACACCAAAGACAGTATACTAAATAGCATCTTGCCCCTCCTAACAATCTGGGTCCTCATTTGACCCACCTCGGAAGGATGGAAGGCCGAGTCAACCTTGAGCCGGTGAGATTTGATCCGCTGATCTGCTGAACTAGCAGTCAGCTGAAGTAGCTGCAGTACTGCACTCTAACCACTGCGCCACCTCGGCTCATTGGGGAGGGAATGGAGATTTTGCAGTATCCTTCCCCTGCCACGCCCACCAAGGCACGCCACACCCACAGAACTGGTAGTAAAAAAAATTTTGAAACCAACCACTACCTGGTTCCTTGCGTGTTTATAAAACAGCCAATAGAAAACTATCAAGTGTTCACAACTTTTAAGACTTGTGGACTTCAACTCCCCAGAATTCCCCAGTCAGCTGTGCTGGCTGGGGAATTCTGGGAGTTGAAGTCCAGATTTTTTTTTTAAAGTTGCTAAGGTTGAAAAAAAAAATCTGTTTTTGTTTTTTTTTTGGGTTTCCATCAATGCCACCTGCCCTGGCATTTGTGAACCAAAGACCCTCAAGAATATTTGAAGGAAGTCCAGCTGTTTGGGGACCAAGCCCTGTGTCCCCGCCCCCCCCCCCGGGGTGCAGTCAGCCAGATGGGGCTGGCCAAGGTGACCGATGGATTTTTATTGCTTGGAAACTTATGTCCAAGGCTTGACAGCTGCTCAGTGGCTCCTGTTTCTTGCATTTGGGATTGTTTTGAACTTCCAAAAAAGAGGCTCCAACAAAAGAGGCTCCTGGCATCTGGATTTTGTGGGATGTTTTAAGAAAAAAGACGGACGGGGGATGTCAGATTTGGAAAAGCTTTACAGGGGATAGAATGGGAGAATTAGACCAGTTTAAATCCTACAAGTGTAATTGAAGTTGGCCGCATAGAGATTCCTTATACCAGTGATGGCTAACCTTTTCTTCCTTGGGTGCCAGAAGCATGCGCGCGCGCTATTGTGCGTGCCAATACCCATAGTGTAATGCTCGTCCTGCGTGTGCAACCCCCTGTGCATGTGTGCGCGACCCCCCCTCTTGTTTCCTATGGGAGGGGCCAATCACCTCCAAGGTGTGGCTTTACTCCCAAGTCGACCCTGCTTTCTGAGTTGTTCTTGTCTTCCGGCAGCTCTGCACATGCGCACACTGGGAACGGGCTCCAGCTGCTCCTCTGCCTCACTGCTGTCTTATCTCCCTCTCTGCCTCCGACGCAGAGCCCACGTCCGAACGGGGAGGGGGGCTTTTGCAATTCAGTCGTTTCAAGAGTGGAAAGTTCTGCTCGTGACTGTAAGAGACTCTGTGCCAAGTTTGACCTTCCCCTGCGTTTGGAAACTATTGACAATGGCAGCCTTCCAAGCGAGATAAGGTCGGTGTTGATAAGTATTCCTCTGAAAGACTGTTTGGACAGGCCTTGTTGACTGTGAATGAAAGGAATTCACAGTCGTGTAAATAAAAAGAGGTTTCGCCGGGACCAAGACTCTGCTTCCTGCTTTTTAGGGAAGCCTAGGTCAGAACAGAAAATGGCACTGTGTACCCCCCAAAAAAAGACTAAGGATCTTTTTTCCTTTCCATTTCCCCGTTCTCATCAGCCAGGATCTACAGCTCCCTCCTTCGTCGCCTTCTCTTCCTGTTCCAGAATAAAACAGGGCCATAAAGCAGACCAATTTACCGGTCTTAATTTGATCGGCTACATAAACTCCCTAATAAAAACTACAAGGGTATCAAGAAAGCCACTGGAGCTGGGTTAAAAGCGTTAACTCAGCTGCCCTGAGTCTTCGGAGAGGGGCGGCATATAAATATAAATTTAAATTAAATTAATTTCATTAAATTAAAGCAACAGGAACCTCTTTCAAGTGGGGGATTCAGACCGGACACACCAAAGGGCAGAAACTGAGCATTTTAAAGCCCCCCCCCAGCCAAATCCTCCCCCCCCCTTTTTTTGGCTATCCCTGGCCATTAGAAATCAAATGTAAATAAATATATGCCGTGTACGCAGTGGCCAGTATAGGGAGTTCTCGGCTTAGAAGCCACAATTGAGCCCAACGTTTCCGTTGTCAAGCAAGGCGGTTGTTAAGCGAATTTCGCCCTCTTTTACGACCTTTCTTGCCCCGGTTGTTAAGGGAATCACTACAGTTGTTTGAATTAATAACCTGGCTGGTTCAGCAAATCTGGGTTCCCCATTGACTTTACTTGTCAGGAGGTCGGGACTCTGCAACCGTCGTAAATATGAACCAGTGGCCGAACATCTGAATTTTGATCACATCACTACAGGGATGCTGCAATGGTTGTTAAGTGTGAAAAAATGGTCGTAAGTCAGTGCCGTTGTAACTTTGCTCACTAAATGAATGGATGTAAGTCGAGGACTACCTCTATAAAGAAATCAGATGCCCTCCTGACAGGTTGGACTTTAATTCCCCCATCACAGTAGCTTGGAGTCCAGCCCAGATGGAAACGGGGAAGTTAACAGATTAAGAGTTGGAAGGGATCTTGGAGGTCATCTAATCCAACCCCCCAGCCTAAGCAGGAGACCCTACACCATTTCTGAGAGATGGCAGTCCAGTTTCTTCTTGAAAGCCTCCAGGGATGAAGCTCCCACAACTTCCGAAGGCAACTTCTGTTCCATGGGTTGATTGTTCTCGCTGTCAGGAAATTCCTCCTTATTTCCAGGTTGAATCTCTCCTTGGTCAACTTTCCATCCATTATTCCTTGTCTGGCTTTCAAAGGTGCTTTGGAAAATAGCTTGACCCCCTTCCTCCTCTCTGGGGCAGCCCCTCAAATATTGGAAGATGCTATCCTGTCTCCCCTGGTCCTTCTCTTCACTAGCTTCAGTGAACTAGACTAGCTTCAGTAAACTTATTTCAGATAAGTGACTCTTCTTAAAAACCTCCAGTGATGGAGCTCCCACAACTTCTGGTAGCAAGCAGTTCCACTGGCTAACGGGATTTTCCGTCAGGAAATTTCTCCTTATTTCCAGGTTGAATCTTTCCATCCATCGTTCTCCGGGTGGCCTCAAAAGTCCCCAGCTAATTCTAGGAATTTAACAAGCGTCCAGAATATTTGCTGACCTTTTGTGGGTAGAGGGAGGGATGGCTTTGATTAAACTCCCAATTATGCCCCCCACACTCCCACCCCCAAAGGAAGCATTCGTGCTGCATAAGCAGTCTTGAAAAGGTGAGTACGGGGGGGTGGGGTGTCTCCGGGAGGTCGGGCACCGAGCAGGGTGAGCAAGATGGCAGGTGGGGATGCAGGTTCCAATTACGCCTATTGTCTTGCGAGATGTGTGCATTTACCGAATCAGGGGCCCTTTGTTTCCAGCCGCCTCTGAAAGAGCAGCAAAACGGAGAGTCTGCCTATCAAAGACAATCCGAGCGGGCAGAGGGGGGGGGAAAATCTTGCCTCAAATTGAATGTTTGGCAGGTCTCTCTGTATGTGTGTGTGAATTCTGGTTGAATTCAATTTTAATTTGACCGGTATTCGTTCAGGGAAAGGGCTGGGTGTTTACATCGTGCCAAGCCATGGATTAATGTATTTATTTATTTGTAAAAATTTACTAGCCGCCCATCTCGCCGCACGGTAAAACTCTGGGCGGCTCAAAATTAGTATTAAAAGATAAAACGGCATTGTTTATAAATACAATACTATAAATCAGTGGTGGGTTTCCAAATTTTTTTTACTACTGTGGGTGTGGCCTGGTGGGCGTGGCATGGCTTGGTGGGCGTGGCTTGTTGGGCATGGCAGGGGAAGGATACTGTAAAATCTCCATTCCCACCCCACTCCAGGGGAAGGATACTGCAAAATCCCCATTTCCTCCCAATCAGCTGGGACTTGGGAGGCAGATAATAGATGGGGGCAGAATTTTTACTACCGGTTCTCCGAACTACTCAAAATTTCCGCTACCGGTTCTTCAGAACTGGTCAGAACCTGCTGAAACCCACCTCTGCTATAAATACTATAAAATCAACTTAGCTAAAATGATGGGGGCAGGGAATATGATGGGGGGGGAGAAGGGGAGTGGTCTGTTGTTAATCAACTACACCCAACATGAAACTCCTTCGTTGGCACCCCCAAGCCAACAGGCAAAAGCCAGGACTTTAAGCTCTTTCAAGTAGGTTTGTGCTGACCTCACTTAATGGTTCACTGAAGATCCTGAAGTGGGATTGACTTATCTTGCATCTCAGAGCTTGGGTTCCCATAGCTGCAGGGTGCTTTAGCACAGTGCCTGAACCCAGCTAGAGCAGGGATCCCCAACAAGGGTGGGCTTCAAAAATTTTAGCAAGGGGTTCTCTGCCCGGTTGCTGGGAGGGTGTGGCCATGGTGGGCGTGGCCTAGTCGGCCTCCTGCACCACGACCGGGGTGGTGGTGGTGGTGGTGGTTTGCTCTCCCCGGGCTCCGGAGGCTTTTCTCGAGCCTCCGGGAGGGCGAAAACAGCCTCCCCAGGCTCCGGAGGCCCTCTGGAGGCCAGAAACGGGCTTCCTGAACTTTCGGTAGGCCTGTTTTTTGCCCTCCCCAAGCTTCCGTATGTGCCTTGCACTTACCCGCATCCAAAATGAGCCGCGTGTGGACTCCGGGGAGGGGAGGAAAGGGGTGGGCGGGGCCAGCCAGTAGTGGGATTTGGAGGTTCTCCGAACTGCACAGAATCTTAGCTAGAGGTTCCCCCGAACCCCTGCGAATCCCCAGCAGCCCACCCCTGGGCCCCAACCCCTGGGCCGCAGCCCACTACGGGGCCTTGACCTGTCCGGAACCGAGCCAGAGAAGTGGTAGGTGAGCCCATGAACATCCCCATTTGCGTGATCGGCATGCGTGTTTGCCCGCCGCTCGTGCAAATAGATCTGTGGGCATGTGCGCACATGCCCATCGCCCATGCACGGCCATCCCTTCTCCCCCCACCCCACCCCCACCAGTCCACAAAGCCAGAAAGGTTGGGGAACTCTGAGGTATTCTTGTTTTCCCTCTTCCCCGTGATTTCCCAAAGACAATCTAGGGCTAAACGTAGAAACTTGACTCTTCCTGCAGGTCCAAAAGGCTTCACCCTGGGACGGCCAAAGGCACCGGGCACCATGGCGACGGCGTCGCCGACAGCCGCCGTGGTGACCGCCACCGTGGTGACCACGGCGGCCGCCATGGACTTGCGCGACTGGATCTTCCTTTGCTACGGGCTGGTGGCTTTTTTGAGTGAGGTGATCGACAGCACGACCTGCCCTTCCGTCTGCCGGTGCGACAACGGTTTCATCTACTGCAACGACCGGGGCCTCACCTCCATCCCGGCTGACATTCCGGATGATGCTACCACCCTCTATCTACAGAATAATCAGATCAATAACGCGGGGATCCCTTCTAGTTTGAAGAAAAAACTGAACGTTCAGGTGAGCCGGACGAGAGGGGACGAGGTGGAGAAGGAGGTTTAGGGGGCAATAATGATTCGGTTTCTGAGGGGCCGTTGAGCTTGGTGGTTTTCCTGCAGACCTTTCATGACCCAACTAGGTAACATCATCAGTGGTAGAAGGGAGTGCAGTTGGAGGAGGAGAACGACCGTGGTCCTTAGCACTCTCTGAGCTTGGTGGTTTCCTTGCAAATGTTTCATGAGCCAATTAGTAACTTCATCAGTGCTAGAAAGGAGTGGCGGTAAGGGAGTGGGAGGAGGAGGAGGGGAGGGGAAGGAGAAGGAGAACAAAGAGGAGGAGAAAGAGAAGGACTGTGGGGTCCTTAGTGCCCTCTGAGCTTGGTGGTTTTCCTGCAGACATTTCATGACCCAACTAGGTAACATTATCAATGCTGAATGGAGTGGAATTTGCTCTCATTTTCTATACCAGTGGCTTGCCCTGTCAGTTGTGGTGGTGGTGGGGTATTCTTGGTGGTTCCACAATTGGGCTGTGGTTTACTGTTAGCTTGCTTGTCTGAGTTGGTAGTTTCTTGACTGGGATATCGGTGGCATTTTATTGGGGTGTGTTAATCTCATGAGCAGAGACTTAACACCAAGATTAACACTGGACCAACAACCAGGAAGCAGTTCTCAAGAGTGGAGAGACAGAATGCTAGAGGCCTTCCGCTCTATCTCCCCGCAAATTTCACTTCTAAAAACAAGGTTAGCTTTGGACAATCTAGAACCCTGCTTATTTCTAACTCAGGAACACTCAAGTCAAGTTTTCTAAATTGGGTGCCCTATAATCTTCTCCCTTTCCACCATGTTGAATGTCCGATTCCTTTGATTCCTGGCAGGTCATCTACCTCTACGAAAATGATCTGGACGAGTTCCCCATCAACCTGCCCCGCTCGCTGAAGGAGCTGCATCTGCAGGACAACAACGTGCGTACCATCGCCCGGGACTCCCTGGCCAGGATCCCTCTGCTGGAGAAGCTACACTTGGACGACAATTCCGTCTCCACCGTCAGCATCGAAGACGACGCCTTCGCCGACAGCACCCGCCTCAAGCTGCTCTTCCTTTCCCGCAACCATCTCAGCAGCATCCCTTCTGGGCTGCCGCGCACCCTGGAGGAACTTCGCTTGGATGACAACCGCATCTCCACCATTCCCCTCCACGCCTTCAAAGGCCTCAACAGCTTGCGGCGTTTGGTGCTGGATGGCAACCTGCTCGCCAACCAGCGCATTGCAGACGACACGTTCAGCCGCCTGCAGAACCTAAGTGAGCTCTCGCTGGTGCGCAACTCCCTGGCGGCCCCGCCGCTCAACCTGCCCAGCGCCCACCTGCAGAAGCTGTACCTGCAGGACAACGCCATCAGCCACATCCCGTACAACACCCTTTCCAAGATGAGGGAGCTGGAGAAGCTTGACCTGTCCAACAACAACCTGACCACCCTGCCCAAGGGCCTCTTTGATGACCTGGACAGCCTGTCTCAGCTCCTGCTGAGAAACAACCCGTGGTACTGCAGCTGTAACCTCATGTGGCTGAGGGACTGGGTCAAGGCCCGAGCAGCGGTGGTCAATGTCAGAGGACTGATGTGCCAAGGGCCTGACAGGGTCAGAGGGATGGCCATCAAAGACATCACCAACGAGATGGACGAGTGCTTTGAAGTCAGCCAGCAGAGTAACTCGGCGGTGGCGGCCAAAACGACGGCCAGCAATGCTGCCGTCACAACCCCGCAGGGCTCCCTCTTCACCCTCAAAGCCAAACGCCCGGGCATCCAGCTGCCCGATTCCAACATCGACTATCCGATGGCCACCGGGTCAGGAGCCAAAACGCTGGTGCTGAACGTCAAACCGCTGACCGCCGACAGCATCCGCATCAGCTGGAAGGCGTCCCTCCCGGCGGCCTCTTTCCGCCTCAGCTGGTTGCGCCTAGGCCACAGCCCGGCCGTCGGCTCCATCACCGAGACGCTGGTGCAAGGCGACAAGACCGAGTACCTCCTGACTGCCCTGGAGCCCAAATCCACCTACATCATTTGCATGGTCACCATGGAGACGGGCAACACCTACATCCCTGATGAGAGTCCCGTGTGCGCCAAAGCCGAGACAGCCGACGTGTACAGTCCCACCACCACCCTCAACCACGAGCAAAACCTGGACCCCATGGCTGGGCTGCCCCTTGCGGGGATTATCGGCGGGGCAGTGGCCTTGGTCTTCCTCTTCCTGGTCATGGCCGCCATTTGCTGGTACGTCCACCGGACCGGGGAGCTGCTGACGCACGAGCGAGGCAGCCGGAAGAAGGACGACTACATGGAATCGGGCACCAAGAAAGACAACTCCATCTTGGAGATCCGAGGGCCTGGATTGCAAATGATCCCCATCAACCCTCACCGGGCGAAGGAAGAGTACGTCATCCACACCATATTCCCTTCCAACGGAACCAGCCTTTACAAAAGTACCCACACAATTGGCTACGGTACAACTCGGGGATACAGAGAAGGGGGCATCCCAGATGTAGACTACGCCTATACATGATGCAAAGGTTTTCCCCTCCTTCCAGATGCATCGCCCCCCCCCCCCGCCCACACCCCACACCCCTCCATTTTTACCCCCTTCCCAATCTCTCTCTCTCACACACACACACAAACACACAAACACACACGGAGATGCACATGCACACAGGTTTGGGCTTGGATCGGTTCTTTGGTTTGGGTGGTTTCATTTTTTTATTTTTATTTTTATTTTTTTGCCGAGAAGGAAAAGAAACGGCGAAACACAGACTTTATATTTTCCGAGCCGAACCCGCTGGAACCGAAGGGGAGGGGAAGGGGAAGCGAATTTTACAAACCAACCTTATTTTGTAGGGGAGGGGAAGAAAACAAAAAACAAAAAAACCACACAGCGTACACAAAAGCAAGTTTTGAAAAGTAGATACGGAGGGGGACAAAAAGACCTAATTTATATTTAATATGCCAGATTTTAAAAAAAAGAAAGAAACGAAAAAGGAGCGATCGGGAGGAACAATCGTGAAGGAACGTTTGGTTTTATTGGGGTTTCGTGGTGGGCCTTTTTTCCCTGCGAGGGGGTAGTGGGGAACAAGGGGGAAGATTCTAGAGGAAGGCAGAAACGACATTGAGGATCAAAAAAAAAAAAAAAAGAAAAGAAAATTGCTACCTGTTTATCTTTCTTCCTGTGTAAATCTTCTATTTTGTTCAGGGGTTAAGATTATAAAAAAAAGAAGAAGAAGAAGAAAAGAAAGAAATATCGACACCCTGATGGCTAAAGTGTCAACTGTCTTGGAGGATGTGTGGAAAGATCGTTCTTGTTTTGCACCCCATAATTCTGCTTTCCTTACAGGTTCTGGATTTATTGTGCAAAATCCGAGAAACAATACAGTTCGGGGGAGGTTCTGCCCCCCCTATTTTTCTTTGGGGGAGGAAGTCCTGAAAAGCCGCTCTTTGTCACAACTCCGAGAACCTTCTCGCTGTGTTCTTCTGGTCAACGCGGCTTTGCAGATAAAGCTCTCCATCGTTACCTCCTTCTTGCACCCAGCTATCTCTTGGGACAGTTATTCGAGACTCGTAGGAATAAACTCACTGTGTAGCTCTTGAGTTTTTAGCAAAAAAAAACAAAAAAACAACGAAAACGAAAAAAAAGAAAGAAACTGATGTGTGAAGATGGGACAGGCCAGCAGCGTCTTCCAACCAGCAAGATAATCAAACCTTCCATGGGTGGGGGGGTGGGGGAATGGGGGGAGATGAGGGGCTCTGAATTCCCAACGAATCTCAGGTTCACAGGTGAATGGTTTTCAAGATGTTAAGGAAAGGGGGAGAGGAAGTGGGGGTTTTTGTGGTCCAAAGCCTTTGGCGTCCGCTCAAAAGACCAGCCAGGTTGTTCTCGTTGGCAGTTTCCCAGGATGGTTCAAAAGTCTTAACCCTCAGTATTCTCTAACTTGGGGAGGGATTTAAAGAAGTCCTAATTGTAGATCTAGAGATCCGTGATAGTTGCTGTGATCTCCAGGCCACCTGAACTGCAAGGATCCCGTCTCTTCCATCCAACTGTGGGACTCGTCAAACCGAACGTCACAGCCGCTTTCTCGCCTTTGAAGTTCTCGCGTTAGGAAGAGGAGCTTCAGGCGAGGGGAAACCCCACCTGGGGCTGCCATTTTCTCAATTGTACCACCCAATTTGGACCTCTCTCGGATGCAGGGCAGGGGCTCGGTTTTTTTTTCTCCAGAGCGAATCCAGAGGCTCCAAAAAAAAAAAAAATGCAGAATTACTGTAGGAAAAGAAGATCAGGAAGCTGAAAAACCGGTTAGATTCAAAACAACTGGCTATCGTGGGAAGGGTGGGGGAACTGCTTTATAATGAGGTTGCAGTGAGGAAGATGCTGGAATTGGTGAAGTTGAGAGCGATGGATTAAAGAGCAATCCAAGATTCAGAGTTATCTGTCAACACTTCGCGGAATAAGGGAAGGGACCTTGGAAGTCTTCTAGTCCAACTCTCCTGCTCAAGCAGGAAACCCTGCTGGCGAACCGTGATGGCGAACCTGTGGCACGCAAAGCCCTCTCTAGGCACATGCGCTGTCGCCAGCTGCTCTTCTGCTTTTTGGCACGCCAGCCAGCTGGTCTTCGTGGCCGCCGGAGCACCGGAAAATGGCCAAAAACCAGGCCACTTTCCGGCCATTTTCAGGGCAAAAACGACCTGAAAATGGTCCAGAAAACGGCCAAAAAAAATGACCCAAAAAACAGGCATGTGCGCGCCAGCCAGCTGGTTTTCAGCTTTCCGGTGCTCAGGCGTGCACAAAGACCAGCTAGCATGCGCACATGCATGTGCCAGAAACCTCAGCTGGTCTTTGGGTTTCCGGCGCTCTAACGTGCGCACATACACGTGCGTTCCGATTTGGGCACTCGGTGCCCAAAAGGTTCACCATCACTGCCCTAGACCATTCCAGATAAATATACCATTTCAGACAAAGTGGCCACAAAGTGGGACAAAGTACTTGCACGTTGGCTTGACCTGTTGGATTTCGTGCGCACCGCTGACGGGCTGACCTCCGAGAATGGGCCACGCACACGTGCAAGGCTCTTGAATTTGGGCTTCTAGCATTGCCGGGGGAGATTTTTAGTTGTGCAGAGGTGGCCAAGGACAATTAGGGAGGAGCATGGAAAGCCAAGGCTAAAACAGGCTGATGGACTGCTGCTCTGAGTCACTGTAGGGACTGACCTTGGTTCTGACTAAGCCCCAAGATGGCCTTTCCTGATCTACAGGTGGTCCTCGACTTACGACCACAAGGGAGCCCCAAATTTCTGCTGCTGAGTGAGACGCGCGTGAAGTGAGTTTTTGCTCCGTTTCACCACTTTTCTTGCCGCCGCGGTTAAGGGAGTCGCCGCAGGTGTTTAAGGTAGTCACACGCTGTTAAGCGAATCTGGCTTCCCCGTTGACTTGGCTGGTCAGAAGGGTCGCAAAAGGGGATCGCGTGACCCTGCGACCATCGTAAAGATGAGTCCATTGCCAAGTTTCTGAATTTCGATCATGTGACCGTGGGGGACGCTGAAACGGTCGTTCAGTGTGAAAAACGGTCCTAAGTCGCTTTTCCCAGTGCCATTGTAACTTCGAACGGTCATGAAATGAATTGTCGTAAGTCGAGGACTACTTATACTATCTCCAGATGTTTTCAGATGGGGCTTAAACTCAGCATTCCTAGCGCGCCTGGCCAAATTCTCGAGATGTATAACCCAACATATCCAGAGGGTTAGAAATGGCTGGTAGAAAGCAGTGAGGGGAGAAAGGACAGACAGAGAGAAACCAAGAGAGAGAGAGAGAGAGAGATTTTGAATGAAGGACAAAATAACCACTGCGGTCTCAATGAAAAGGGATTCTTTCGCCATCTCTCCCCGCCCCCTCCCACTCGGAAAATAATAATGCAATGCATAAATGAGAATTGGCAGAGAAAAATGCCAAGGGCGCCCATTGGGCAAATGAGGACCACTCGTTTCTATAGGAAATGAGTATCACAAAGGTCGTTTCCAGGCAGACGTGGGTTGAAGGTCCCTGTCAGCCTTCCCACGTGTCCTCGGATGGTGGCATCTAACCAGCTTGCAAAAAAAGGTGGCTCTAAAATAATCAGCGCTCCCTTGACAAATTAAATCCAATTAAGGTGTCATTTAAAAACACACAGCCTGTGGGAGGAGGAAGAGGGAACACCCTTGGGTGAATACAAGGCTGCAAATTTTCAACACCCCCCCTTAAATTTCAAGTCAGTGGAATTAAGTAGCTGAGTGGAGACTGAGAGGCAATAAAATCTGGGTTGGGAAGGAAACTTTTCCCCTGAGAATTGCCTTCGTCCCAAGGCTTCCCTGACAGGCTGATATTCCCAAATAGTGACAACTGTTCTGGGGAGGAGAGGAAAAACGACCACCTCCACAAAAATGTTAAGCACCGTCTGAAAAATTTAAAGTGACATGGAAGGGAAGAGAGGGAAAAAAACCCATAAAAATTCAACTGATGGGGGGGATATAATGGGAGAACAAGCATTTCGGCCCCATTTGCTCCTCAGGGGAGTGGGGCACCTCTGTCTCCCTCGATCACAATTGCCCACGTTCAGAAAATGAGGAGAGGTCCAAAGGCAGCTTTAGCGGATGCCTACATCGATTTCCCCTCTTCAATTTGCAATGCTTTGTGTATGACTAGGACAGGAGTCTCCAAACTTGGCAATTTTAAGACTTGTGGACTTCGACATCCAGAATTCTCCAGCGAGCTGGGGAATTCTGGGCGTTGAAAGTCCACAAGTCTTAAAGTTACCAAGTTTGGAGACCCCTGGTAGGACTCCAATGGGCTCCTGGTAGCTTATAATATTCCTTCTGCAATTTTTTTCCAAAGGCAATTGGGCTTTTCTTGTTTTGTTTTTTTTCTTTGAAAACATTTCCCTTGTCATCTAAGAAGTTTCTTCCATTCTAACTGGTGGGGAATGGAAGGGTGTATGTATGTATGTATGTATTTTTCTCTCAGCCGGGTTTTTTCTTACGTAAATCAAGATCTTTATACAGCCATAACTCAGTGAAATCCCATTCACTAGTTTCTAGGCTTTTTCAGACATCAAACCAGCATTTTGCTGTCTATTGGGAGACTAAAGGGAGACTAAGATAGATCTATTTCAGACTAATTAGTCCTCATCAGTTAGCCACACCCTCATCTCATGTCTCCTCCCCGTAAAGGTCAAATATTTATTTTCTTCTCTTTTTCTAGGCCTTTATGTATATTTTTCTCTCAGCCAGGTTTTTTCCTACGTAAATCAAGATCTTTATACAGCCATAGCTCAGTGAAATCCCATTCACTAGTTTCTAGGCTTTTTCAGACATCAAACCAGCATTTTGCTGTCTATTGGGAGACTAAAGTCTTAGTCTATTCTTAGTTTCCCTACGTTTAGTCTCCCTCCCTATGTTTTTCTTTTAGCCAGGTTTCTCCTAAGTAACCAAGATTTTTCTTTCTACAGCCCTAGCTCAGTGGAGTCACATCCACTCGATTCTGGGCTTTTTTTTTTTTCTTCTTCTGGCAGCCAGCAGGCCCTATGCTGCCCTATGCTGCCTAGTGAGAGACTTATATAGATCTATTTCTGGCTCGTTAGCCATCATCAGTAAGCCACACCCACATCTCATGTATCCTCCCTGGTACAATATCTATTTTCTTAACTTTTTTCTTCCTTTTCGTAGGTTTTATGTGTGTTTTTCTTTTAGCCAGGTTTCTCCTACGTAACCAAGATTTTTCTTTCTACAGCCCTAGCTCAGTGGAGTCACATCTACTCGATTCTGGGCTTTTTTTCCCCAGAATTTGGAAATATATATATATTTCCAAAGGAGAAAAAAAAAAAAAACCCAAGAAAGTTCATTTACCTTTTGGGAAAAAACACCTTTGGGAGAAGCATAACCTGAATCGGGAGGGTCTCTAAACTTGGCCACTTTCAGACTTGTGGACTTCAACTCCCAGAATTCCTCTGGCTGGGGGATTCTGGGAATTGAAGTCCATCCATCTTAAAAGCGGCCAAGGTTTGAGAAATACCGCTGTAAAAAAGACAGGTATCCATTCACCGCCTTGCCAAGCCAATGATTCGGTTTTCAAGATGTAAGCAGCCCCCACCCCCACCCCCCCAAAATAATGTGGGTGAAGAAGATGAAGGGATCCAGGGAAGTTCTATCGGGAAGAAGAGGAGGCTGGGTTGTTTTAAACACCCTCGGTGAGGAAAACACACAAACAAGCCGAGAGGAGGAAGATGGAGAAGAAATGGCTGCAGGCTAGCTAATATTTATCCGCTAAGCATCGCATTGCATAATCAAGGCCTGGGACCTAAGGTGCTGCTCTCACCTCCTGCGAAGTGTAATTTTATTAAGTACTTAAACTCCGTACCCGGCACTTCACAAACTGAGATAATGTGAGCAGGCTCTTGGGGAGCTGGCGTTTAGCACAAGGCGAAGTCGAAATAAAATAAAATAAAATAAAATGTAAAAAAAAAACCCTCCAACCCATGCTTCCCCTCCCCCCTCCAAAAATGCCTCTTCCTCTCTCTCATTAATTCAGGTGATTTGACAAGGTGCTGGTATACGCCGGTGTTGGCCGTGGCAAGCGATTTTGCAGCTCGGCTTGTAAAGTTTGCATTTTTATTTATTTTTGTTTTGAAAACAGCAAGCTAGAGAAAAAGAGGCCCCGGGGGCATCCAGAGGAATGAAAACATGCCTTTTGTGCCCAGCCTTCAGGGATAGCTGCATTTGAACCAAGATCAAGCTTTTTTACCAGCCAATTATTTTTTTTATTAGGGCTACTACCGCTCCCATCATCCGTTGGCTAAGTTAGCTGGAGCTGAAAGGAGTCTGATTGGGAGGGCATCACAGACCTGGATCAGGCAAAACACCCAATGGTTCCTTATTACCCGGAGCAAGATACAGGTAGTCCTTAACTTACAACCCATTCGTTTAGTGACCGAAGTTACAACGGCACTAAAAGAAAAGAAAAAAGTGACTTAGGACCATTTTCCACCCTTACGACTGTCGCCCGTCACGTGATCCAAATTCAACCGCTTGGCAAACAACTGGCTCGTAGTTATGACGGTTGCAGTGTCTCCGGGGGAGTGGGGTGTTACGTGATCCCTTTTTGTGACTTTCTGACAAGCCAAGTCAAATGGGGGAAGCCCGATTCACTTAAGGATGCTTAAATTAACACCTGCAGCGATTCCCTTAACAACTGTGGCAAGAAAGGTCGTAAAATGGGGGGGGGAGGAAACTCGCCAAACGACTGTCTTGCTTAGCGACAGAAATGTTGGGCTTAGTTGTGGTCGTAAGTCGAGGACTGCCTGCACCCTTGACGTGAGGAACGAACAGGTTCCCCACAAACTTTTATTTAGAGAAGAAAAACTGAGGCAGGGGTACCCAGCGGAGTTGGGAAGACACAGAGAGGGAGGCAGGAAAGCCAAAGGAGGGGTAAGCAGGATGGGGGGGGGGGGGGGGGTGTCCTTATTAAAAAGTCCCCCCCAACCCTTTTGCAATCTGAATATTACAAACATCCCCAGTAACCCTGGCCGACGCTCACCAGTTTGCCCTGTCCGTCCCCATCAAAGTGAGCAGCTATTTTAGGCTTCCTGCTGGCTTATAGTGGGAAAAGAAAATGAGAATACAATGGACTCCCTTTTCCACCTGCTTGTCCAAGATAACATTTTTGGGAAGAGACAAAGCTGGAAAAAACGCCTCCCGTTTCGCCTCCCACGTCTTCTTTTCCTTTCGGACTTCTGCGCCCAAACAATTCGTTTCCCTTTCTTCCACCTTCTTGGCCCGTACCCCAATCCCCGTTCTGAAAGTTTTAATCGGGGGGGTCATAAAATGCACTCTTCCCCCCCCACACACAATGTCACTCCACCCCACGGACTGTTGATGCTCCAAAACCGTCTGTCCATTCATCAAACGTCCATCCACATACACAGAGAGATATATGGCGATTCCAATAATGTGATCCCCGATGGCTGGTGACGAGCTAGCTTGTGATGGATGACTTGCCAATTAAAATAATAATTTAGGTCAGCCCGGTTTGTTGCTCTCCTCCCGAATGCCCTCTGAGGGCCGGGGATTATGGAAACTAGACTCCAGGGCCACAGGTTGAGGAAGTCCGCCCCAGCCTCCGATGCGTTTCTGTTCGCCCCTTGGCAAGGGTCTTATCGGTACTCGACAGGCAGGCTAAAATGTCTTTGTTCAAATGGGGTTTCAGTCCTGCGACGTCAGCCTTTGGCACGGGATGGACGGTCTGCTTGACAAATGTCCTTTTTTAAAAAAATAAAAAAAAATGTCACCTTTGGCTTTTCCAGCACATCCTTCTTGGCAAGCATTCGGCCTACCTCTCCACAGAAAAGAGAATCCAGGAGCTGTTTGCAACGGTTCAATTTCTTCTTTTTTTTTTAAGGCTCAGGAGAAGCACAAAAGGTGGCATTTGCTGATCAGGGAAACGCAGAAGGGCGACGTCTGAAAATAGCAAGGGCTGCGACACGCAGGACTAGAAACTTGTCTCGAAAAAGGTGCAGAGATACACAGGAACGCTTCTGTGAGTCTCCGATCCTTGTACCAAGCGTGACAGGTAGAGAAATTCGGTCTTGCCGCCCTATAACGTTCCATTAGGATGGTTGAGTTTTAATTTGGCCAGGAGTGGGTGAACTACAATTCCCAGCATCCCAGCATCCTTCTCTATGGGCCTTCCTTGCTGGATTTATTGGAATTCTGGGAGTTGAAACTGGGGAATTCTGGGAGTTGAAATCCACTGATCTTAAAAGTTCCCAAGATGGTGAAACGCTGGATTCCTGCCCCGTAGCGCTGATAACATGTGGTAGACCAGCCCTTCCGCTTAGCCTGTGATCATCTATCTTTTGAAAATGGATTTGGCCTGGTTTGACCGGTCAATCTCTCCCCATATTCATCAGGTTCAGAAGGTCCAAGCCTGGTCCTCACTGTCCCCATAGCAGGTCCTCCCCCAGGGCACTCCTGGATATTGAGAAGGAGGGACTCAAAGGTCAGGCTGACTGTATGACTCAGACCGGTAGTCCGACTGGTGCCTTTGAGGATGGAAACCATCTTCCAAGGGATCAACCATCCAGTGCCAGCAGCCAACGTGGTGGTGGCAGATGGAAGGAACCAGCGATAAGGAACAAAGAATGAAAGATGCTCTCTACAAGATAATGGTGGGGAAAGCCAAGGTTGGTGGCTTGCAGATCTTTGGCTTCTAGTTCAAAGCAACTTCTCTTGACCGCAAAGGGTGCCCATTGAGGCATGGTTGATGTAATATGTCAAGTCAAAGGGTGCCCTTCCGTTGGGCGGGATCTCCTTTCCTAGAGCTCCAGGGTCAGGTTGAGACAGAAAAAAGGGGGGAATGCTGAGGAACACCAACAGCTGGAGATGTTCTCCAATACAGATAGGACTAACCCAGTTTTTGTCCAGAATACCTGCACAGAACACTCCTGATTGCTGGTTGGTTGAATTCTACCCTTCTGGGAGGTATTTGACGATTGCCCGCGAGACGGTCACTCAAAGAATTCTCTGGATATGGCCTCAACTCCAAAGGGATCATCTCCATCTCCACCTTAGCTTCTTCAGCTGTCTTCTCATCCACCCTAGACAACCTAAGTGAACTGCGCACAGCCCTGCTGCGTGTTCTGGTGGGTGAAAATTCAAGCGTTGCCCAACCTGATGTTCCTTGGGTCATCTGAGACAACAAGTCCCAGAGTTCCAGGTTGTCCAGAAGTCCTTACCTTGGAGGAAGAGATGCCTTTATTAGACGCACAGATGAACCTTCTGAAGCCAACTCATAAAGTTCCTATCGAGATGCGGCTGGTTGTGAGCTTCCCGGGAATTGGATTTACGGAAGCCAAGGCAGGTGCCCTGACTTCCAAGAAACGGAAAAGAGAGAGAGAACCATCATTTTTTTCCCATCATCCCTGATTTGAGAACAGCAAAAGGTTTTCAGCAAAAAGTATAGACTTAGCCCCAACGAGCGGTGGAAATGGCGATAATGAGAGACTCCTGTTGAAAAGAGAGAGGACATCAGTGGCCACATGGGATTTAATCTAAAGGGTTTTTTTTTAAAGCCTTTTGAAAAACTGTCTGGAATCACGGTTGGCCAGCATCATTTTTTTTTTTTTAAAAAAAGACAATTTGGGACATGGAAGCCTTGTCCCGCTCACCACTGCCTCTCTCTCGTTCCAGCTATTCTTGCACCAGTTCCCAAGCAGTCTCCATTCTGAACTCTCTACAGCCAAACTAAGGGTGTTTATTTTATTTTTCTGTTGAAAAAAAAACCCCTCCTCACCCCCTTCCTCTTTTCTTGACTTCAGAGAAACCAAAGTGCTCTCTTTGGCGCAACCTTTGGCCTCCTCCTCCTCCTCTTCCTCCTCCTCGTTTTAGGTGCCTTGAAAATTTTCAAATGTTTAAAAAAAAAAAATATGAATGTCTCGCAAATTCTCTTAGTCCTTTTTTTCCTCTCCTCCGTTTTTCATAGAAAAACAAAAAAAAAAGTACAAGTTTAAAAAATTAATTATTAAAAATAAAGAAACAAAATAAAGCAAAGAGTTTTTCCTTATTTTGCGGGGTGGGGGTAGGGGGAATAAAATGGGGAAAAGTTTAATTTTGACAGCCAGTTTCATGATAGGACTAGGCACAAACTCAGGTGGCCTTCTGCTGGGAATTGGAAGCACCCAAATTTTGCTAGATTCATCCGTCATTATTTTAGACAGGGGTCACATTAAAACAAGCCCGTCCATCAAGATTTGTTATGTAAGCCATGATTGGTTGGGATGACACAGTACACTAAGCCACAAACTTGAATCTGTAAATCACGGTGCCTTGGTTCATACTTGATTTTGGCTGTGTGGACTTTGAAATCCCAGAATTCCATTACCAGCTTGACCATTGATAAGTATTCTGGAGATTGAAGGCCACATGCCTGGAAATGGCCAAGATTGGGAAATGCTGTTTTCTAACCATGAATGATTAAAAGTTGGTTGACTGCATTAATGCAACACATTGCGCAATAAATATTGGAACCACAATACCTGGGTTTGTAATAATAGTAATAATAATAATAATAATAATAATAATAATAATAATAATAATAATAATAATAATAATAATAATTTTATTGTCATTGTACATGTATACACAGTATACCCATACAACGAAATTCGCTTAACACCCAAAGACCAGGTCCAACACACATAACAATCCCCAAACACCCCCCCATCCACCCACCACAAATTCCCCACCCCTAAACCACCCAAACATCCACACAACAGACCAAGTAATGCTGTCCAACAGCTCATCAATGGTGGCCCTTTAGTTCATTGTTGAGTGCAATTATAGCTCTGGGATAAAAACTATTCAGAAGACGTGTGGTTCCGAGTTTGAATTGTTCTGTATCTTCTGCCAGAAGGCAACAGTCCAAAAAGATTGTAAGCAGGATGGGAAGAGTCTCTGAGAAGGTTATGCAACTTCCTCAAACAGCGAGATTTGAAGATGTCGTCCAGGGCTGGTAGCTGGAGCCCGATGATATTCTGGGCAGTTTTAATAATTCTCTGTAGAGCTTTTTTGTCCGCTGCAGAGCTGCCACCTTAATACCACCTTAATACCATTATTTAACCATGGCTTTCTGAGTAAATGCACACAGTATGCTAAATTGAGCTGGGGTGACCCTTCTGGACATCTTCCTGAAGTGCTGAACTATGATTCCTAACCAGGATTGTTACAATGATTGCTTCTTTTAACAGATTCATGTGAAATTATAGATCCCTGCAGAGGGAAGTCTAGCACCTCAGCAAGAAGCAGAAAAATTCTACCCCTGGTTCTTTTCCATGTCTCTTTAAACTCCGATCCTAGTCACCGGCAAGCCTCACGCTCCAATTATTTTCTCGTAATTTGGGCCGAGTCCCCATTTTAAGGAGGTTGGGACAGTGGATCTCAAGCTGAATTTTTAAAAAAGATCGTGACAGAGGCGAGATTTGAACCAGGACCTCCAGCCATCAGGCCCCGGAGGAGGAGACAAAACTCAAGACTTCTCTGGGTTACTCAAGCCTGCCTCCTGGACTGTAATATCCCCCCCGGGGGGGAAATTATTTCCTGTCACTTTATAATGGTGGTTTCTGCTAAATTTAACATAAAACTCGAGTTCATTACTTTGGCATTAGACAGGCTCCAGGATTTTGCCCGCAGGTTAATGGATTTCTCCTGGGGATGAAAGTGCCATTTTTCAGCGGGAAGCCACGACAAGCAGGGCAAAGGGTGATGCCACTCCTGGGGAGATGGAGGTCTTTGGGAGGAGGGAGGGGGGACTCTGGGTCTCTCTCAGCCTGCAAGGACGGTTGGGGTGGAGGCACAAGCCGACAAGAAGACAACAGCAAAACAAGAATCGTCCGTATCCCCTGGAGCATGCTAAGGCTTCCTTTTTTAAAAAAAAAAATTCTCCTTGCTCTCCAAGCTGCTTGTGGGCTGGTTTATGGAAAGCGTGATGACATCGCTTTATATTTCAACAATGCAAAACCATTAATTGGAAAGGATGCAGTAAGGAAAGGGGAAATGTCGATAGTTTAGACACAAAAGGCCTGGATGAAAAACTAGGGTCTTCGGAGGGGCTCCTAAAAGACACGGCTGCCTCTCAAATTCCTGGCACAAAAGTTGCAGAGTTGTTCCCCGCCCCCCCCAAAAAAACAGCCAGAGTTAACCATCGAGTAACCTGGTCAGTTTCAGTACACATAGCAAGTCCAGTTCTGAAATGACCCCTTCCAGTTTCTGTGGTTGAGGGTCCTAAAAGGTAAAAGGTAAAGGTTCCCTTTGCACATACGTGCTAGTCGTTCCTGACTCTAGGGGGCGGTGCTCATCTCCGTTTCAAAGCCGAAGAGCCAGCGCTGTCCGAAGACGTCTCTGTGGTCATGTGGCCGGCATGACTCAACGCCAAAGGCGCACAGAAAACGCTGTTCCCTTCCCACCAAAGGGGGTCCCTATTTTTCTACTTGCATTTTTTTTACCTGCTTTCGAACTGCTAGGTTGGCAGAAACTGGGACGAGTCACGGGAGCTCACCCCGTTACGCGCCACTAGGGATTTGAACCGCTGAACTGCCGACCTTTCGATCGACAAGCTCAGCGTCTTAGCCACTGAGCCACCTAGCATGTCAAAAAACATGATAATATAGGCGCGACTTTTGAAGGGTCACCTTGAAAACCCCCCCCCCAAGGTTTGGGAAGCAGCCCATAGAGATTTGAGGTTTCGGTTTGGACATCAGTGCCAGGGTTGATTGACACCCCAACCGAAACCAATTTTGTCGCTGCTTAGAGCAATATGAGAAGTTGGAGAATTTGGGATGGATGGGGGGGAAGCACAGAATCCTCCCTCCAACCCCAAAACGAACACCGTACATGCGTGCACATAAATAGTTGAGACTCTGAAACCAACTCCCAGCTTTTGAATCCTCCTTATTTTGCTACCGGGGGTGAAAGAAGTGTGTTACCAAAATAATTCGTCGAACACAACCTGCGTCTCAGGAAAAGTGTGTTATGCAACAGCCGAGTTAGTAGGCGTGTTTGACCACATGCACATACCTCATGCAACGTTGCAGCTTGTTCGAAGCCCAATGCAATGTTGCAGCTTGTTCTAACGCCCAATGCAACGTTGCAGCTTGTTCTAACGCCCAATGCAACATTGCAGCTTGTTCTAACGCCCAATGCAACATTCCATTTTGTTTTAACGCCCAATGCAATGTTGAAGTTTGTTCTAACGCCCAATGCAACACTGCATCCTGTTTTAACACCCAATGCAACACTGCATCGTGTTTTAACACCCAATGCAACACTGCAGCTTGTTCTAACACCCAATGCAACACTGCATCGTGTTTTAACACCCAATGCAACATTCAGCCTAAATTATTTGCAGCTTGTTCTAAAGCCTCGTGTAGCATTGCAGTTTAACACCAAACGCATCATTGCACCTTGTTTTCACGCCAGGCCAAATCCTGGCCAACTCCCCCCCCCCCCAAATCCATCAAAACCTCAGTCTCTCTTTTCTTCCGTCTTTTTACCGTTTTTTTTCCCCCCTTGCCTGAGGGCATCTTGCCATTTGCTTTTTATAAACGCCGCTTTTATTTCTTCTCTAAGCCCACATTTATTGACCTACATCAACCCTTCCAAGGGTTGGGAGGGAGGGATCGGGCGCCTTCTCCTTTATTTTTAAATCTTAAAAATAAAACCCAAGGACGGAAAATTGGGGGTCGAGGAGGAGGAGAGCGAGCGAGGGAGGGAGGGAGGTAGAAAAGATGGATATTAATTTGGGAAAGAGGTCAAGAATAGGCAAGAAGGAAAATGTACAGATTGAGTGTGTATGTGTGCACTGGATTTAGAGAATACACACACACACACACACACACAAAAACACGCCTGCCTGAGTTAAGGTTTGGACTTCTGATTTAACAAGAGAAGGAAAGGCAGCCAGGAGGGCCTGGCTCTATTAATAACCCAGAATGCCAGCTCCGAGAGAAGACAGACTCATCACACACCGAGGCACAGCTGGAAAAAAAAAATGCTCCTGGGCCTCCCACGGCCCCCAAATGGATGGCAAAGCGCATCTTCTTAACAGCCTAATTCGTGCTCTGCTCAGGGAGCAGAAAACATCGGTAGTTAACCGATGCTGCTAAAACATCTGACGGCCTGACCCAGATGGAGGCAGGCAGAGGCAGAGGCTGGGAGTAAGACGGAAAGGTGAGATTGTGTCCTCTGGCAACCGGGGATGGGGGGATGGGGTGGGGTGGGGTGTTTCTCAACCTTGGGAACTTGAAGAGGGGTGGACGGACTACAACTCCCAGCTGGCTGGGGAATTCTGGGAGTGAAAAGTGTCAGAATAGAGCTGGCAGCAGAGGTGGTAGTCAGCCGGTTCGGACCGGTTCACCGGAACCGGTTGCAGAAATCGCGAGCGAGTGTGCCCATATACGACGAACCGGTAGTAACATAATGCGAAACTCACCGCTGGCTGGAAGGGACCTTGGAGGTCTGCTAGTCCAACCTCCTGCTCAAAGCAGGAGAAAGCCTTATACCAGTAAACTTTTTGCCATCCCATGCCAAAAGCGGGGGTCATACGTGCACGTGACCATACCCATACCCTGCTTTTGGCGCCCAATGGCCCAGTGGGCCCGTTTTTCGCCCTCCCAAGCTCCAGAGGCTTCCTTGGAGCCTGGGGAGGGCGAAAACTGCCTTCCCCACCCCTCCCAAAGGCCCTCCGGAGGCCGGAAACGGCTCATTTTCTGACTCCCGGTGGGACTGGAAGACCCGAAAATCAGCTGGCCGGCACACCCATGCACACTGGAGCTGAAGCAGAGCAACGCTCGTGTGATCACAGATATGGCTCCGTGTGCCACCTGTGGGTTCGCCGTCACGGTCCTATACTATTTCTAACAAATGACGGTCCAATTTTTCTTAAAAACCTCCAGGGATTTTTTGTAGAAAAAAAAATGCTTTTAAAAGTTAAAAAAAAAAAGTTGGCCACACCCACCCAGTCACATTACTCCCACCACCACCAAGCCACGGCCACACAACAGGTAGTAACAAATTTTACATTTCACCACTGGGTATAAGCCATAGATCGCTACGGGGTGAAGAGGAGTCCCTGTATATTTAAATCACTTCTGGTCTCCCACTTTCTTTTTAAAAAACGCCCAAATCCTGGCTTCCTTTCAGGCCCCTGCTAAAATATGAAGCGCGCACAGCCTACAAACCAGCCCGAACTCCATGGAGGACACCAGCCATATGTCGAGCATATGGCTGAGCATTCAGCACAGATCAAGGGTGAAGTTTATGTGCCGCTTCGGCCAGCGCTGCGCCAAATTTGCCAAAAAGGTGACAGATTTTCAAAATAGCAAAGTGTTTCTTAAAAGGGAGAGGGCGTACATGGAGCTGTTTCGCTTTAAAAAAAAAAAAGAAAAGAAAAAGGAAGTCACGATCAATCCTAAAAGCCCAAACACTGGAAACATGAAACAGATCAACCAGAACCAGAGATTTTCATCGTTTTAAATCAAGAGCGCCTAATAAAATAACACATCGTGCCATGTCTGGTGGGGAAATCTGGGAGCTGAAGTCCACAGATTTTAAAAGCTGGGGAATTATGGGGGTTGAAGTCCATCCATCTTAAAGCATGCTTGCTGGGGAGTTCTGGGAGTCGAAGTCCACATATCTTAAAAGCACAGCTGGCTAGGGAAACCAGGAAGCAATTTTCTCAGGGTGTTCCAATCTTCCAAACATCTGCATCTTTGGCTTGAGATGCCCAGAAGATTCGTACCCACCCACCCAATCGCTCCCAAGCAGGATGAATTCTAGTCAAATCTATCTGGAGCTTAGAATAGAATAACAGAGTTGGAAGGGACCTTGGAGGTCTTCTAGTCCAACCCCCTGCTTAGGCAGGAAGCCCTACACCACTTCAGACCAATGGTTATCCAACATCTTCTTCAAAACTTCCAGTGTTGGAGCATCCACAACTTCTGGAGGTAAGTTCTGGGCCTGGTGGCTCAGCAGACTGATAGCATTGTGATTAACACCAGCTGTCTGCAATTACTGTAAGTTCAAATCTCACCAGGCTCAAGGTTGACTCAGCCTTCCATCCTTTCTAAGGTAGGTTAAATGAGGACCCAGTTTGTGGGGGCAATAAGATGACTTTGTATAAAATATACAAAAGTATGAAGGCTATTGCTTAACGCATTGTAAGCCGCCCTGAGTCTCCGGAGAAGGGCGGCATATAAATCAAATTAAAAAAAAAAAGTTGTTCCACTGATTAATTGTTCTCGCTGTCAGGAAATTTCTTAGTTCTAGGTTGTTTCTCTCCTTGATTAGTTTCCATCTGTTGCTTCTTGTCCTGCCCTCAGGGGCTTTGGAGAATAGCTTGACTCCCCTCTTCTTTGGGGCAGCCCCATAGATATTGGAAGACTGCTATCGTGTCTCCCCTAGTCCTTCTCTTCATTAAACTAGACATATCACATCTGGAGGGTGACAATTCCTGTGCCTTAACACCTCCCCCCCAATTGGTGATACTGGCACCATCGCACCGTCTCTTTATGGCCAGGAGGCTGCCTGCGGTGGGCAAAGGCAGCTACAGCCACCAGCTGCAACCAAGACTTGCTAAGTGGGGTTTGCACCCTGCTAAAACAGCTGTCAGGCGTGGCTCCGTTTAGCACTGCCAGAGCAGGCCTGACACATTTGCTGGCAGCCCAGGGCAGGGATAGTGAGGGATCCCCGCTGCTCTTTGCATATGGTGCCTGCCTTGGACGATATCCAGCATAAGGAAGCTTATTGGTTTAAAAAAAAAAAGGGAGTGGGAGGAAAAGCAGCTGGAAAAAAAAGGCCTTCCCTCAATTGTGGGCATGGCTGGTCTAGTGAAGAGGAGGACCAGGGGAGACATGAGAGCAGTCTTTTAATATTTGAGGGGCTGCCACAGAGAGGAGGAAGGGAGTCAAGCTATTCTCCAAAGCACCCGAAGGCCAGACAAGGAAGAATGGATGGAAACTGATCAAGGAGAGATTCAACCTGGAAATAAGGAGGAATTTTCTGACAGTGAGAACAATCAACCCATGGAAGAGAAGTTGCCTTCGGAAGTTGTGGGAGCTTCATCCCTGGAGGCTTTCGAGAAGACACTGGACTGCCATTGGTCGGAAATGGTGTAGAGTCTTCTGCTTGGGCGGAGGGGGTTGGACTAGATGACCTACAAGGTCCCTTCCAACTCTGTTATTCTAGATGCAGGCAGATCCTCTATGCCCTCCCTCCTGCCAAGACCCCTCCCTGCAAAGCTGCTCTGCAAAGCATCTTAAGCCTTGTCTCTGTTAGCAGGAGGAAAATTGCCTTGGACAAAACCACTGCGGAATTCACTCTCGCGGCCAAAACGCGGGCACGCAGGCCCACAGGCCATTAATCGAATTTGGCTCTGCAGCCGAGCAAAGGGGGGACATGCTCCGAATTTGGTTTGGATGCCAGAAGAGGGAAGATGAGTTCTAACACGAAGAGGTACCCGCCATGCCATAATTACAAGGGGCCAGGCATTCATTCATTCATTCATTCAGTGTTTCCCCGAAAATAAGACCCTGTCTTATATTTTTTGAACCCCGAAATAAGGGCTTGGTCTTATTTTCGGGGAGGTCTTATTATTTTGGGGCGCATGGAGCAAGACGGGGCTCCTCTTGCCGTCTTACCCGATTTCCAGCTCTGCATTTAAATATTTTGGGGGAGAGGCTTATTTTAGCGCATGCACTCAAAAGCCTGATTGGGCTTATTATCAGTGGATGTCTTATTTTATATATATATATATATATATATATAAAAAAAACTATTCTAAAAATACGAGTTTCAGGTATATTAGTAAAAAAAGAAACAGACATACTGCGAACTCCTATCTGGTCCTGTTTTGTTTTATGATATCTGTCCTCCATATACAGTATGTTTTAAATCAAACATATTTGTTCTTACATAGCCATTTTAAGCATTGCTTAAGCCAAATCTTGCTCCTATTTTACGAAAGTTTTGATTACCTTAATTTCATTTAAGATGTTTGCCCATAGCCACTGTCTTTCCCCCAGATAATTTTTTTAAATTTATATATGATATTTTTTATTTTGCATACAAATAATACAAACATAATACATATAACTCTAAATACGATAGATAGATAGATAGATAGCTAGATAGATAGATAGATAGATAGATAGATAGATAGATAGATATAAAAATACAAATATTACAGTGCACACACACACAAACGGAGTCCTTTTTTATTATTATTATTATAACCCGGGCATTCATGGCAAGAGGGGGAGCAAAATTAAGGTTAAACTGTGGAAAAGTAGAGAAAAAAACTTCCCCAAGCTGGCTGAATATATTTCTTTGGCCCCTTGGGCGAGGTGTCGGTACGCATCGATTAATCTTGTGCGAATTACTGGGCTCAATGCTATTGGTGTTAGGGTGGCTATATATATATATTTACTGTATGCGACTGTATTGGATTTTGATTAGGGGGTGCGTGTTTAAACTGCTGTTGTGTGTTGTTAGGTGCCCAGAGCCACTTGGCGAACAGGCAGTCGTATAAACTGAAGAGATAAAGATAAATAAAACAGGTTACACAAAGCTTCCAAACGGATGGGATTTTTTGGGAGGGGGAGAAAAAAAGAAGCAGTCCTGCTTTTTAAAAGTCTTCCAATATCTGCTTGAAATCTTTCCGCAAACCCGATCAGGTGTCATTGTATTCTCTGGGGGAACTAAATGGATAAATACAAGGAAACACCAGATTTGGGGGCTCCAGTCCAGCTACGATCAGAAGATTCTTATTTATCGGCTACGTTTCCAGGCTGGCCAACGAAGCCGGTTCCCCCCCTAGGCAGTGTACTAATCCTATAAAAATATAATGCAAAATAAACTAAGCATTCAAAGGGACGAGCGGATTCAGAGTACAGCTGCTCCCGAATCAGCTGCCCAATTGTAATGGGAGGAGAAAACCCCCCAATTATGACATTATACATTATCCTGCATTATTACAGGAGCCTTGTTGGTTATCCATATTTTTCTGGGTGCAATTCAAGGAACTGGTTATTTACCTACCAATCAAGTCCTGTTATCAGTCAGGTTCTGGGCACCTTAAGATCATCTATTCTGTGTACTGGTAGTCCTCAACTTACAACCATTCGTTTATTGGCCAACAACAAGGGGAAAAAAGGGACTTTCGTCGTAACTTACGACCTGTGCAGGGTCACGTGATCAAAATTCAGGGCACTTTGGGAACTGACTCATAGTTGTGACGGTCGCAGTCATGTCAAGGGGTCACATGATCTCCTTTTGGGAGATCTTCTGACAAGCAAAGTCCACGGAGAAGCCAGATTCACTTAACAACCGTGTGACTTAACAGCTGCAGCGGTTCACTCAACAACAGTGGCGAGAAAGGACGTACAATGGGGCAAAACTCACTTATGAGCTGCGGTGGCGCAGTGGTTAGAATGCAGTACTGCAGACTACGTCTGCTGATCACCGGCTGCCAGCAGTTTGGCAGATCGAACCTCACCAGGCTCAAGGTTGACTCAGCCTTCCGTTCTTCCGAGGTGGGTAAAATGAGGACCCGGATTGTTGGGGGCAAGAGGCTGACTCTGTAAACCGCTTAGAGAGGACTGTAAAAGCACCGTGCAGCGGGATATAAGTCTAAGTGCTATTGGTATTGCCCTTCCTTCCTTCCTTCCTTCCTTCCTTCCTTCCTTCCTTCCTTCCTTCCTTCCTTCCTTCTTTCCTTCCTTCCTTCCCTCCCAGTGGCTAGAATGCAGCATTGCAGGCTAACTCACTGCTCACTGTCAGGAGTTCGATCCTGCCTGGCTCAAGGTTGACTCAGCCTTCCGTCCCAAGAGGCTGACTCGTAAACCGCTTAGAGAGGGCTGTAAAGCACTGTGAAGCGGTATATAAGTCTAAGTGCTATTGCTATTAACAAATGTCTCACTTAACAACATAAATTTTGGGCTCAATTGTGGTCACAAGTCCAGGACAACCTGAGCAATCTATTGTTCAGATGCTAATCTTTTCCACCATGGCCTCTAAAATACACTGCCCGGCCCCCAGCTAGAGCAAATGCAATAAATAAAATAAACAAAGGGCTAAAAAGGAAAGACAGAAAAAACTAGGAGAAGAAACATCGATGGTAAGAGAGGAAAAGGGCTGGACGGGACAAGATACACCAGAGAAATCTTGCCAACTACTGTACAATGTGGTAGCTAAAAGGTAAAGGTTCTCCTCGTACATACGTGCCAGTCGTTCCCGACTCTAGGGGGCAGTGCTCATCTCCATTTCAAAGCCGAAGAGCCAGCGCTGTCCGAAGACGTCTCCGTGGTCATGTGGCCGGCATGACTCAATGCCAAAGGCGCACGGAATGCTGTTCCCTTCCCACCAAAGGTGGTCCCTATTTTTCTACTTGCATTTTTTTGTACGTGCTTTCGAACTGCTAGGTTGGCGGAAGCCGGGACAAGTCATGGGAGCTCACCCCGTTATGCTGCACTCGGGATTCGAACCGCTGAACTGCCTACCTTTCGATCGACAAGCTCAGCGTCTTAGCCACCGCGTCCCCTAATGAGGTAGCTAGCTATCTCAAAAAACCATAATAGATTTGGGCAGCCCAGAAAGAGGGTTATCAGCAGATATTCACTTAATGCGCGACTGCTGCATTTTTCATTGCCATCGGTCGGATTTTTCTGCCCCAGGGGTCAAAATAATTCCTCTCGCCTTAGGGAACAGCAGGCCTTGATTCAGGGGAGCGAGGCTATCACTTATTTCTTTGCCTCAGGGAAGCCCCCCCAAAACACCCAGCGAGGAACAAGAGGGAGACATTAAGTTAAATTCACATCAGAGACATTCCTTGTGGGGGAAAAAAAGTGTGTGGAATGAGCCTGGGGGGCCGAGGAGTTAATATGCTGGTATAGCTAAAGCTTCCACCAGGCCTCCAGGTTGCCTGTGGCCCCCCAGATACATGACTTGGAGGTCCCCAGAAATCTTGCAAAATTATATTTATTTATTAAGAAGATTTATAGGACTGCCCAGCTCACTCACGGTGATTCCTTCCCTCCTTCCTTCCGGTTTCCTTCCTTCTTTCCTTCTTTCCTGTTTCCTTCTTTCCTTCCTTCCTTCCTTCCTTCCTTCCTTCCTTCCTCTTCCTAGTGGTTAGAATGCAGCATTGCAGGCTAACTCTGCCCACTGCCAGAAGTTCGATCTTGACTGGCTCAAGGTTGACTCAGCCTTCTGTCCTTCCGAGGTGGGTAAAATGAGGACCCAGACTGTTGGGGAGCAAGAGGCTGACTCTGTAAACCGCTTAGAGAGGGCTGTAAAGCACTGAGAAGCGGTATATAAGTCTATTTTATACACTTATAGCAATACTATTGCTATTGACATGCCCTTGGTAACTGCATGGTCGTCGAGTGACGATCCCCAGGGGGAGAGCCTTCTCTGTGGGGGCACCTGCCCTCTGGAATGAGTTACCCCCAGGAATACGACTGATCCCGGACCGCCGTACTTTCCGCCGAGCATTGAAGACCTTCTTATTCCAGGAAGCCGGGCTGGCTTAAAATTTTAATGGGCTCTTTTATGGGTAAAGGGTTTTAAAAAATTTAGGGAAGCCAAACTGATTTAATTCTGTTTTAATTTATTTTAATTTTTCTATTGTATGTATTTTAATTTTGGCTGTTCACTGCCCTGAGTCCTTCGGGAGAAGGGCGGTATACAAATTTAATAAAACATAAACATAAACACCACTTCCAAATCCCCATTAGCAGGGCCTGCCCCCCTCCATCTCCCCCAAAACCTGCCTTGCAAGGGTTGCTTAATGCACTTCCAACCTCCCTGTGAAATATCGCCTGGCAGCAACCATAAAAGGGAGCTGAGACAAGAGCCATCTGATTGGGGAAGCGCTCCCCATTTAAGCCTGGCGGACGCCTGCTGCAAATCTCTATTTTTATGGCGATTTTTATAGTCCAAAGGTGGAAAGAGACAAGAGGGGAGGGGAAGAGGGGAAGGGAGAGGGGGAGAAAAAAGAAAGAAGGAATATCTCACACTTATTGCTCTAAAAAAGGGCCGTTTATGGCCATTGCAGAAGTTCTCTTTGAAGAAAGCTACGGGGAAGAAGGAGATAGATAGATAGATAGATAGATAGATAGATAGATAGATAGATAGATAGATAGATAGATAGATAGATAGA
>NW_026844081.1:770986-802494 GCF_029531705.1 Pantherophis guttatus
TTTCATGCCTAAGGTGGGACTAGAACTCACCGTCTCCTGGTGATTGGCCCAAAGTCACCCAGGCGGCTTTCATGCCTAAGGTGGGACTAGAACTCACCGTCTCCTGGTGATTGGCCCAAAGTCACCCATCCAGCTTTCATGCCTAAAGTGGGACTAGAACTCACCATCTCCTGCTGATTGGCCCAAACTTACCCAGCCGGCTTTCATGCCTAAAGTGGGACTAGAACTCACCGTCTCCTGGTGATTGGCCCAAAGTCACCCAGCCAGCGTTCATGCCTAAGTCTGGACTAGAACTTACGGCCTCCTGGTTTTTATCCTGGTGCCCTTAACCACTAGACTAAACTGGCTATCCTAAGGCAACCGAGAGGATTTCTTTAGCCTTGGGGAAATCAACTCGAGTGCTATTCAATTTTTTGGGGACTGAACCGGAGGATGGACCTCAGCAAAAGATGGTTGGCATCTCTCCTCTTGCCTAAGATCCTTTCCCCCCCTCCTTTTTTTTTTTTTGGCTGATGCAGCAGCCGGCAAGGAAGGGGCGCATCAGAGATGTGACGTGATTTCTTCTGCAGCAGTAACAGCAGTGAAAGTCTCAAACTCTTCCTCCAAACAGTGTTCTTTTTTCTTTTCTTTTTGGCTTCTAAGAATAACTGCATTAGCTACCGGAGACCTTACTCGTTGTCTCCACGGAGTTGGCCAATTGCCTTGCAGCTTCAGCGACCGTATCGCAGGGACATCCCTGGGACGAATTCTGGAGGTTAATCAGGCCCTGCGATTAATTATGCAGTTAATTAATGTCAGGTAATTAAGCGCTATTTCATTCTGTCAGTCCTGGACCGGTGGAATTGCACCAAAAGCCACGGAGGCAGAATCTACTTCTCTGTTTTTTGGCTTTGCCTGTCGGGGGTCGGGATGGGGAATTCTGGATTTGGATGATAGCCCCCCCCCTCCCCACGCACACACAAAATGGAAAATGGGAGGTAGAGTACAAAGAGGAAATAAGTTTGAGGGGAGTACCAGTTTGGTCTGGTAATGAAGGCGCCAGGCTAGAGACCAGGGGATAGGGAGTTCTAGCCCCACTTAGGCAAGGAAATCGGCTGGGTGACCCTTGAGTTAATCACCAGGAGATGATGAGTTCTAGTCCCGCCTTAGGCATGAAAGCTAGCTGGCTGACTTTGGGACAGTCCCTCCCTCTCAGCCAAACCTACCTCACGAGGCTGTAGTTGTGGCGAAAATAGGAGGAAGAAGGAGTATTTGGTATGATTGGCACCTTGAATAATAATAATAATAATAATAATAATAATAATAAGAAGAAGAAGAAGAAGAAGAAGAAGAAGAAGTTATATATTAATAATAATAATAATAATAATAATAATAATAATAATAATAATAATAATAATAATAATAATAATAGCAGGCAATAATAAAAACAAACAGATCTCCATGGAAATTACTGAGCAATGAGATTACAAAATTCTTTTTCAAAACCCAGATTTTTCTTTATTGTTCTACTAATCTCATTCCTTCTTCCTTCCTTCCTTCCATCCATCCACCCATCCCTTCCCCTCTAATCCTTCCTTGCCTCCCTCCCTTCTCTCCCCTTTCCCTTCCTTCCTTTTCCTTCCCCTTTCCTCTAATCCTTCCCTCCCTTCTGTCCCTTTCTTTTTCTTTTTTCTTTTTCTTTTTCTTTTTCCTTTTTCTTTCTCTCCCTTTCTCCTTCCTTCCCTTTCCTTCCCCTTCCTTCTAATCCTTCCCCCCTTCTGTCCCCCTTTTCTCTTTCTTTCTTTTTTTCTTTTTCCTTTCTTTCTTTTTGTTCTCTCTCTCCCCCTTTCTCCTTCCTTCCTTCCTTCCTTCCATAAAGCCAATGTATTGCCATAGTTCCATTTTGCCAAATGCAGGAAAGCAGTCTTCCAGTTTTCAGCCACTATAGTTACAGGTGGCTCCATCCCAAAAGAAATTCAGGGGAAGCTGCCCACCAAATGCTCACTGCTCAGCCAATTCTGCGAATCCTGCTGACTACAGCTTTGCCAACTGACCAGCAGTAAACAAAGCAGGGTTGTTTTAGGGCGATGCGCGAGCCCCGTGGAGAAGTTCTCCTTCTAAAGAGACGTGCCGTAGCCTTTTTTTAAGTGTGAGGCCGGCTGCTGGGAAGAGGGGTCAGCACAACCAAACAAGGCCAGCCCACCCTGGGCTTCCTAAGCAGCAGCTCGGATTGTGTTGCAGCTCCACTGGCGGCTAACGTCCGCCAGCAATTGGACCGCTGGAGTGACAGATGCGTCGATTTGCGTTGACAATTTGCCACTCTAATAGCTGCCTGGAGCTTTTGCCTCCCTCATTTGGTGGGCTGATAACCGTGCCCGGCGATTGGTAATGCCAAAGTAACGCAGGCACTCAATCCATCCATCTCTCCAATAAAACACCCAGCTGGGAAAACACAACGCCAATCTTCCCACCAGCCGGTCCCCCACAGCGCCTTAACTCTGAGAGAGGGAGAGAGAGAGAGAGGCAGGGAGAGAGAGGCAGGGAGAGAGAGAAGAGGAAGAGAAGAGAAGAGGAGAGAAGAGGAGAAGAGAAGAGAAGAGAAGAGGAGAGAAGAGAAGAGAAAAGAAGAGAAAAGAAGAGAAAATGGAATGGAATAGAGTAAATTTACAAGAGAAGAGAAGAGAAGAGAAGAGAGAGAAGAGAAGAGAAGAGAGAGAAGAGAGAGAAGAGAAGAGAAGAGAGGAATAGAAAAGAATTGGAATTGGAACTGGAACTGGAACTGGAACGGAATGGAATAGAATAGAATAGAGAATGGAAGAGAAATAGAAATAGGAAGAGAAATGAAGAGAAGAGAAGAGAAGAGAGAGAAGAGAAGAGAAGAGAAGAGAAGAGAAGAGGAGAGGAGAGAGAGGAGAGGAGAGGAGAGGAGAGAAGAGAAAATGGAATGGAATGGAATAGAGAGAATTTACAATTTACGAGAAGAGAAGAGAAGAGAAGAGAAGAGAAGAGAAGAGAAGAGAAGAGAAGAGAAGAGAAGAGGAATAGAAAAGAACTGGAACTGGAACTGGAACGGAATGGAATAGAATAGAATAGAGAATGGAAGAGAAATAGAAATAAGAAGAGAAGAAGAGAAGAGAAGAGAAGAGAAGAGAAGAGAAGAGAAGAGAAGAGAAGAGAAGAGAAGAGAAGAGAAGAGAGGTGGCTGATCCTACAAGGACCACATCAGGTTGAAAGCTACTCAGGTGACCCAACAGAAAAGATGGAAGAAGAACCAGCAGAATTCCAGTCCAGGTCCCGCAATCTGGAGGCTAAACCATCAATGAAGAATTGAGGGAGCTAGGTATGTCCAGTCTAAGGAAGAGAAGGATTAGGGGGGACATGCTAGCACTCTTCTGGTACTTGAGAGGGGATGCAAGAGGGGGCTCGGCCGATTCTCCAAAGCATCGGACAGCAAAAGAAAGCCACAGATGGAAACTTATCAAGGAGACATTTCGATCGGCAGATAAAAACACACAGACAAAATCTTGCCACCTGCGATATAATTTTGACATTGTACAGGTAGTCCTCGATTTATAACAGTTCATTATTCAAAGTTACTGCTTTGGAAAAAAAAAAGGGACTTTTAACTGTTAGAATAGAATAGAATTTTTTTATTGGCCAAGTGTGTTTGGACACAAAAAGGAATTTGTCTTTGGTGCATATACTCACACTTACTACCATTGGCAGCATCCTCCGAGTCATGGGATCAACATTCGGGATGCTCGACAACTGACTCATATTTATAACAACTGCAGCGAGCCACTTAACTGCAGAAAGAAAGTTCATAAAATGGGACAAAAAAACCCCACTTAACAAATGTCTTGCTTAGCAACAGACATTTTTTTGCTCAGTTGTGGTCGTAAGCCGAGGACGACCCTGTGTATGCTCACAGGATTTATTCTGTCCAAAACCCGTGCACAAAACTTTCCAATTGCTCGCCTGTAGGGTGTTGTTTTTTTTTAAAATCATCAATACAGTAGAAACAAAAATATTATTTACAATTTTTAAAATGTATAATATTGAAGTATATCGATGCCTTGCCGGCTACATATGCTGGCGCCCCGGGAGGTGTTAACCACACATCTGGTGTCTGTAAGAGCTTTGAGACCATGATTGTGTTAGATTTCTGTCACAGAGACAAGGTCAAAAGGAAATAAACACCCTGCTTGCTTGGTTAAGCTGCCACAGACCACCCTGCTTGACGAATCTCCTGCAAACCTACAAATTGGATTGCATCAAAGCAAGGAAAGGAAACATCACTGCTGCTGTTAGGTTTTTGTTTTTTTTCACAGCTAGGAAATAAAATTGGATTGTCGGGTAACCTTAATTTACATTCAACTGTACCTATGAATTAAGGACATACGGACATTATGATGTACAAGGAAAGAGTGATGAAGCACCCGCCCCCCCAAAAAACACAAACTCGTTAGCAAAGACTTATAAACAACGCTAATAAAAACCTGCTGATTTATTTGCTATGGCGAAATTCAAACCGGAATCAAATCCTGAATTCTGATTCTTTGGCGGCCCCCAGTGTTCGTGGCGAGCAACGGCACCAGGTCTTTGCTGAGTCAACGGTATTTCGGGCAGAATAGAATAGAATAGAATAGAATAGAATAGAATAGAATAGAATAGAATAGAATAGAATAGAATAGAATAGAAAAACAGAGTTGGAAGGGACCTTGGAGGTCTTCTAGTCCAACCCTCTGCCCAGGCAGGAAACCCTACACCGCTTCAGACAAATGGTTATCCAACATCTTCTTAAAAATTTCCAGTGTTGGGGCATTCACAACTTCTGCAGGCAAGTTGTTCCACTTATTAATTGTTCTAACTATCAGGAAATTTCTCCTTAGTTCTACCCATTGCTTCTTGTTCTACCCTCAGGTGCTTTGGAGAATAGCTTGACTCCCTCTTCTTTGGGGCAGCCCCTGAGATATTGGAAGACTGCTATCCTGTCTCTCCTAGTCCTTCTCTTCATTAAACTAGACATACCCAGTTCCTGCAACCGTTCTTCATATGTTTTAGCCTCCAGTCCCCTAATCATCTTCGTTGCTCTTCTCTGCACTCTTTCTAGAGTCTCAACATCTTTTTTACATCGTGGCGACCAAAACTGAATGCAATATTCCAAGTGTGGCCTTACCAAGGCCTTATAAAGTGGTATTAACATTTCACGAAATTAAAAATCAGATCGTCTCTCAGTTGTAAAACCCGAGACTGATAAGAACTAAGCATGGGGTTTTTTTCCCAACTTAAAACAGTCATAATTTTCCTCCCTTTCCTCAAATCTTACATTGCAAATGCTACAGAATACAGGCGGTCTATGTTTAAGCGAGCACTATTGGCACCAGCAACCTGTAAAAATGGTCGTTAAGTGAAACCACAACTGTGTTTGCAAATCTTCCTTCCGTTTTCTTTTGCTTTGCAGACATGCAAAGGTCGTAAATGTGAGGCCTGGCTGCAAAGTTACTTTTTTCCCTCACGGTTGTGGCCGCGAATGGCCACTAAACAAGGCAGTTGCAAATGCTTTGACGACTGCTTCTTTCAGAAAATGTCAGAGAGAAATACTCTTGGGGCAATAATAGAACCAATTATTTTTCCCTCTCCCCCCCTCTGTTCTTCATATGGGCTAGATATTGGCAATCCGTATACGCGGCACTCATTTTAAAGAAATGCCCCTACGGGCACATACTGCAGTGCTTGTTTCATTGTCGATTTCCAAAATACTGACAGAAGCAAAAGAACTTCTGACTCACTCACTCAAACAAGGCGGTACTCCTCCAGATGGAGAAAAATTAGTTTTGCCATAATCCCAGCAAGAGCCATTTGTAAAAGTTTTTCAGAACTTCCAAGTTTCACAGAAACCTTATTGCAACTTGACCTTCGACGCCAATCACCCAAATTTTAAGCCATACAACCAGCACAGCAAATCTGTTTTTTAAAGAGTCTGAAGCACGAAAGTGATAGATCAATTTTTAAAATACCTTTGTTAAAAATTTTTAAAAAATACAAACCAATCCACCACACTGAATTAAAAAAAAACCTGGTCACTTACCTTTTGGTTTGACCATCCAATTCCGAAGAATAGAAGCATTCAAAATTGGTCGTTTATTTATTAACTTTGGGAAGGAGACAATACAATCACATATATTTTTTCCCTGTTATTTATGACTGCATTTCCCCCCGCTTCTTTGTCCTCTTAGCTTCTTTTCTATAGATATTCTGTCTTCTAAAAGCTTCAAAAGTTTCTACTGTGCGTTTATGCATTTTCAAGCAGGCAGATTTTGACCTCTTCGGCCGTTGTGTAATTCACCAATTCCCAACCATAGCAATTTCCAACTGGGTGAACTTCAACTCCCAGAATTCCCCAGTCATTGATAAGAAAATTCTGGGAATTGAAGTCCATATATCTTAAAATTGCTAAAGTTGGGAAACAGAGATCTAACTACTTCAAGACGCTGCAAAGTTATTTCCTGCGACATCTATTGTACATATGCACACCATACACATGTATCCACTAATTTGACATAATTCTTTTAGCTTTTTCCCCATCCCTATGATAGTAGTTAGCTTAAAAACACTGCAAAGTTTGGACTGCAGAAATTGCAAATTTTGATCTTGCCAAGAGCAGGTCTCAAAACTTGGCATCTTTAAGACTTGTGGACCAATTCTGGCTGGAGAATCCTGGGAGTTGAAGTCCACAAGTCTTAAACTTGCGAAGTTTGGAGACCCCTGGTCAAGAGCATGCCCGTTTCTTTTCTTCCTTTCTTAAACCCAAATGAGGAATGCAAAAATCACATCTGCCATGATCAGCCCCCTTACTAAGTCAAAGTCCACCATTTACTCACCAGCATTGACGATCGCGTCAACCTCCAACTTGGTAATGTCTCCTCGGAAGAGGGAGATTTTCCCGTTCAGATTATTATCCTTGGGGTAATTGGTTTCTTCGGGTTGCTGGATCCGAGCACCTGGCGTGAAAGGGGGGAAGAGATGAAGATGATGATGATGATGATGATGGGGGGAATGAAGATATTTCTCTGTCATTGATTTTAAAACAGCTTTAAAAAAAAAAAAAAAAGACTCACTTTTGGCCATTTCTTTCCATGTGGGGATCTGCTTCACTTTGACGAAATCTTTAGTGAAGTAATGTGCACGACGCTGTTTGTTGTTTAGTCCTTTCAAAAATGCTGAACGGGAAAATAAAGCAGGGGAGGAAGAAAAGAGTGGTTAGTGACCCAAATTCAGGGGGGGGGGAATTCAAGGGAATCTGCATGTTCTGCCCCAGCTACGGACCCCAAAGAACACAACACACACAAAATCTGTACAAACCTTAGTTTACTAATTAAGGACTACTTACGAGCTTTCTTAGTAGTTGTTCGAACACAAGTACAATTTAAATCATTCTTTTCTGAACAAGAGCTGTTAATTTAACTTCATTAACAGCCGACAAGAATCCAAAGAATAATAACTCAATTCTGAGGCACAGTATTTCAGATAACCATAATCTTATTGTGGTTGGCAGAATGCCCAGAAGCAATTTGCAGGAAAACTGATAAGAGAGAAGCAAGAGCCGATCAAATGTTTCTGGAATCAAGATGCGAAGAAATATGAACGAAGTTGTTTCCTGCAAATTGCATCAGTCGTCGTCCTTCCTTAAATAGGCTAGGGGAGTGGCCAATTAGCCTCAAGCCTTACTCTCGAGGAGACCTCCTCCTGAGGAGCCACTTCTGCCTTTTAACAGTTCTGCGAGCTCGTGCATCGAGAAGAGGCTCCTCCTCTTCTTCTGGGAGCTTTTGGAGGTTCTGAAGGCCCTGGCTGAATCCCCACCTCTGGCACCATATCTTCTCCAGCCTCCTCATTGTCTGACTCAAGCACCAGCTGCACAGGCTGCTGGCGCAGCACCACACCAGCCTCCTAGCTGTCGGAATCAGCTACTAACTGCACAGGCCGCTGACGGGCCACAACACTGCAATAATTTACTGTGTACCAGTTAGAAAAGAATCACTTTTAAGCGATTGTATTGCAACTTCAAAAGAAAATGTTTTCAGTACGTAGAAGAGCTGGTTGGTGAAAAATTTTGCTTTTGGAGTAGCTAAAATCTACAACTGAGCATATTTGAGGCCAGGTAGTTCTTGTCTAGTGGAAGCAGCAACTTGGTCATTGAGCAAATCAGTTGCTATGTGAAACCACAATTCTGTTTACAATCCAACTTCACTCTTTCTTTGCTCGACAGACCTGGCAAGGTTGTCCATGCCAGGCCCTGGTCGCAAAGTTATTTTGTGACCGCCATTGTAAGTGTGAACTAAACAAGGCAGTCACCGATGAGGACTACCAATGGCAGCTAGAGCCAGTTTGGTGTAGTGGTTAAGGTGCCAGCCTAGAAAGTGGGTGGCGGTGAGTTCTAGTCACACCTTAACCATGAAAGTCAGCTGGTGACTTTGGGTCAGTCCCTCCTACCTCACAGGACTGTTATGGGGAAAATAAGAGAAAAAATGATTATTATATATGTTCACCTCCTCGAGTTACCTATGAAGTAAAGAATACCCTATATAGTTTTTATACTATGAAGTTCATGTTATAGTTACCTATAAAATTTAAAAAAAAACCAGTTAGGATTGTGTATTATCTATTTTATTATTTAGCTCCTATTGTGTATAGGTTCTGTAGAATTTTATCTTCTTAATATTGTAAACTGCCCAGAGATAGCTTGTATAGGATGGGCTGCCAATAAATTTAATAAGGAAGGAAGGGAGGGAGGGAGGGAGGGAGGGAGGAACAAAGGAAGGAAGGAAGGAAAGAAAGAAAGAGAAAAGAAAGAAAAGAAAGAAAAGAAAGAAAGAAGGAAGGAAGGAAAGAAAGACGGGAGGGAGGGAAAAGAAAGGAGAAAAAGAAAGGAGAGAAAGAAAGAAAAAAGGGAGGGAGGAAGGAGAGAAAGAAAGAGAAAAAAGAAAGAAAGAAAGAAAAATATAATAATACCCCTTACACAGCCCGTACAACACAACACATACAAGTTGCAGGAATGAGGAGATATTAAATAAGGGAATAATACATGCTAACCTAAGCAGAGGTTTTTTGCAACATGGATGTGCAAAAACTGAGGAATTAACTTGCTCGATGATACATGACACACTGCAGTGTGTTGCCCACCGGATTAATCAACTCTTCTCAGAAATTGGAAATTTATTCCCAAGGAAACCCCTTACTTAATGCCAACCTTGGGCACCAAACCTCTTCCAGGCCTCCCCAGGAATATCCCAACCCATAGCCAGGGACATACAGGCCATTCCTGAGTCCTCAATCAGCTCAGCAATGGACAGAGACTCTCCTTTTGGGGAGCAAAACCAGCCTTGGAAAGGGGCCTATTTTCTTAGGCCAGCCATCTCCCAAAGTCCTTCAGAGGCTGGGCTCCTTTTCAACTGCTGGTCCTCAAACCCTTTCAAGGTTTGTTTGTTTTTTTTGAAAACCCCAGCTTTTTGCCAGCAAAAAAAAGCACAAAAATGGTCTTTCAAAGAGGCCATTTTCTCAAAGGATGGATGGCAGGCCTAGTCCATGAGAGGAACCAGGCCCAGGCCGGTTGCTAGGCAACCGAGGCCCTGAGCATTCCATTGCCTGCTCATTGCAAATGGCGGCCTCTTTTTATTTATTTCATTAAATTTAATTTAATACACTTGCCCATCTGTCTCTAAAAGCGATTCTCTCACCTCAGTAACTTTGGGTGGCTTACAAACTTCATAAAGCACAGGCACAAACATTAAACAGAAATTTAACTACAGGCCTAAGACTTACACCCATTTAGGGACCATTAAGTTACAACAACAGTGAAGAAACTGACTTAACGGCTATTTTTTTTAACCCTTATGTTTAAAAAATAAACATTTTAACCATGTCTCTTTTTATCTTTAAGTTAAAAATAAACATGTAACCATGTCTCTTTCTACTGTTGTGTTAAAAAAATAAATATGTAACCATGTCCTTCTTTACAGTTCTGTTAAAAATAAACATTTATCTTAACTGTGTCTTTTTTTTTTTAATCCTTAGGTTAAAAGTTAACATCTTTGTTTTAACTATGTTTCTTTTAACAGTTTTTATATGTAAACCCGCCTACTAGAGTCACTTAGCGGGCAGTGTGGAAACTTAATAAAAAATGGGGCAGAAGCTTGCTTTTCCATGACTAAGAAGAACTGGCAAATTATTAAAAAAATAAACATTTATCTTAACTGTGTCTCTTTTTTTATCCTTAGGTTACAAGTTAACATCTTTGTTTTAACTATGTTAAAACTGTTAACAGTTTTTATATGTAAACCGCCTAGAGTCACTTAGGTGAGGTGGGCAGTGTGGAAATTTAATAAAAAATGGGACAGAAGCTTGCTTTTCCATGACTAAGAAGAATAAATTTGCTAAATGTTGGAAATGCCACCAGACACTTGGGTCATATGTGGTGGACATGTGTAGAAGCAAAAAAAATAAATAAATTGGATAAAAATACAAAGGTTGGTTGGAAAAGATGAGCCTTGGTGGCACAGCAGACTAAAGTGCTGTTAAATAGCACCAGCTGCTTGCAATTACTACAAGTTCAAATCTCACCAGGCTCAAGGTTGACTCAGCCTTCCATCCTTCAGAGGTAGGTAAAATGAGGACCCGGTTTGTGGGGGCAATAAGCTGACTTTGTATAAAAAAAAGAACACCGCTTGGGAGGGCCAAAAGCCCTACTAAGCAGGTATATACAAAAAGTATGAAGGCTATTGCTTAACGCATTGTAAGCCGCCCTGAGTCTCCAGAGAAGGGCGGCATATAAATTGAACCAATAAATAAATAAATGATAAAGCAGCACACTGACTTCCAACCAGAAATATTTTTGTTGGGGATTTTGCCCGAAACTTATAGTAAAAGGAATGCATTTTTAATCATACATGTGCTAATTGCAGCTAGAAACTGGAAGGAGACGCAGCCAGGGAAGGACTTGCAAAGAAACACACACACACACAAATACACACTCACAACCACGCACTCTGCCCTTCTCACTTACATTTAGCCTCCTTCCAGTCAGTGGACGTGGTCAAATCCACCTTAGCAGCCATGGCCAAGGGGGCAGCTGCAGCCCAGCTCCGGATGCCCTGTGCAAACACCCACCGGCTGGCAGCTTTGCCCAAGGGGAACCTGGCCCCGTCCCCTTGCCTCCCACCCGCCTGGCCAGCGATGGGGCGCCCGCCCCACTCCTTCCACAGCCTCCCTAGACTGCCAAGCAACCTAGACTGCTGCTGGAGGGACAGAAACCCGCCTGGCATGGTTGCAAAGCCTCCAGCGGGCAGCTCTGGTTGGTCCCGGGGAAAGGGCAAAGGGATTTTTCTCCCTTATTGATAGATATATATAGAACACCTGGTCCTCGGGCAGCGAGAGCCAAGGAGGGCGCGAGTTGCAACAACAGCAGCTGCTGCTGCTCAACGCACGAGCCCAGCCTCGGTGGCCACGCCCCCGCGCTCGGATCCGAGGTCTTCTGGGAAATGTAGTCTTTGCGAACGCTCCTTAACCACTTCCAGACTTGACATTCTTCAACTCAGACTAGATCACACTAGAGTAGACTAGACTAGACTAGACTAGACTAGACTAGACTAGACTAGACTAGAATAGAATAGAATAGAATAGAATAGAATAGAATTTTGGAATGGAATGGAATAGAATAGAATAGAATAGAATAGAATAGAATAGAATAGAATAGAATAGAATAGAATAGAATAGAATATAGAGTATAGAGTATAGAAGTAGGAATAGAATAGAATAGAATAAAATTTTGGAATGGAATGGAATAGGATTCAGAATAGAATAGAATAGAATAGAATAGAATAGAATAGAATAGAATAGAATATAGAGTATAGAGTATAGAAGTAGCAATAGAATAGAATAGAATAAAATTTTGGAATGGAATGGAATAGGATTCAGAACAGAATAGAATAGAATATAGAATATAGAAGTAGCAATAGAATAGAATAGAATAAAATTTTGGAATGGAATGGAATAGGATTCAGAATAGAATAGAGTATAGAAGTAGAAGTAGGAATAGAATAGAATGGAATGGAATGGACGACGACTGGACTGGACTAGACTAGACTAGAATTGAATAGAATAGGATTTTGAATAGAATAGAAAATAGAATAGAATAGAATAGCATTCTGAATAGAATAGAAAATAATAGGAAATAGGAAATAGAACAGAACAGAATAGGATTCAGAATAGAATAGAAAATAAAATAAATAAAATCCTGCTCCAAAATAATGCTGAGAAAAGAGGTATACGATTGCCTATTCCCTCATGGGCTGAGTTGCCATTTGTTGGCAGCGTCACCGGCAGCTAATTTTAGAAAGGATGTTGACGGAAGGCAAGCTTCTAATTATAGCTGAAAAATTAATCTTGCTGCTTTCTCTCTTTATATACGATGCTCAGAGCAACAGCATCTTGGCCAGCGTTGATTTCTAACCCCCCCACCCCACAAATAAACTGATATCAAAAGAAGATTCAAAAGATATTCGAAAATAAAAGGATTTTAATTTAATTTAAATCTTTTCAGCTTCCTGTTGTTTTTCCAGCCTTTCTACGTTAATTGATGAGCATCAGTGGTAGGTTTCAAAAATATTTTACTACCAGTTCTGTGGGTGTGGCTTGGTGGGCGTGGCATGGCTTGGTGGGCGTGGCATGGTGGGCGTGCCAGGGAAAGGATACTGTAAAATCTCCATTCCCACTCCACTCCAGGGGAAGGTTACTGCAAAATCCCCATTCCCTCCCGATCAGCTGGGACTCGGGAGGCAGAGAATAGATGGGGGCGGGGCCAGTCAGAATTTTTTACTACCGGTTCTCTGAACTACTCAAAATTTCCTCTACCGGTTCTCCAGAACTGGTCAGAACCTGCTGAAACCCACCTCTGATGAGCATCCCCCAATAGTCACGTGATCAAAATTTGGGTGCTTGGCAACCAACATATATTTATGAGCAAAGTATAGCAAAGTCGGATCTGCTTTACAACCGTGTGATTCATTTAGCAACCGCAGGGATTCGCTGAATGGCAAAAAAAAAAAGGCAAAAAATCAAGCAAGACTCACTAAGCAGTTGCCATGCTTAGCAACAGAAATGATGTTCCCCATTGTGGTTATAAGTCGAGGACTCCCTGTACTCTTTATTTACATTTATTTCCAAATAAATCCGGATCCAATGATGAGGCTGTGCCAAATTATAATCCAAGTTTACAGGACTTCATTTAGGAAGGATGAGCCCGTAACTTTCCCATTATGGTTGAGCTACAACCCAGCCTCCATTGTGATTGATGAGGCTGGCTGGGAGCTGTAGTTTATTTTTATCTGGAGAATGGCAGGTTTCTCTTCCCTGACTTAAGACATTCATCCTCAGAGAAGCAGAGTGAAACTGAAACCATGCCAACGAAGGTTTAATTTGCTACTCAATTATTTTACTAGACATTATTATATATCCCAAGTCTTGGAAACCCAATTAAGCATATGCAAATTGTCAAAATGACCCAATGAAGTGTGCAAATTAAAAGCCCAGATGAATGACAAGCAAAAGGAGCAGAAAAAACAGAGGAATTGGCCAAATCAACAAATAAATCAAGGACTGGAGCAAAAAAAATAGGACTGACAAATCAGCTGATAAAGGAAGAAAGATTGAAGAAAATAAAAGAGACAAATCAGCAAATGAACAGACAGGAAGCAGACATGTGGGAGAAGTGGCAATATAAGAATGTATTGGGAGAAATGTTTGGATTAAATAAGAAAGATAGAGATGAAGTTAGAAATAAAGAGGAGTGTGGGAAACAAGTAAAAAAACGGATAAGAATCGAAGCACTATTGAAGGCAAGAGATGACGGTTAAAAATAATTGCTTTCTAAATATTAAGGTAGCTTGATTGTAAGTTGGAGAAGCAGAAATAAATTAGATAGGGGAAATTTGTTTTTCTATGGAATAAAAGAATAATAGAAAGATTAAAGGCTTATAGATGTTAGGCTTTTTTTATATATATTTAAATAATATAAAGAGAATTATTTAAATTCGATGAATGCGAAAAATATTGTGGTAAATTGGATCAATATGAATGATGTTCAGATCTAACCTGTTCACACATAATATGGATGTATACTTACATATATATATATATATATATATATATATATATATATATATATATATATGTTTTCTTTCCTTTTCGTACGCTTTATGTGTATTTCTTTACACATTTCTTTATGTGTATTGTATGGCTAAAGATATATATATATATATATAAACAAATATATACATACATACATACATACACATACATACATACATACACATACATACACATAAAAGCCCAGTTATGAAATTAACACCCAAGCTTTAACCCTTCTCGCAATCAGCTTTTTCTGCGCATTTGACACCACGGTTATGAACTACCTTACATGGTTTTAAGTCTTCTTTCCCATTGTACAACCTGCTCTTTTAAAACGACCACCCTCAAAAGCATCTCAAAATAAAATGATGTGGAATCAGGTAGTTCCCTTTTCAAAAATCAAAAATTGCATTTAAAAAAAAATTGTTCTCAAAGCAGTAAAAGTCCAAAAGGGGTGGACTTCAGTTCCCATAATCCCAGAAGGTAGGAGAATAGTTGGGGATGGGCATGGGAGTTGTAGTCCCACCCATTAGAGGAGAGTCGTTTTGGGAAAAGCCAGAAAAGCATTCGATTTTTTGTAGTTACGTCTTGCAGCTATCGGTGAAATTGTTACATATTTTGTGATATTACACGTATACAAGCTTGGCTAGGTGGCTCAGGGGCTAAGACCCTGAGTTTGTCAATCAGAAAGGTTGGCAGTTCGGCGGTTCGAATCCCTAGTACAGGTCTCCTGTGTGAGCAGGGGGCTGGACTAGATGACCTCCAAGGTCCCTTCCAACTCTGTTACTGTTACCAGATGTATGCAAATTTACATATGCAATTTGAAAAAAAAGACTGTAAGGAGAGAAAGGGGGTTGGACTAGATGACCTCCAAGGTCCCTTCCAACTCTTTTACTGGTACCAGATGCATGCAAATTTGGAAAAAAAAAACTATAAGGAGAGAAAGTGTTTTACTTTCTTGGGGGCGGGGGCAAAAAAAATAAAAACACGGAGAAAAAAAAAATGTCAGGACTACAGTGGAATAAATCAAAACTTCCCAAACTAGAGGACAGGGGCAAAAAACAAAACAAAAAAAACTTCCGGCTTTCCCAATTAAAAAGGAAAAAGCGGAAATGACGTCACTCTCTAAAAAAGCCATTTAAAGCGGCGAGCCAGGCTAGAAATCCGGAAAGCCAATGAGAATCATCGAAGGGAAGGAGAAGTGGGGGGGGGGAGGAAACAAAAAAATAATAATCAAGGCATCTAGCTATTGGTCAGGAGCTCTGATGACGTTAGGAACCCCGTCCCAATAGAAACCCAGCGCGGACTTTTCCCCAAAACCCCGCCCCCTCCCTTTCTCCACAAGCCTGTCAAAAGGCGCGTAGCCAATGACTTTGAGGGAGGGCCGAGGCTTGAACCAATCCGCGCGTCGCAGGAGGGGGTGGGTGGGACGGGAGAAAGGCTGGAGAGGGAAGGCCCGCCCCTCTTTTTTTTTTTTAAGTCTCCCACCAACCAGCCGGAGGGGGCGGGGCGGCGCGCGGGGAGCGGGAGCCAATCGGGCCTCGGGGGCGGGGCGGGAGCATTCTAGCAGGTTCCAGAAGGCGGGGTGGGGGGAAAGGCGGGCGCAGGAAGGAGCCCGAGAGCCAGACGGGAAAAAGCCGAAGGAGAGGCGGAGAATCGGAGGCGGCGGCGGTGGCGGAACTGAGATTTCCCCGGCGCCATGGAGAAGGTGTGTGTGTGGGGGAGGGGGAGAGGGGGGGGGCTCGTGGGGCGGGAGGGAGGGAGTGCTGTGACTCCTGCAAAGGATTCTGGGAAATGCACGTTGGAGGGGGGAGGGGGGGCTTGTCTCCGGGGTCGAAGGTGGGAGTGGGGGGGTGGGGGGGGCTCCATGGGGTGGAGGGAAAAAGGAGGGGAGTCCGAGGCTGAGTGTGTGTTGGGGGGGGCAGCCTCGTGGGGAGGGAAGGAAGGAAGGGGGAGCTCGCAGTGCATCTTGGGAAGGGAGGGAGGGGGAGGGAACCGACAGCCCTTCCCCCACCCCCCACGTGCAGCTCTTGGAAGGGGTGGGTTCCCATCATCCACCCAGCCTGCATGGCCCACTGCCCTCCTGCAGAGTCATGGCCTTACCCATCATCCCCAGCATGCATGGCCCACCCACCTCCTTCAAAATAATACCCTTACCCATCATCCCCAGCATGCATGGCCCACTGCCCTCCTTCAAAGTCATGGCCTTACCCATCTTCCCCAGCCTACATGACTCACCCACCTTCAAAATAATACCCTTACCCATCATCCCCAGCCTGCATGGCCCACCTGCTTCCTTCAGAGTAATGGCCTTACCCATCTTCCCCAGCCTACATGACTCATCCACCTCCTTCAAAACAATACCCTTACCCATCATTCCCAGCCTGCATGGCCTACCCACCTCCTTCAAAGCAATGGCCTTGCCCATCAGCCCCAACCTGCATGGCCCACTGCCCTCCTTCAAAGTCATGGCCTTACCCATCAGCCCCAGCCTACATGACTCGCCCACCTTCAAAATAATACCCTTACCCATCATCCCCAGCCTGCATGGCCCACCCGGCTCCTTCAAAGTCATGCCCTTACCCATCTTCCCCAGCCTACATGACTCACTCTCCTCCTTCCGAGTAATGGCCTTACCCATCATCCCCAGTTCAGCTGGCTTCCCAGCTGTCCACACTAATGGTTGTTGAGAACTTACTAATAATAATTAACTGTTATCAATCTTAACTATTAATTGTGTTAATACAGATAATCACTTTTGAGCCTTCTTAGAGATTTTTGTGGCTTTATCTTGTCCGCTCTTAAGAGCTCGGCAACCACAATATTGGGGTGAGGTCCAAGGGGAGCCAGCCTCGGTCCCCCTCCCATGCTTTTGTAGACTGGGCTACAGCTCCCATCATCCCCAGCCGGGCTATTCTCAGACCGAAGGCAGCCCCAAGCCCCAGATAGCTGGCTGGAGAAACTGTCCTAGAACAGGTTAAGTTTTAAGAGTGTGTTTACAGGTGATTTGCCTTATTGATGGGGCCTTTGACCTATGGATGTTGTGGGTTCTGAATGAAGACAAATTGTGTGTGTGTGTGTGTGTGAATTGATTCTGCTTGGGGGGTGTTTACTGCGCTGACGGCATCTCAAAGTGGACAAATTGGCTCAGATTTATAGGGATCCTGCTCTCTAGTCTGGGATCCTGCCTTTCTTGCAGGCGCTTTCCATTTTTTTTTTCCCCACGGGAATGGGATGCTTTTAAAGGACATTGATCCCATCCAAAGCCGTTTCCTGCCACAGTTCCCACCTTGGTCCGTTGTGGCTGGGTGGGCCTTAGCAAGCTCCGATCTGCAAAGGCGGCTTGTACGAGCGGGTGCCGTTTGGGCATGGAAGGTGCCTCGAATGTAAATGCTGCCTCTCCAGCAAAGCACTGGAAGCTTGGCGCAACCTCTCGGCTCTTTGAAGCTGTTTACGAAGAAGGAGAAGAAGAAGAAGAAGAGGAAGAGGAGGAGGAGGAGGAGGCCCAGCCCTAACTTTGCATGTCGCAGCACGATCGGCATCGATGGAAGGAAGACCTTGCGATCAAACCCTTCCCGAATCAGGGTGTCTTCTTCAGCTGTTTGGGATATGCATGCAGGTGTTGGGTTTGCACATCTGGCTAAGATGAGCTCAGTTTGGGTTTTACAGTGGCGTAAACGAGAGGTCCTTGGCTCTGTTTGAGCTTGGTGGTTTTCTTGCCGACGTTTTATAACCCAACTAGATAACACCATCAGTGCCTGAAGGTAATGGGGATTGTGGAGATGAGGAAGAGGACGACTCTGGGGTCCTTGGTGCTCTCTGAGCTTGGTGGTTTTCTTATTTATTTATTTACTTATTTACTTATTTACTTATTTACTTATTTACTTACTTACTTACTTACTTACTTACTTACTTACTTACTTACTTACTTACTTACTTACTTACTTATTTTATTGATTGATTTATTGATTGGTTCAATTTATATGCTGCCCTTCTCTGGAGACTCAGGGCGGCTTACAATGCGTTAAGCAATAGCCTTCATACTTTTTGTATATACCTGCTTAGTGGGGCTTTCGGCCCACCCCCAAGCGGTGTCCTTTTTTTTATACAAAGTCAGCTTATTGCCCCCCACAATCCGGGTCCTCATTTTACCTACCTCGGAAGGATGGAAGGCTGAGTCAACCTTGAGCCTGGTGAGATTCGAACTCGCAGTAACTGCAGGCAGCTAAGCGCTACTTAACAGCACTTTAGTCCGCTGCTCCGCCAAGGCTCCTTGCCTCCACCAAACCTCTTGCAGACGTTTCATGGCCCAGCTAGGTAACATCATCAGTGCTAGAAGGGAGTGGGGTTTGCTCTCATTTTATATTCTAGTGCCGTGATGGCGAACCTCTTGGGGGTTTGGGTACGCGCATATGCATTAGCACGCATGCTTTGGGCGCACGGCACTGAAAAGGTTAACCATCACTGTTCTAGTGGCTTGCCCTGCCAGAATTTGGGGGAGAGTGGTCTTAAAAGGTTCTTTGCTTGGGCTGCGTACGGTTGGCTCGTTCTGGGATCAAACAGCCCAACCAAGAAACCCTCTAAGGCCGCCCTCCCCCCCACCAACACCGACAGGGCAGCAAGCCACTAGACTATAAAATAAGAGCAAACCCCCTTCTACTAGCACTGATGATGTTACCTAGTTGGGTCACGAAATGTTTGCAAGACAAACAAGGACCCCTAATTTCAACCCTGAGCTACAAATATCCTCCTTTAAATGGCATCAAACTAAGGCCACGATCCTCTCGGCATCCTGGTTTCTGATGCACTAAGTGTCAGGTTTTGATGCTATCTCAAAATAAAGCCAGTTGTGGTTTATTCGGTAAATTATTATTAAACTATTATTAAACAGTGTATTATTACACTGGGCCTGGTGGCTCAGCAGACTAAAAAGCATTGTGGTTAACACCAGCTGTCTGCAATTACTGTAAGTTCGAATCTCGCCAGGCTCAAGGTCGACTCAGCCTTCCATCCTTTCTAAGGTAGGTTAAATGAGGACCCAGTTTGTGGGGGCAATAAGCTGACTTTGTATAAATATACAAAAGTATGAAGGCTATTGCTTAACGCACTGTAAGCCGCCCTGAGTCTCCGGAGAAGGGCGGCATATAAATCAAATAGATAAAAATAAAAAATAAAATGAAATAACCCATGTGCGAACCAGGGTAATTGAAAACAGCGGGTTGCTCTCTCTCTGCTTGGCTAAACAGGTTTGGCCTTCTGCAAAACAGCGTCATCTTTTGGGGGTCAGGCTCGACTCGGAGCTGTGCCCCCTCCCCACTTCTGCCACTAATTAAAACTTTCCTGCCGGCCATCCTAATTGCACTGTTTCCTGGGTTGTGAAAAATGGTGCCCGGGAGGTGAAGCAATTGGCCTTTTAAATCAAGGTGCTAAAAACGGGAGCGAGAGCTGATTTCCGAGCAGAAAAAGGCAAAAAAACAAACAAACCTGTAATGTAAGGCAGCCGGGGCGGATGGGTGTGATTGTGTCAGGGTTTTTACAGCATAGCAACCTGGCTGGGATCCAACTACCTGGCTTGAGCCTTCGGGCTTTTTTTTTTTTTTTGGGTTCCCCCCTCCCCCCTTGCTCCCTCCCAGGGTGATGGGTATCTTTGAAAAGCTTGTATTGTCGTGCCCTTTTTAAAAAAAAAAAACTCGTTTTCCCACATTGCTAAACCGCGGAGGTAAGCGGCGCCCGGAATTCTTGCCTCCTCGGTGACATTTTGTCACGGCTCAAAAGGATGGTTATTCTTGGCCATCTGTAATTTCAGCTGCTGGTTCCCCAGCTGAACGGAGCTGTGACTCAGAGGAAGCTACCTCTGGTGTGTGCTGTTTCCTCTGGGGAGAACGTGAGAATGTGCGGGAGGGACTTTATCCTGGGACTTGCGTCACGGTTCCAGACCCACGGGAGCTGCCAATGCTCGCTTTCAGGGTCCGTGAACAGGTGACGGACAAACACTGATAGATGGATGCAGGTTGGCCCTTCCATCTTCTTAGAGCAGTGTTTCTCAACCTTGGTAGCTTGAAGATGGGTGGACTTCAACTCCCAGAATCCCCCAGCCAGCGGTGCTGGCTGGGGGTTTCTGGGAGTTGAAGTCCACCCATCTTCAAGCTTCCAAGGTTGAGAAACACTGTCCTAGAGGGAAGAACGTGTGAATGTGACTGTTGCACATACCCCGAAAATAAGACCCTGTCTTATATTTTTGTTGTGCCCCGAAATAAGTGCTTGGCCTTATTTTCGGGGAGGTCTTACTATTTTGGGGCGCGTGGAGCAAGATGGGGCTCCTCTTGCTATCTTACCTGATTTCCAGCTCTGCGTTTAAATATTTTCGGGGAGGGCTTCTTTTTGGGGGGGGAGAGAGGGAGCCTTGGTGGCGCAGCGGACTAAAGTGCTGTTAACTAGCACCAGCTGCCTGCAATTACAAATCTCACCAGGCTCAAGGTTGACTCAGCCTTCCGTCCTTCCGAGGTAGGTAAAATGAGGACCCGGATTGTGGGGGGCAATAAACTGACTTTGTATAAAAAAAGAACACCGCTTGGGGGGGCCCCGAAAGCCCTACTAAGCAGGTATATACAAAAGTATGAAGGCTGTTGCTTAACGCATTGTAAGCCGCCTTGAGTCTCCGGAGAAGGGCGGCATATAAATTGAACCAATAAATAAATAAAATTTTAGCGCATGCGCTCAAAAGCCCGATTGGGCTTATTATCAGGGGATGTCTTATTTGGGGGGAAACAGGATAGATAACAGATACCCCGAATGTGATTTTCTTTCATTACCGGTAGTCCTCGGCTTACGACCACAATTGAGCCTCAATTTTCTGTTGTTAAGCGAGAGAGTGAATTTTGCCTCGTTTTACAACCTTTCTTGCCACAGTTCTTAAGGAAATCTTTGCCGTTGTTAAGATGGTTGCAAGGTTGTTAAGTGAATCTGGCTTTCCCCCCCATGGACTTTGCTGGTCGGAAGGTGGCAAGAGGGGATCGTGTGATCCCAGGAGGACTGCAACCGTCGTAAAATATGAACCAGTGGCCAAGCGTCTGAATTTGGATCACGTGATGTTGCAACGGTCGTAGGAGCGGTGCGGTGGCCTACAGGTGGAGCTCCCGCCTCACAATCAGGAGACTGTGAGTTCGATCCTAGGGGTAGAGGCAGGTATTTCTCTCTCTGCGCACAATGAGAATATATCGGCTGAACAAAGCTCTGCATTAGTGACAGGAAAGGCATCCGGCCAGTAAAACGCTCTGCTAGCTCCATTCCGTTACCCAGACTCCACCCTGCAAGGGATTATGGGGTCGTTAAACGAAGATGATGATGATGCAATGGTCATAAGTGTGGAAAATAATCATAAATCGCTTTTTCCAGTACCGTCGTAACTTCGGTCACTAAATGAACTGTTGTAAGTCGAGGACTACCTGTACCAAGATCCCGAGTGACTTCCCAGAATGAAGGACTCAGTGCCTCTTGGCAACACCGGTTTTCCCAGTGGTTTACTCAAAGCAAGAGTTGAATTCCAGTGCCTAGCAGCCCATCCGGCAGAGCCAGCTGTAAAAGGAGGAATAATTTAACAACATCTGGAGGGCTAGAGTTTTTTCTTTTGTTTTTGTTTTTTTTTTAATTCCAGGAGCAAAGCTTAGCAACCACGTGATTCGCTTAACAGCCGTGGCAAAAGAGGTGGCAAAATTGGGCACCGTCTCACTTAGCCACGGAAGTTCCGGTCCCAAATAGGGTTGCAGGTTGGGGTCTATCTGTATTATTCTTCAGACTTTAGGGAAATTTTATTATCCAGGTTTTCAGGAGGCAACTGGACTTTCTTATTTTTGTTGTTGTTTTTTCTTTGAAGACATTTCGCGTCTCCTCCAAGAAGCTTCTTCTACTCTGATTGGATGGCGAGGAATGGAAGGATTTATATTCCTTGCAGTCATCTGGTCATTTGCATCCTTTTAGAGGGTCGTTGAGGCCACTTGGAGGTTTATCTGTGTCCTCTGGGTCACCTGAGTAGTGCAAATAGTTCCTGTAGTTTGCAATTTTTTCCTCTGGAAATCCATTCCTGCTCCCACACCATTCAAAGGGTAAGGTAAAGGTAAAGGTTCCCCTCGCACATACGTGCTAGCCGTTCCCGACTCTAGGGGGTGGTGCTTATCTCCGTTTCAAAGCCGGAGAGCCAGCGCTGTCCGAAGACGTCTCTGTGGTCATGTGGCCGGCATGACTCAACGCCAAAGGCGCACGAAACGCTGTTCCCTTCCCACCAAAGGTGGTCCCTATTTTTCTACTGGCATTTTTTTACCTGCTTTCGAACTTGCTAGATTGGCAGAAGCTGGGACCAGGAACAGGAGCTCACCCCGTTATACGCAGTGCTAGGGATTCGAACCGCCAAACTGCCGACACTTTCGATCGACAAGCTCAGCGTCTGAGCCGCCGAGCCACCACGTTCAAAGGGTGTTCACCCCAAATTGTGTAGCTAAAAGTCTGTAGAGATTCTCAGCCATCCAGGCCATGGTTCTCCCAAAGGTGCTTTTTCAGAAGGCAACTGGACTTCCTTGTTTTTTATTTTTTCCCAGGTTTAACGTCTCACTTCTCTCTCTCTCTCTCTCTCTCTCTCTCTCTCTATCTGTCTATCTATCTATCTATCTATCTATCTATCTATCTCTCTCCAGGTGAACGAACTGAAGGAGAAAGGTAACAAGGCCCTCAGCTCCGGCAACACCGCCGAAGCCATCAAGCACTACTCCGAGGCCATCAAACTGGACTCCGCCAACCATGTGCTCTACAGCAACCGCTCTGCTGCCTACGCCAAAAAGGGGGAGTACCACAAGGCCCTCGAAGACGCTTGCAAGACCATAGAGCTGAAGCCCGAATGGGGCAAGGTGAGACGAGAGGGGTTGCCAGGTGCTTTTGAAACCTCTTCGCTTTGGTGCCGTTGTAAAGGATGAGTCCAGGTAACTCCTGGACTTAACAGCAATCCTCAAAGTCACAACGGCCCTTGGGAAAAGTGACTTACGACCGTTTTTCACACTTACGACCGTTGCCGCATCCCCTTGGTGACATAATCAAAATTCGGACGCTTGGCAACTGACTCATATTAGAACAGCTGCAGAACTCAAAGACTTGGTTCCCTCCATGGGAAGACATTGTAAGGCCCTCATTCATGCTAAAGGTGACCCAACGAAGTATTAACCGACATGGGGATCATTTTGGCATAACTCATTTTTTCTATGGTGATCATTTTTGTATATCTCGTTTTTTCCACATGTTTCACTTTTTTTCTTTATACTGTAACAGCTATTCTAATAGCAAATCCTTCATAAAAGCTATTGCATTACATTCTTGATTAAATCATCTTTCCACTGATATATAATTTTATGGTACTACTCCCCCCCAAAAAAGTTTTGTTATTAGCTAGTTTTAGAAAATACACTTTTCCCGAAAGGTTTCCCCAATTTTGGCCGCTACTGTAAACCAGCATTTATTTCCAAAGGCCCCCTTGGGGTTAAAGAATGCTTAACACACAATTGCAGTTATGCACGACAGCTGTGGATTTGTTTAACGACCGGGTGTGTGTGTGGAGGGTGTCTGGTTTCTCTACGGACGAGCTTTCGTCTTTCTCTGATCTGTTCTCGTGCTCTTTGCAGGGTTACTCTCGAAAAGCAGCTGCCTTGGAATTCCTGAATCGTTTTGAGGAAGCGAAGAAGACGTACGCGGAAGGGCTGAAACACGAGCCGGGCAATGCCCAGTTGAAGGAAGGCCTGCAAAATATGGAGTCCAGGCTGACAGGTGAGGGGAGGGGGAGGAGGAGGAGGAGGAGGAAGAGGGTGTCTCCCTGACTTGGCTAGTGTTAGATTTCTGTTGCAGCAATCCGGAATAGATAGGACCTGTCTCTTGAGCAGAAATGAATAGACTAACACTAGCAGTTAAGGAGAAAGAACAAACTGATTATTATATGATGTGGGAAGCATTTTACCAATGGTTAGAGAATAAGAAAGGAAATTGGAAATAAAGGAAGGAGACAATTAGAAGAATAGAAAATACATTGAGGTAAAGATAAGAATAAAATGGCAATTGATAACATGAGTATGATGGGAATAACCATGTTTAATGTTGTTATTGTATTTTTATTAGAAGACATGTTATGAAGGAAATGAAGAGTTACACAAGGTGTAATCGTTCAATGTATATAATTTGTGGAAGGATGTCGCACAGAAATATTTGTACTCAGGCGACACACTGCTTAAGGAGAGATGAAACATATTTTTTAAAGTGGAAAATAAATAAAAAACATGAACGAAAAAAAGAAAAGCAGGCCAAACCGAGGGCTGTGCAACCTTTCCATGACGAAGGAGGGGTACATATTATTGATCCCCAAAACTGGCTGGGGTCTACGTAAAGGACTGAATAAAAAACAAGATAATGTGGTAGATAGTCATGGGAGTGGTGCGGTGGCCTAGAGGTGGAGCCTCTCGCCTCACAATCCGGAGGCTGTGAGTTCGATCCTAGGTAGAGGCAGATATTTCTCCCTCTGGGCACACTGAGAATATATATCTGCTGAGCAAAACTCCGCCCTGGCGACAGGAAGGGCATCCGGCCAGTAAAACACTCAGCTCCGTTCAGTTGCCCTGACTCCACCCTGCAAGGGATTATGGGGTTGTTAAAACGATGATGATGTGGTAGATAGTCATGGAAAGATCCGGTACAGGGAGTGCTCGATTTACGATCCACATTTGAGCGCAACGTTTCCGTGAAGGTTAAGTGTTGAGTTTTGCCCCATTGTACAACCTTTCTTGCCAACCGTTGAGGGAATCACCGCCATCGTTTAAGTTAGTCACATGATTGTTAAGCGAACCTAGCTCCTTACCGACTTTTGCTTGTCAGAAAGTCCCAATATTGGGGTCGCATGAATCCCAGGACACTGCAACTGCCGTTAAGTATTGCCGAGCCTCTGAATTTTGATCGCGTGACCGTAGGGATACTGCCATTCGGTTGTGGCCCGTCAGCGGCCTGTGCAGATTGTGGCTGATTCTGACAGCGAGGAGGCTGGTGTGGTGTTGCACCAGCAGCCTGTGCAGCTGGCACCCGAGTCAGACAGTGAGGAGGCTGGAGAAGATGTGGTGCCAGAGGCAGAGATTCAGCCAGGGCCTTCAGAACCTCCAGAAGCTCCTTTAAGTGAAGAGGACAAAGAGGAGGAGCCTCTTCTCGATACACGGGCGCGCAGAGCTGCCAAAAGACAGGAGTGGCTCCTCAAGAGGAGGTCTCCTCGAGAGTAAGGCTTGGAACTAATTGGCCATTCCCTTAGCCTATTTAAGGAGGAACGCCGACTGAAGCAATTTGTAGGGAACAACTTTAGTTCATTCTCCTTCGCGTCTGGATTCTCTGCAAATTGCTTCTGGGCTTTCTGCCAACCTTAGTAAGATTGTGATTACTTTATCTTTGGTTTCTTGTAGGCTGTGAAGAAAGTTTATTAACAGCCTTTGTTTGGAAAAGACTGAGTTATTTTAGTAAATATACATTAACGACACACAAGGCATACAATACCCCTGTAGGTTTTTCCACGTTGTAAAGAAGAGAAATAGGAAGTACAAACGCAGCACAAAACGGAGGAGGCAAAACAGAGGAGGGAAAAGCTCCAAGCTGTCTCTTAGGGGTCCCAATACAACAAACACTTCGTTTCAGTTACCAAACGGCCCTCATTGGCGGACCCTGTTGCTACGCCCTATTCCAGCTCACGAATATACTGACGTAAACGAACCGTTGTAAGCCGAGGACATACCTGTCATATGGTTGCTAAGTGGCTTCCCCCGTTGACTTTGGGCCAAAGGGGATCCCACCACCCCAGGACACTGTAGCCGTCATAAATAGGGAGTCAGATGGGTGAGACGTTAAAGCTGAAAAGGGCTTTGGCAACCCCTCCCCCTCCAAGGAAATCCCCCTAAAGACCCTGACTCCTTTCTCTTTTCTCCCCCCCCCCCCCCCACTTCCAGAACGGAATCTCATGAATCCTTTCAACATGCCCAACCTCTACCAGAAGCTGGAGAGTGACCCCCGCACTAGAAACCTCCTCAGTGATCCGAGTTACAGAGAGCTGATAGAGCAACTCCGCAACAAACCGTCGGAACTGGGAACGTGAGTGTCTTCGGTGGGTTTTTGCGGGGGGGGGGAGAGGGGGGCAGAAGGGGGCCTGATCCCTCCCAGCCAAGGTTGCACCTTCCTCGATCGAAACCGGAGGTCTCCTGGCTCAGGAATCCGTCTGCTACCGTTCAGGGTCTTCCTTTACAGAAGGTCTCCTGGGACTTTTTATCTAGAGTTCCCTCCAGGAACTTCAGGATATTAACAGAATAACAGCTCTGTCGGAAGGAACCTCGGAGGTCTTCTAGTCCAACCCCTTGCTCGAGCAGGAAACGCTACCCCATTTCAGAGAAATGGGTTGTCCAAGCTCTTCTTGAAAACAGAGGGAGTGAGGGAAGGAAGGAAGGAAAGATAGATAGATAAAATAACTTATTGTTGGAAGGTGGAAAGTGGAAGGTGAAAGTGTTGGAAGGGACTTGAAAATCTTCTAGTTCAACCCTCTGCTCGAGCAGGACACCCTATACCGGTGATGGCAAACCTTTTTTAACTCGGGTGCCGAAAGCGCCCATAATTTAATGCCCCCCCCCGTGCCCTGCCCCCCTGTGCATGTGCGCACGACATCCCCCGTGCACCCCGTTTTGAGCCTAGCAGGCCTCCCTGAAGCCTCCAGAGACAGCTCGTTTCCAGACTTCCAGTGGGCCCGTTTTTTTTTTTGCCCTCCCCAGGCTCCAGAGGTTTTCCTGGAGCCTGCGGAGGGCAAAAACAGTCTCCCCCACCCCTTTGGAGGCGGGAAATGGCCCATTTCCTGACTTCCGGTGAGCCTGGTAGGCTCTTTTTTCGCCCTCCCCAGGCTCCAGAAGCTTTCTTGGAGCCTGGGGAGGGCGAAAACTCCCTCTCCCAACCCCCTGGAGGCCAAAAATGCCCTCCCAGAGCTTCCACGCGAGCCCTGTACTTACCTGGCATCCAAAACGGGCCACATGGAGACTCCTGGGAGGGGTGGTGTGACGTGGGCAGGGCAGCTGAAAATCAGTTGTCTGGCGCATGTGTGCGTGCTGGAGCTGAGCTAGGGCAACAGTTCGTGTGCCTTCGGTTCGCCATCACAGCCCTATACTGGGCTGTCCAGCCTCTTCTTAAAAACTTCCAATAACGAAGCGCCGACAACTTCCGAAGGCAAGTCCTTCTATTGATCTAGCAATCGTTGAACACTAACTCTAATTCACCTTCATGCTTTCACCCAGCCCCTTGGACTGTGCCTCCCGCAAAGGCACAGCTTTGAGAATTATAGTTTCCTAATCCACATGGGTCGTAAAGGGGAGAGAGAGAGAGCAGCAAAATCCGATTGGCAAGACTATGCAGCCCCGTGGCCCAGTCTAAATAAAAGTGGTCCTTTGCAGGAATGCAGCCAGGTGTTGCCTGTTCTTCAAACCATGTTAAAGCTTGGCTTCCTGCACTGGAGCAGCCTACCAAGGAGATGCTCTGAAGTGCTCAGGCTGGGCTTTTCCCCTGCTTGTCTCCCTGCTGTGTAACAGGAAACTGAAGGACCCCCGGGTCATGACGACGCTCGGGGTGCTGCTCGGAGTCGACTTAGCCAGCGCTGATGATGACGATGAAGCCATGTCTCCCCCGCCTCCTCCGCCCCCCAAGAAAGAGCCCAAGGCAGAACCCATGGAGGAAGACCTGCCCGAAAACAAGAAGCAGGTATCGGCCTCTGGCAAGACTGGCAGCATACGGAATGAAGGGAAAGGGGAAGAAAAGGAAGAAAATTAGAGAGGAAGGGAGATAGAGGAAAGGAAAAGAAAGGATAGAGGAAAGGTAAAGAAAGGAATAAAATTAGAGAGGAAGGAAGGGAAAGGAAGATAAAGGAAAGGAAGATAGAAGAAAGGAAAGGAAAATTAGAGAGGAAGGAAAGGAAGAAAATTACATACGAAGGGAGGGGAAGGAAAGGAAGAAAATTAGAGATGAGGGGAGGGAAAGGAAAGAAAAATTAGGAAAGGAAAGGAAGATAAAGGAAAGGAAGATAGAAGAAAGGAAAGGAAGAAAATTAGAGATGAAAGAAGGGCAAGGAAAGGAAGAAAATTAGGAAGGGAAGGAAAGGATAGAAGAAAGGAAAGGAAGAAATTAGAGAGGAAGGAAAGGGAGATGAAAGGAAGATAGAAGAAAGGAAAGGAAGAAAATTCAAGAGGAAGGAAAGGAAGATGAAAGGAAGATAGGAAAGGAAGAAAATTAGAGAGGAAGGAAAGGAAGATGAAGATAGAAGAAAGGAAAGGAAAATTCGAGAGGAAGGAAAGGAAGGAAATTAGAGAGGAAGGAAAGGAAAGGAAGATGAAAGGAAGATAGAAGAAAGGAAAGGAAGAAAATTCGAGAGGAAGGAAGGGAAAGGAAAGGGAGGAAATTAGAGAGGAAGGAAAGGAAAGGAAGATAGAAGAAAGGAAAGGAAGAAAATTAGAGATGAAGGAAGCAAGCAAAATGAAAATTAGAGAGGAAGGAAAGGAAAGAAGAAATGGAGGGAAGGAAGGCAGGCTTTTAGGTATCTCTAGTCTGATTCTCAGATAGTGGGTGGCCAGCAAGGAAAGCTGATAACTCCTTACTAGGCCCAACAATTTGTGTAGAATTTTCTGCCAAACCAGTCTTAAAATCTCCTTAATCAAGCTGTATCTGCTGATTTTTCAGGCCCTGAAGGAGAAGGAATTGGGGAACGAGGCCTATAAGAAGAAAGATTTTGAAAAAGCTTTGGAACATTACAACAAAGCAAAAAATTTGGATCCAACCAACATGACTTATATTACTAATCAAGCAGGTGAGGTGGGCGGTAGAGGTGGGAACAAGCTCGCAGGTTTAAAAAGAGAGCAGCAAACTCCCCCTCCCTTCTAGCACTGATGATGTTCCCTAGTTGGGTCATGAAACGTCTGGAAGAAAACAAACCAATTCAGAGGACTCTATAGTTCCTTGGCTACGAATATTCTCTTCTATTGGTTTAAACAGGGACATAGTTTAAACATAGTTTTAACAGGGACGCGGTGACTCAGTGGCTACTGAGCTTGTCGATCGAAAGGTCGGCAGTTCAGCGGTTCGAATCCCTAGTGCCGCGTAACGGGGTGAGCTCCCGTGACTTGTCCCAGCTTCTGCCAACCGAGCAGTTCGAAAGCAGGTAAAAAAATGCAAGTAGAAAAACAGGGACCACCTTTGGTGGGAAGGGAACAGCGTTCCGTGCGCCTTTGGCGTTGAGTCATGCCGGCCACATGACCACGGAGACGTCTTCGGACAGCGCTGGCTCTTCGGCTTTGAAACGGAGATGAGCACCGCCCCCTAGAGTCAGGAACAACTAGCACATAGGTGCGAGGGGAACTTTTACCTTTACCTTATAGGTTTAAAACAGCACAACGGGGTGAAGCTGGAGAATTCTGCCGAGTCCCTTGAGGGATAATCTTACACAATTAAATAGTAGCCGTCCCTGTTTCCATAACACACATTTTAAACTGTTGAAAACCTTGGAAATAGTAAATATGAACCCAGGAATTTATTAAAATAGAACAAACTGGCTTTATCTTGTTTCTAGGTAGGTCTGTTGTTTGCAGAATACTCTGGGGAAAACACTCACTGTGCGGCCAAATTTTAGGCATCAGGCAGGCCCGCCCGTGGGTGGACATGATGGAATGCAGGTAGTCCTCGACTCGCAACCACGATTGAATCCCAAATTTCTGCTGCTGAGCAAAACGTTCGAGAGTTTTGCCCCCGTTTTTAACGACGTTTGTTAAGTGAATCGCTGCCGTTGTTAAATTAGTCCACACAGTTGTTAAGCGAATCTGGCTCCCCCGTGGACTTTGCCCGTCAGAAGGTCGCCAGAGGGGGTGACGTGACCCCTCCCAGGACGTAAACGTGAATCAGTTGTCAAGCCTCCAAGATTTTGATCACGGCAAGGCTGCAACAGCCGTACGTTTAAAAAAACCGGTCATAAGTCAATTTTTCTTCCGGTGTCATTCGTAACTTCGGTCACTAAACGAATAGCTGTAAGTCAAGGACTGCCTGTACCATCACCGACCAAGCCTTTTTTTTTTTTTTTTTTTTCCCTCACCCAAAAGAAACATCCCAAAGATAAGAGTGCGAGGAGGTGTTAAGTTTTGTTACTTAGGTTTTGTTGCTATTGCATGGCCCCGTTCAGGGGGACGGATTCCAAAGCCCATCCGCCTCCTCCAGCTAGCGGAGAGAAGACCAGACCAACTTCATCGGGTGGGGGAAGGCCCCCGTAGTTCTCCCAGTCTCGCACTTTTTGTGTTTGTGTCTCTTGTGTGTTTGTTTACATTCTCCCTTTGGCTTTCAGCCGTGCATTTTGAAAAAGGGGAATACAACCAGTGCCGAGAACTCTGCGAACAAGCCATCGAGGTGGGGCGTGAGAACAGGGAAGATTATCGACAGATTGCCAAGTAGGTGGCCGACATTCCTGGGATGGTTTTCTCAATAGTAGCTATTGCTATTATTGCCCTGAGGATGGAATTGGTCCCTTCCAGGCCTGTCACTCAACAGGTGGGCCGAGCATTTTGGCTTGCCCGAGGACTTCTCCCATAGCTGGATGATGACTTGTTGTTGTTGTTGTTATTGTGATTGTCGTTGCGTCTAGAGCTTACGCCCGAATTGGGAACTCCTACTTCAAGGAAGAAAAGTACAAGGAAGCCATTCAGTTTTACAACAAGTCTCTAGCTGAACACCGGACTCCAGAGGTGCTGAAGAAGTGTCAGCAGGCAAGCAGTTCCGAGGGTCTTGTCTGAAGCTCTGGTGGTTTTGATAGGCATTTATTCCTGTTTCTACACTCTTCCAGCTCCTCTTTTTATTTAAATATATATCCCACCTTTATTATTTTTTATAAAGGCATCAAGCAGGCTTAATACCCCTTTCTCCTCCTCCTCCTCCTCTTTTCTCCACAATAGCAACAACCCTGTGAAGTGGGTTGGGGCGGAGAGAGAGGAACTGGTCCAGAATGTGCCTAAGTTGGAACTAGAACTCACTGTCTCCCAGTGATTGGCCCCAAATCACTCAGCCATCTTTCATGCCTAACGCGGGACTAGAACTCACCATCTCCTGGTGATTGGCCCCAAGTCACCCAGTCATCTTTCATGCCAGAGGCGGGACTAGAACTCACTCTTTCCCGGTGATTGGCCCCAAATCACCCAGTCATCTTTCATCCTTAAGGCGGGACTAGAATTCACTGTCTCCCGGTGATTGGCTCTAAGTTACCTAGTCATCTTCCATGCCTAAGGCAG